>CM073778.1:58844643-58958387 GCA_037158775.1 Hetaerina titia | reverse complement strand
TCATATAATTTTATGTCACTAAGAATGGCAAACATATTACAATGATATGTATAATAAAGCACCAATGTTTGTTTTCCTTTGATTTAACATGCAACAATTAACTTTTTTTAACGGTATTCTCCTCTTAAAAAAAACTGAACAAACAGTTATTATTAAAAACATTAGCCTGCAACTTCTATTATAAAATCATAAAGATAACTACTAGCAGTAATGTAAAATGAAGAAATGGCCTCTACTATGGGAGAAAAACATGAATTATCTACTTTTTTTAACATAACCTCCACTAAAAGATGAAACCTCTAATTCAATACATATGCAATTTTAATATATTCTGTGAGATAATTAAACAGTGAAACATCAAAATACATTTCAAATACATTTTCTTTTTAAACTCAATTTTACATAAACCCCACTTTTACATTTTTTCTGCTTCATCAAAATATAACTGTGATGTCTTAGTGTATGAGTACATTGGAAAATGGTTGACAAGTATGTACAGGACCAATCCAAGAGTTTTGTGTTATTTGAACTTAGTGGTATCAAAATTCCATTCTAATTTTTTCTTCCCCTTTGAGTTACATATGCACTAAGTAGAAATGCATTTTATATATTCCTTTGGCAACTAGAATATATCTGCAAAATGAAAACACTATATTTGCATAAGCCAATGAACTCACCAGAGTCACAATGTGATTTTAATAAAAGCATGTATTTTAATCTTTAGTGCATTGACATTGACACAAGGATCATCCTGCCATCTTTAAATCTACTTTTTAACAAAAAATCAGTCATATAGTATTCAGTATTGGTGATTATTTTATTGTCCATGCAAGTTCCAAATCATAAAGAATTTTATACAATTTGCCCACATTGGCCTGAGTTTTCAAACATGGACACACATTTAAACACCCCGCTGATATCAATAGGCCCTATGGGAGGTCAACACTACAGCATCAGAGTCATCAATGCTATTGTCAGTCTTACATTCAAGTGTTATATTGGTGTAGTGATATCAACAATGTCTATCTATCCATATTGTTCTAATGACAACAAAATCATCTACTCTGACATTATTACTGATTTCCATACCCAATTTCACCTCATCAGACACATGACTGAATAAATGACACAGATCTACCATATAAATTTTCTCTATTACCTTCTCAATATGCTCAGTTTGCTTATCGTTATTTACAGTAAATGAAAATGACAATCCAGCATGGCTAAAACAATTTTCTATTGAGTATATGGTTACAAATGTCTACATGGCACACAACAAATTCAAGGACTACAAAAGAGTCACAAGACAAACTTTTCTCATTTTTTTTTAAACACTAGATATTGTGGAGCATTAATTTTCAGCAGTGAACACAAAGCACTTGTTTTGATCATGTGAAAAAATAGCAATTTAATTGAATTCAGCCTTTTGACATTGGGATAAGCAGGGTTGTTGTCAACTTTTGGAACTTTGTACTTTCGCTACCGATAGTGCCTGTCATTGTCTTAATCTAGTCTGTGAAAATGCTTCCCATAATCCAAGACTATTTATTTGCTCTGAATTTTACGAGCATTTTCTTTACTTTTTGAAGATGCAAGGATTAAGAAATTTACTGATAGGAAACGTGGTAACTTTTCAGAGCCATTGCCATTCCAAATGACCATTAAAGTAATGCCCTCTTCAGATTTTTTCCACAAGAACACTGCTCATTTTTAAATGCCAAATTATTTTCTGGGAAACAGTGATAAAAATGCTAGTTTTATCAGCATTAAAAATGCCCATCACTGAAAAATCTTCCAGTTATTTAGGCCAAAGTTGAAGTTACCCACACTGATGACATTTGATGAAAAACACTTCCTGACTCACCAGAAACACTCTTGAATACAAATACAATCCTCACTTTAAATCACTCTAGCCAACCAGACTTGCAATCAATTCCCTTAGCAAGTAAAACAGTACCGGAAACTGGAGCATTTTGGGTTCTCACTCACTTATACCCAATTGATCATTACAACATCAAAATTCTTGTTTAGTTACTGCAATTTTAAAAGGTACTCTTGCAATGAAAAAGGCTAATCTACATAAGTGAGTATCATTTGCTAATACTGTACAAGTCAACCCAGAGAAAGATTCAATGATTTTCACTTCTGAACAATAGACTTCTGGTCAGTCTAAACTTAGCAGTAACTTGAAAGTACAACAGGTGCTGGTCTCAAAAAGTGATTGTAATACCCCCTCAAGCAGGACCTCAGTACCTTGTATTTCCAACATGAAATGTGAAAAAAGTGGTGTGGTAGAACTCTCTGCAGAAGGGAAAGATGGATGTTACCGTGAGCCATAAATGTAGATGCCATAAATTGCCAATCATAAAAACATCTACAAAAAAATGTTCTATTTCGTGGATTTCCTGTCATTCTCATCTCCATGTGTGGAACTTCACGCCTTCATACAACAGTTAACAATTTGGTAAATTACGTGAAAGACGAAAACGTGGAGATTGACACAAACAGTGACATTCAGATTGAACAATTTCAAGTAACATGTGGAAATTATATTTCATTTTGGGTATCTATACACCAAGATTTTCACGAAACCCTCAGTAATCCCTCTTTTTCACCAAAATGTGTGTTTGTGGGTAATTTTTCTTTTCTGAAGCCGCATCTGCAACCAATGCTGGAAGGATTCCCTGTTATATGACGTTCTTGCACATAAACATTCAGTGCATATGTAATAAATTACTGGACCTCGAGGTTCTAGTAAATGAGTGCAAACCCCATGTGATCTGCGTCAATGAACATTGGTTAAATGCAACTGAACTTGATATTCTTTATGTGCCTAAGTATCTTATTACTAGTGCTTTTTACCAAACAGTTCACAAAAATGGTGGTGTTTTGATTCTACTTTCTGAATACTTTTTCCATATTCCAATTGGTTTCTTATGCCTGTTTCTCAATGAATAACAAACATTTGAAACCTGTGTTGCCTATTTCAAAGTGGATACTACTGTTTTTTATGCAATGTCTATTTATCGTTCACCCAAAAGCGACTTGTGTGTTTTCCTGAACAAACTAACGAAACTCTTGGAAATAATCCAGAGGTCAATCCATGACCCTTGCATAATAATTACAGGTGACTTCGACTGTAATTTTATGGATGATTCTAAAGCTTAAAAGGAATTCATGGATTTACTAATGTCATTTAACATCTATGCTACCAACAGTGAACCTACTAGAGTGAGTGCTAGTTCTCAAACCATTTTAGATAATGTATTAACTAATATCGACCTTGGACTTGGGCAAACAAGTACCATTAATGCCCACCTATCAGATCACTGTGTGTGGGGCTATAGTTCACGTCATGGCTACTAGATTGCACAAGTTCGCGAATTTATGGCACAGACCACATAAACAACTGTAACTAATCAACAACATGGTTGAAGGCAGTCATTTGGGATGTTTCTGTAGACACAGCACCTTCTAGCGGACTAAAAAAATAACCAACTGGAGGCATACTATTCAAAAACTTCGGGAACCTTTTGAGCAGACCTCATACTTTTCCATAAATTTACTTACTAATTCACCACTAAGAATGATCGCAAAAGACTAGGGCATTCTCAGATTATTCTAATGTTTCCACAACACAACTCCTCAGCCTGAAGTTTGGAATCAATCAAGTGTTTAGGATTCTAAGAAGAAAAGTCTAGAGACTGCCTCACTTTTAAACACCTCTGTTTAGTGAAAAGATGCAAGTTCCTGGAATTAATTTATGATAGAAAAAGAAAGCATTAGTGTAGCTTTCTCTCCTGTGTGGGGGAAGGGAATTATGGGTTCCCCCATGGTTAGGGGTGCATCAAGTTGGGGGTCTCTGCCCTACTAATGACTGTACCCACCTAAGTGGGAGTAAAGTCAGGAGATAATCTCCACTGGTGCAAATGGGAAACCTCTATGGGGTTTTTATAGGCCCTAAAAGAACCTGCAATTGAGAAACTAGTGGATCAGGCAATTCAGCCAAAAGTTCCACTTCATGTTACCTGAATAATTTTGTGGGAATTTACTGAGGACCAAGGGTTATTTCTGTGATAATCATTGTTTCATGTTTATCCATTTACGATGGATACGATACAAAACGAATACATACAAAATTATAAGACTCAAAATGGACTATGCCTCTATTTTGTTTTAGGGGGTTTCGGGCTTCCTCTTTATTATAAAAATCTGTTATGCAATTTTTTCAAATTTCTAAAAAAAGTAAATACAATCACTTAACCACACCTGAGATGATCATTCCATTTTTCAAAATATATTTCTAATTACATTAACACTTGACAGATAGTAGTTAGTAAGGGAGGTGAGAAACAGTTGAAGTCATTTTGCAAATGACACCTATATGATGATATAATTTAGGAAAGGAAATTACAAGGTTAGACAAAGTATCAAAATCCCCACCTGATGAATTGTACTGGAACTGCTGCAAGTGTTCATAAATAACTCTGTGAAAACGACATCCCAACTCCATCATCAGGGATTCCACATTCTTCCCATCGAGGCTGTCCCTGATTCTAATCACCATTTTGGAAACATACTGAACAACTGTAATGCATGCCTGTAAAAAAAATATTGTATCATTCTCACTGAAGACATTGATTTAATTTGACAAAAAATAATCACATTAAGGGGGCATTGAAAAGATTTATCAAGGGCAGATCATACCTGCGAAGCCAAAGTGTCAAGGTCAGTTTCAGGCTTAAAATCAGTCTTCTTCTGCTCACTTTGGAGATATATTTTTACCCAACCTATAATAGCATTGATGGACCTGTGAAAGAGATTAAGAGTTTCACCTATTTTTAATGGAATATATTAACAGTGCTCAGCATGGCAGTATGCCATAAAAACATTCATTCAACAATAAATACATGCAAGTACATATCGCAAGTACGTATCTCTACTTTAAGGTACTTTAGAAAGTAAGTGGTAGCCTAGAGAGTAGAGTGATCAGGTACTGACCAGAAGGTTCCAAGTTCAAATCCAAGGTGATGCCTCCATGCAACCCCATTAATAATTCAAATGGTTTGACATTCTGGTTATTTGAACTTTGTGAAACACCAAGTCAGAACCAGGATAGGAACTAGGTCTGACCCTTAATGTTAGAACTTAATATGCTTATGAGACTTATTTTAGGGAACTCTAATATCACCAATGAAAATCACCTTTAGGTCGATTATAGTTCTGACACAATTTGAATTTAAATTCATTTATTGACCCATAGAACAATACAGAAATTTGTAGTTATAGGCATTTATAAGTACTGTAAAGTTATGACACATAGAAAACAATTATATACATAATCTGCAGGTACAGTTATTTAGTTAAGTTCTAGACAATATTGGCTGAACTCATCTATAGTGTAGAATGTTATTTAAAAGAAATATTTAGAATCTAATTATAAAAGATTCTAATACAGAAATGTTTCTCAGTGCATCAGGTATAAGTTTTATACCCTTAGGGAAGGGACCATCCTCACTCCTTTTTGAGTTCCCATAAAAAAGGTCATAGATTATTTGAACTGGTTTCATATGAATGATACTTAAGATTTGTACTTAATGAATATTTTTAATGAACAAAATTAGATTAAAAATGTATAACGATGGTAAGGTTAAAATTTACAGTGACTAAAAATTGATTCAGCAAGATTCCCTTACAGATAGGATGTAATAAATAAATGGGCACTCGTGGAGTGATTGCAAATCTGAAAAGACCTAAACAATACTCATTATTGACAGATTCTCATAACTTCATAATTTTGGGTCCTGCATTCCACGTGAAGGAGATGGAGTATTTACTCCACAAAGAGATGCAAAATATATGCAAGGCAATTAAAATCATACAGCAGTAATGAAAATATTTTGAAATCATTGAAATAGAAAACTTCAACTTGCACACATCACTTGACTCACCTATCTAATCCAGTATCCAGCTTTATCTCAATTTGTTCCAACACAAACTTCTTCTTGAACAAACAATCACTGTGCTTAGGCGTGGATCTGCAAAGTAGGTATTTTCTATTATTATTTGTACACAAGGATACAAACAAATGAATTTGAGCAAGAATAGTAACAACTAAAGCCAACCCATTGCAATAAGAAAGGCAGAGAAGAAGAAGGTTATGAAAATATGAAAGGCAGGATTAAAAACATAAATCTGGCATAAAACAGCTGTCAAAATGGAATATGAAAATTATAAAATAATTCTCTCCAAGAAATGTACCATTAATTTCTACCTCTTTATTTCCTGCTTAAACTAAAACATAAGCTTCTCATTATATGGCGAAGCAGAGATCTAGTCTTCATTTTGTTAGACAGGAGAAATATTAATGGTTCTTCCTTTCATAGATTCTTCAATTTAGAAGATAAGAAACTAAAGCATACAAGTGGATTTCCATAAAGATGACTTTGGTCATAATTATATCTTATTTTAAAGGCTGAAAACTAAATTATATAATAATTTGGTTCAAATGAAATGTTTAATAGCAATACAGGTATATTGACCAAAGAATCAGCTATAGTATCACACTTAGCATCAATTTTTCTTAAAATCATCAAAAAGGCCCATAGCCACTGATCTCTGAGAAGGTTATATTAATCTTATTACTTATATTGTTGGTAGATACCAAACATGAATGAGTGCTTTAGGGATTTAAATTGTGAAGACCTATAACTTTATGACAGCATATTCTCATAATTAAAAAATAACTTGTTTTTTGCACTTTCATTGGTAAGTGGTACAACACATTTGGCTACACTGTAACAAATTCATTTGCATATTCACAAAGTCATGCCTGATGTCATTACTTTAGTAGCTTATTTTACTGTAACATCATATGCTGTAACATGTACATATACTTCAAGAATAATGTCAGAAGTGACACAACCTAGCAGTGTAAACTCTGCCTGGTACCCTTACATTTGCGAGAGTGTTTTGAGAAGTATCATACTTTCTCTGATTATTAATAATACATAAGTATATGATATTATGTGTCCAATCTATTCTATAATAATGTTGTCTTACTTTGCACATGGATATTTCCCAATTTTTAACTTTATGTATAGATTTTTCAACGACAAAATTGTATTTTTTTCTTAATATTTAATATTATTATTATTAAAGTTGTAGTTTATAAGTAAAATGTTTTGATAAAAAATGCAGTATTAAACTAGATACTTTACAATATGAAATAATAATCACTGTTGATTTCACTGTTCTACCTTGTTTACAAGCTACAAAATATCATTTCATTACCTACCATTCCATTTAAAAAGAACCACAGAAAAAATAAATAAAGGATAGGGGCACAATATTCAGAAAATAAATTGAAGTGGAAGGGGTTAATTTCAAAATAGGAAATTTTAAACAGGAAAGTATAAATGTAAAATGTTTCTAAAAAAACTTAACGAAAGAAAAAAATTTAAAAGGAGAACCATAAGTCTTCAGGTCTAATTATTATTTCGGTAAACCAATATAAGTGAATGACAAATAATTACATAAATCAGACGACATTTTAAAATTATCATATTCACATTTCATGCTATGTCTGCCTCTCATTTTCACATCCTACGCCAAGTCATTTCACAAAATATGACATAAAAATCTGCTTTTAAATGAGCAAGACAAAATTTTATTTGACTAACAACTGAGTAAAAGCATTCATTGTTCAGAAAATTGATACCACTGTCATAAAAATATTAACAATTCTTTGAAAGATCCAATAATATACACATCAAAATTTGATCAAAGTGTAGCAAACTCAAAGAACTGTCAAAGATACTGGGGTATTAAATTAAAGCTCCAATCAAGAGGAATCATATTTATACTGAAATTTTGGCATTTTGATGCTAATCAGCATATGACTCAATTGAAGTAACCCTCATGACATCTCCTGCAGTATTTGAATTTTTGAGAGGAAAATACCTGTGTGTTTAAAGCAGCCCTAAACCTCCAAGACATTGATGCAATGATCATGCCTACAATTACCTGTACCATTGAATGTACAGTAATTCATCATAACATCTTAATCCTTAAAAGCCCCTATAAATTCACATTGTAAGAGGATGCCTTATTCCATTGGTAAACATTCTGGAAATTGGGAGAATCTAGGTTCATATTCTGGTCAAGGCAATTTGTTTTTAAATTGAGAAATTTCAGCATTTTGAGTGTATATGTAATTTCAGCGCATAATGTATTTCATCATATGAATAAATGTGAAATGATAAATAGTTTAATGATACGGTAAGCCAATTAATAACAAATTTTCTAGTAACCAAACATTGTCATGAAGCAAGGCATGCTCTCTACTATGATAAAATTATTGAGAGGCAATAAAAATCAAGAACCAGTGAAATACTCACACAACTAGCGGCATGACACTGTCCATGCACTGTCTCTCCAGGAGGTGAATGATAGCATTACACTGTCTCACTACATCAAAAAAGAACAGCTGGGGCTGGACTACTTTTGTTTCTGGTATGGGAACTGACTGCAATCCCAGCTCCAGAGCATAGTCGACATGTTCTTCAACCAAATAATGTAGCAAACAGTCAAATATCTGCACAGCATTACCTGGGAGTTCAGATGGGCGGGAGAGCTGGAAATAGTCCATTGAGAACAATTAATTTATGATATGGTATCAAATTTCAACATACAAGGAGCGTAGCTACTGTAATGAATCAATGTAAACAAAAAAATGCCGAGACCATAAACTTGTTACTACATGGTAGTAAATCTTATGTGATTGAACCATTCCATAATCATGATAGCTAATTGGCAACTTATAATGATATTTCCAAAATATATATTAAATGTGGAAAATGGTTTTCTTTAAAATGAATTTACATCTTCCTTCTAAGATGAGATCTTGAGTTCTAATTTAAATTTCTCTGAGAGATAGGATGATTTTTTTCTCCTTGATGAAATAACTGTATATCCTGGCACAAAACACACTGATTTTGCACATTAGAATCTACAAAAAATTCTTGAATCAAATCAAAAAGGATCAATGTATTTTTATGTTAACACTTAACACGGTCAAATGAAATTGTTTTATTAAAAATTTGCAACTGTATAAAAATTTATTCATCAAAGAACTCAGATAATCATCATCACCGCTGTTAAAATCATATTCAGTTTTCTTCATTGAAGTTTTCACTTGCCCCATACAAAATGTAATCTTCCCTTGAGTTTTCACTTTTCTCATACAAAATTTCATCTTTCCTTTCATCTAGTGCATTCCTAATTTCAAATTTGTGAAAGACTTTATGATAATCTCAATTTAAAATTTTTGCCAGGACCCAGTATGGGAGCCAAAACACCTTTCAGCTAACGTTTCTATATTCTGAAGAGCAATTCACCACTTCACGTTAAAATGCAATACTGTGTGACAATCTACCCTCTTTACATCCCATGAGATTATTCTTATTTACATTTTTATGCAACACTTAGTTTTTGTGAGAAAAGTAGACGTGCACACTAAATAGAAAGGAATGTATAACACATCGAATGACACTATCACACTACTTTCAGTCGAGTGCCTGTAGAGAGTTTATCACGAGAAATACAATGTTTGGCAAAGGGACAAAATCCCTGATAACAATTGATAAAGAGAACTTAGCATTATCAATAATAAGATGGAGAGGAGAACAAATGATTTACTTAGGGAATTCATAAAATCAGTTAGGTTTGTAGATGATCAAGTTTTCGTTTGCCAGTCAGCTGAGGGGTTGCAAGCATTGTTGAGTGTGTAGGGTGTAGTGTGTAATATAGTGTGGGTGTAATAAGTATGAAATAAGAATCAATGGAAAAAAAACTAAGGTTATGACTTTTTGAGAAAGAAGAAGGCCAAGATAAATGTTGAAGTAGGAGGGCAAAAGCTAGAAAAGGTGGAGCAGTTTATCTACCTCAGTAGTGAACATAACAGTTTCAGGTTTAACTTTGTGGAATTCCTTCATGATGAGGGTAAAAGAAGAAACTTTGCACTTCCACGTAAAGATTTAATACTTCACACGGCCAAGGTTTCAATGCTGCGCATCATCATCAGGTGACATACATAAAAAATTTTCCAACTTAAATAACCTGGCTTCAAGCATCACTGCCTTGGTCGAGCAAGGCAGTGATGACCATTGACCATCCCTTAATGAAGGTCAAATCATTGCAGACAAACACCTCCCTAATTAAATGTAGAACACAATGTGTTTTTTTTTCCCTGCAATTATTTCTAAGAACAGTGGAGTGTTACATTGTGTCATTCATGAACATAAACTTCTATAAATTTGAGCCAAAAACCTTCGAATACATACCCTCCCCTAGCCCACTTATAGGTTACTGCACCAGTACTCAACTTACCCCCTCTCCTTTACTCCCCCTACCTTCCTCCCCTCTTGAAGCCAGGCTATATAAGTTGGAAAATTTTTTATGTATGTCACCTGATGGTGATGCACAGCATCGAAACCATGGTTATGTGAAGTATTAAATCTTTATGTGGAAGTGCATTTTCTTTTTTACCCTTACATCAGTAGTGTTTTGGATCATGTCAGCCAAAGTAGTTGGGATATTAGAAGAGGAATTCCATTAGAAAAAGAAGCTTTCACCAGGAGGGAATTGATGACTGGGATGTTGGGTAAGGATGTTAAGAAAGGCTTAAGTTAAAACTTTGATATGGAGTGTGGTTTTTTATAGAGCGGAAACATTGCCATTGAAGCATGATGATAGTCGTAGATTGGAGGCTTTTGAAATGTGGGTGTGAGGAGGAATGGAAAAGGTGAAATAGAAAGAATAAAGTAAGAACTTTGGGAAATAATATCCTCCAAATCAATTCTCTCCATCCATTGGGGGAGAAGAGGGAGTTTTTGGACGATATTCAAAGGAGAAGGCAAAGATGGATGCAGGGCATTTTGATTGGGACTGGGATGTTGAAATCTATGATAGAGGGAAGAATGTTAGAAGAGCAAGAAATTGGTAGGAAAATGGTAGGCATGTAAGATGAAGGAGGTATGAAATATGAGGAATTGAAGAGCAGTTAATAGCAGTATTAGATGTCAGGTCAAGTATTGTTAGAAGAGGCAGAGAAATTTATAGCTGTCTTTGTCCACCCAAAACTGATCTTGAATGGTAAAACACCAATAATAATACTGATATAACTTAAACATATGAGGTCTGTAAATTAAGTAATGAGACTGGCAACGTAGCATTCGATCAGCCAACACTGAAGACACTGGGATTGGAGGGGCAGCAGGGGAACATGTGATCCACTTTCAGTATGGTTTTGAACTTGCTCAAGTCATTTGGTTGTCTGTAGCGATTTTTTTTGTGAAACAGTTTCTTCTATTGTATTCTAAAAATGAATGACATCAATTTCGAGCAATGTTGTGCCATTAGGTTTCGCTTCAGACTTGGGCACAGTGCAATGGAAACTCTTGTTAAACTTCAGCAGGCCAATGGATATAGTGTTTTGTCAAGAGCCCAGGTTTTCCGGTGGTTTAAGGTATTTTCAGAAGGAAGAGAGTTGATCGAAGATGAACCATGAAGCGGAAGGCCTTCATCTTTAAGAACTGATGAAAATGCCAACAGAATCCGGGATCTTGTGCTTTCAGATTGTCGGTTGACAGAATGATCAGGGAAGAGTTGAATTTGACTCACACCACCATTCATCAGATTCTGACCAATGAATTGAGAATGAGAAAACTCTGTTCAAAAATGGTTCCAAAAAACCTTTCACAAGACCAAAAGGACATCAGGAGGGAAAGGTGCCTTGAATTTTTGGATTTGATTGAAAATGATCCCCCATTTTCTGGAACGTATCATTACTGGTGACCAGTCTTGGGTGTTTGAGCACGACACAGAAACCAAGCACCAGAGCATGGAGTGGCACACTTCAACCTCTCCAAGGCTCAAAAAAGCAATGAGGAAGTCGAAGATCAAATGCATGCTGATTTGTTTTTTTGATATCCCTGGAATCCTTGACAGAATTTCTACATCAAGGCCAAAACAGTCAATCTTCACTTTTACTGGGAGTTTCTTGAAAAACTTTGAAAAAGAATCATTCATGTGAGACCAAACTTCAACAACAACTGGGTGTTGCATCACAATAATGATCCTCATCACACAACAATTTCAATAAATGAGTTTTTGGCCAGTAAAATCATTCCAGTGGCTCCTCAGCCTCCTTAATCACCTGACTTGAGTCCTTTTGACTTTTTTCTCTTCCCAAATTTGAAAAATCACCTCAAGGGAACTCATTTTAAGACAGTCGAAAACATTCAAATGGCTGTAACTGACCAGCTGAAGGCTATTCCAGTATCACAGTGCCACCACAACTATGAGGATTGGAAGAACCATCTCCAGTGCTGTGTGGCTTCTGAATGAAGGTATTTTGAGAATGAGAATATAAAATTGTAATTCTATTTGAATGAAAAAATTTAAAAAAGTCAGCCTCATTACTTAATTTACAGACCTCATATCTATATGATTCCTGGCTACTTTCACGAAACATCCCAACCATTTCATTTCCTCCATAAAAACTTTGTCAAATATTTCTCATTTACTTATTAACTATATCTTCACATTCCATGTTCATTGACTTCATAGGGTACATATCCTTATTTGAATTTCTTGAACTTCATATTTTTCCATTAAAATTAAGACATCAATGATGAGAACTTTCATAAAATTATATCATAATTTGGTGCCACAAAATGAACACCCCCCATGATTTTGTGATAACACAAAGCAAAAGCAATCCTAACATGAGCAAGATATAAATTCTTACCAATGTACACCGTAGAAAAGCAAATTTACTCTCTTGCAGCAATGCAATGGCCACTTCTTCAGACAGAAATGTTTCTCCACCATAATTCTCAATTTGTGCAATGTTAATGTTGGCTCTAGTACCAATAACTGCTTGTAAATCTCTTCTCAAATCTTGAAAACTGAAATATAAGGATTACATACATATTATTAGGTATTTACTCCTGCTATAAGTAAATGTTTGGTGTTTCCCCATTGATCAACAGATTTAGTGGTTCAAATACTGTATGAAGGATATTTATATTTATGTATGTATGTATATTTAGGAGAGAGGTTTTATGACTAATTCATCCCTATATAGTGCAAGGAGATGGAAGGCAAGACAACATAAAGGAAATTATAGGTGTCACTTAAAAATATATGAGGAAAGTAGACTTTACATTTGTCTATGAATATCCATCCCCATTTGTCATTGTACAGCAAATACATTAAATCTATTCACTTTCCCTTGTAATAATGTTAACAACATTAATTTCTAAATTACACCATTTGATTCAAGCCAATTTGAAATCTATTTTTAACATAAGAGCATTTAATTAGTTCAAGAAGCTAAAAATATGAATATTTTTTGTTATCAGTCATTCTATGAACTTGTTAGAACAAGAATTGGTGCTATGAATATCCTAAGGGACCACTGGTGGAGACAATTCTGTGCCCATCCATAAAGCATATGAAAGGATGCATTAACATAAAAATTACATTACACATTACAAGATTCTACTTACCCTCCAGTCTGAATTTGCTTCTTCTGATGATTTTTTGACTCATAATATCTCTGCATGATTGAGGAACATTTTTCTCTTAGGCTTCTTATTTCAACACTAGGTAAATATAAATAAAAAATAAATCAAACACAACCAGAAAATTATTCACATTCATAATTTCAAATAGCTCCAGTAGTGAATACTGAGTTTTGGGTGCCCTGATGTCTTAGGCCAAAATGAATATTTAACTCTCAAAAACACAACATCTATCACTGAGGTTAGAACTGACCCACCACCCAGAGTAACCCTGGATAACCAGTAAGCACATTTATTAATGAGTCCAACTCAATCATTTGCCAAATTCGCTGCAGAAACATTTGTCCCAAAATAAATAGTTTGCACACTATGATATAATCTCACCACTCTCAATATCCAACATTTCATACATCAAGTTCCCTCATATCCATTCCATACTTGTGTTTTGTTTCATACAAGAGGTGAATGAAATACAGATAGGACTTATTTTCCACAGGGGTTAAATTCCTAATAACTCTGTGAAAGACAAAGCCACGAAACAGAAACTTCATTTGATAGCATATAAAACGCACCTTTATTTCAAAATTATGATTAAAAAAATCACCTGTGCCTTTCGTGTGAAAGTTTGAACTCAATGGGCTAACGTCTAATACTGAATGTTATTTTTACCCCCAGATGGTCAGTACTACTGTTTTTTGACTACATTATATTTACTTAGATAAAATATTTATTATTCAATTGAAGAATTTTGTAGCAGAGATTTTTATCATTAAGGTCATTGCTTTATATTATGTTGCTCACTTCTCCAATGTTGAAAGGGGTGTGAGCAAGATATTGAATGAACTTCATCATAGTTTATCAAAACTGACCATAACAAAGTGGTGTGCCCTTCTTACTAACTAGAATTATTTGCTTTCAAAAATGACTACAGGAGACAAGAGATTAAGCCACAAAATTAAATTTAAACTAAGTTTTAGACTAGCTAAGAAGAATAGAAATTGAAAGAATTTCTTTGGGTAATTATATAAATGATTGCGCCAGCTAATTGGCTTTTCTGAAACACATGAACTAAAAGGAACTATAACTTATGTTGGTGGGGTGTCATGCTTTTGTGTGTACTGTTAAAACTTTTTTTCTTGTGAGTACCCTAACGAAATGAGAGTGCATCTTCTATGCTATCAAATATGGTAATTAATGGAATGGGAAATATATGATTTGATTCCAATCCCAAAAGAAAATCATCTTGATACAATTTTTCTGCTCAGATAGGCACTTTTGAATGCAGACAAGCTAAAACAAATATTAATGGAAGAGCAACAATAACATCGCACAAAAAGATTTTAATGACATGAGATTTATTTAAAGTTTTGTACGGAAGAAGATTTCATAAGAGAAATAGTAGAATCACCAACAAAAATAAGAAAATGAAATCAGTTTTGTCATCCTTGCCGTGAACACAAAACTCAAAATGACATGGATGGAGATGTTGATACAGGTTGCAAGAAAATAAAATACATGAATTGGTCCAATATTCAATGCATATTCTTTTCCATTTCAGTGAAAATGTTGATTTTATCACATATCTTCCAAACTTTCATTGGTTTATCACTCAAAGTCACAAGTGAAAATTAACATAGCCTAAGATCTTATGTAAATTGTGGAAGATTGAAAGACTCTATTGGGAAAAAAAGAATCTAGTTACAAATGATGTGGGAGAAGCAAAACACAAGATATACCATTTATGATTTAACAAATTGAGTAGCTTCAGGTGCGATGTGGTGGAAGTTGAACATAATGAACACAATTGCTATGATCAGTTATTCACTATTTATGATAAACTTTCTTCTTACTCTCTCATTTATCTCACATCTTTTACAAGACATTGTAGGAATTCCTATGATGATGCAAATGGTATCAGAATATTGATAAATCGTATGGAAATGAAGAAAAGGAGATTTTACACTTGCACATCTGAATTGGAAGGACAAAAAATAACACAAAGGAAACTCCTTTCTTATTTGGGGAGTTTTACAAGTGAAAGGGTACAAAACGGTAAGCAAAAGCACAAGAATTTTATCTAGGAGGAATGACATTGATGACTTGAACTTTTGTCAGATATGTAAAAAGAATAGTTAAAATATTGCCATTGATAGTAGAGGACAATAGGTTCTTAACATTTAAGACAGAATAGCAATGCAGGATGCAAGATTTGGAGGACACAAAATGTGTTGTTGAGATAGGCCTCTTTCTTTGTGGAATCTTTCACAGCTCATAGTGGACACCCTCCCCACCACCTAGTTTCTCCACCCTCTGAGTTATACATACCCATTGGTGTTAAAGATGGATATATCACATATAATCATTATAATGCTGTTATGGAAGAAGCGTAGTCAACATAGAGCAAGCGACAGATAGAATTTTACTCGTAGAGATTAAAGCAGAGCCGACGAACTTGGTCATTGTTCAGGTATACATGCCACCGAGCAACCACAAGGAGGAAGAAGTCGATAGGATGTATGATGAGTTAGAGGATATCATCGCGAGTGTTCCTGCAGGGAAACATTTGATAGTGATGGGGGATTGGAATGCGACGGTAGGCGAAGGAAGAGATGGTGGTGGGGTGGGGGACTATGGGTTAGGCACGAGGAATGAACGCGGGGAGAAAGCAATTGAATTCTGCAGAAGACAGGGGTTAGTCATCACTAACACATGGTTTAGACACCACAAAAGGCGTAGGTATACATGGAAAATGCCAGGTGACTCAGAAAGGTATCAGTTAGATTATATTATGGTTAGGCACAGGTTTAGGAACAGTGTGATAAATTCGCACAGTTTCCCAGGAGCGGATGCGGACTCTGACCACAATTTAGTTGTTATGAAATGTAATGTTCGTTCCAAGAAGATAAGGCAAGGGCGGCGGGTTAGGAAATGGAATTTAGAAGCAGTAAATGGATAAACGAGGAAGGAGTATCAGCAGGCTGTAGAGAAAATGATGGATGACGGTAAAGAACTGACTACTATCGAAGAAAAATGGGAATGTATCAAGAAAGGGATATTGGAAGCCGCTAAAGACACTATAGGAACCGTTAACGGGAAAAGGATAAGGAAACCATGGGTAACGGATGAGATGATTGCGAAGATGGATGAGAGAAGAAGATGGAAAAATGTAAACACAGAGTTAGGCAAAATGAAGTACAAAGAGTTAAACAATAAATTGAGAAGGGCCACAAATAAAGCAAAAGAAGAATGGTGGAAAACGCAATGCGAGGATATGGAAAGTTTACAGAAGAAGGGTGAAATTGGTGCTCTATACAGCAAGGTTAAGTTATTATCGGGAAGTAAGAAGGATCTGTGCTAACAGTTAAAGATAAATGGGGTAAGATAATAGTTGAACCAGGAAAAATCCAAGAGAGATGGAAGGAATATATAGAAACACTGTATGGTAAAGAACTTAGGCCGACAAGGTTAGACATAGAAAAGGAACATGACGTAGAAGAAGATAGCTTAGGTCCAGGCATACTCGACGATGAAATAGAAAGGGCATTAAAGGAGATGAAAGCAAATAAGGCTGTGGGGGTGGACAATATTCCTGTAGAAATGTTGAAATGGTTAGGGAAAGGTGGGAAGAAGGCCATATATGGACTGATTCGTAGTATCTATGAGGAAGGAATCTGGCCGGAAGATTTTGTGAGATCGGTGTTAGTTCCTATTCCAAAAAAGGCAAAGGCTTCGTCATGTGAGGATTACAGAACAATAAGTTTGATATCCCACGCAGCTAAAGTTATTCTCAGGATCATCAACAAAAGGATAGAGAGTGAGGCAAATGATTACTTAGGGGATGATCAGTTTGGGTTCAGGAAAGGAAGAGGTACGCGTGATGCCATTGCAGTAATGAGATCACTAGTCGAGAGGAATATAGAATACAATCAGGACGTTTTTGCCTGTTTTGTAGATTTCGAAAAAGCGTTTGATAGAGTGAATTGGGAAAAATTAATGCGTGTATTGCAGAAAATAGGAATGGATTGGAGGGACAGGAGACTGATCCGCAACCTGTACATGTCTCAGACTGCTCAGGTGCGAGTGGGGAACGGAGAGTCCGGATGGGCAGTGTTAGGAAGAGGTGTAAGGCAGGGTTGCCCATTGTCACCGGTACTGTTCAACGTATATGTGGAGGAAATGATTAAAGAGGCATGGGAAGAACTGGAGGTAGGAATGAAAGTCGGAGGGGAATATGTAAAATCGGTTAGGTTTGCTGATGACCAAGCATTAGTTGCTCAGTCAGCCAAGGGGTTGCAAGCATTGTTGAGTGAATTGGAGGTTCAGTGCGATAAATATGGGATGAGAATCAATATTAATAAAACAAAGGTTATGCGATTTTCCAGAAAGAAAAAGGCTAAGCTAAATATTAAAATAGGCGGGGAAAAAATAGAGCAGGTATAACAGTTTACATATCTCGGAAGTGTTTTGGACCAATACGGTCAAAGTGGTAGGGACGTAAGGAGAAGAATTGCGCTAGGCAAAGAGGCTTTCTCAAGGAGGAGGGAGTTGATGACGGGGACGTTGAGTAGGGATGTTAAGACAAGACTCGTAAAAACTCTGATATGGAGCGTAGCTATGTACGGCGCGGAAACGTGGTCACTGAAGCAGGAGGATAGACGTAGATTGGAGGCTTTTGAAATGTGGGTGTGGAGAAGAATGGAGAAGGTGAAATGGACCGAAAGGAAAACAAATGAGGAAGTACTAGAAATGGTGGGGGAGGAGAGGGGTTTGTTGAGAGAAATCCTATGGAGGCAGGAAAAATGGATGAAAGTCGTATTGAGCGGTAGTGGAATGTTGAAGAGGGTAATAGAGGGGAGAATGTGGGGCAAGCGAGGTAAGGGTAGGAACAGGATAGGGATGTTGGACGGGATGAAGAGAGGAAAGAAGTACACCGAGATGAAGAGGGACCTGATATAGATTAGTTTGCTAGGTGGGGAGTCACAAAATGTTAATTTGATAGTTGTGTCCATCCAAAAACCTACCTTAACCGGTAGATTACCTAATAATATATAATAATGCTGTTATGGAGATAATATTTGGAAAAATTGTCCCAGGAAGACAACAAAGGTGGTCAATGTAAATTATTCCACAGGAATCAATGCAAACTGATAGTTCCCAAAGATTAAACCATGGTCATGACTCACTCATACATAGAGGGAGTATTTATCCAGTAAAAAAACTCAACAATTTAGATAAAAGGCAATAAAATATAATTTCCCACAAGCTGAAAAAAAACAACTTGCATGTTGAGATTGGTAATGAACTGAATTCTTGAAGAATAAATTGAACAAAATTGTACACACCAATCATATAATCACCAACTTGGGATGTAGTGGTATAAAAAGTGGCTACTTTCCATCATCAAGTCTGATAGTTATGATATATCATGCAGCCATATAAACCACCTTTCAAGGACTATAGTGATATATAGCAGGAAGAAATATTATTGAACCAAATCATCTTTTAAATCAGAAAATGTTTTAACAATTATTACAAAGCTAAATAAATGGCCTTCACTATAAACTAGTAATCATTTACACAAAAATTGCATGATTAAAATAGCAATATCATTAAAAATTTTTACATCCCAATATCTTACCCCCATCTTTTCTCAAAACATAATGCATCTGTACCAATTGACAGGTTCTTCTACCAGTCCTTTAAAATTTATGAAATCTTCCTTTGTCCACACAGTATGATTCAGTCTACACAGCTATCCTTGCTCTCAAACTCCTCTCCAATGGCAACCCACTTCCTCCCTTCCTTTACAACAAATATATACAACTATTTTTGGATAACTTTTTAATGTACCTTGAAAGTTAAGCTGTGATGTCCAACTCAAAGAATTTTTAAAACATATTCTGGGTGGACCATTACTAAGTATTTATCGCAAACAATCAACGATTACAATAATAGTGTAATATATTCAAATACTCACCTAATGTATGAATCTAAATATTTTTGAAAAATATTGCTAGTGAGTTTACTTAAAAAGGTTTTATCACTTCCCATATCAAATTGACTGAGATCATTTGACAACTTTATTGTCCTGCAAGAGAGGAAAATAAATTTTTAAAATTATAAGTTAAAAAAATAACCCATACAATATTCAGTTTCAAGGAAAATAAATTTAGACTATGTTACTTTTATTAAAATATTAATTAAGAACGTTAAATTCATGTCAGATTGATTTTTTGCGGATCTCTACACTGATATTTTGGTCCCCTATTTCACTGAAATATCAGTAGAGTTTTCAACAAAAAATCGATATTGACCATAGGATTGTCACCTCACAAACATGCAGCCAATAGCTCAGACCCTATGCATTTCATATCAAATGACCAAAAATCATTTTCAGTGTTAAGTTTCAACTAAGCATGAACTGCAAGACTTTCCTATGTAGTTAACATTCTCAATTCTTATCGGTAAGAACTTGCTTATCATTAAAATCTATCTAGGGTGAAAATGAATACTCATGGCAGCAATTCAAAAGCTCTTGTGGTACTTCATTTGGACAACCAAAACTACAAACTAATTTCAAGGCCCTTTGATATGCTAATAGAACGATGACAAATATGTCCATGACGAGAAATATGACCAATTTTTCACACATCCAGAAAAATAACTTTTAGCAACACTGTTTATAGGTATTTAATACTTAAATAATTAATGCAAGTTAAAAAATAATAAGAAAATTGAACAAATAAAAACAAATTGAACATCTCACTTAAAAATATGAATTTTTAACCCAAATGAGAACAGTTTTATACAAATTAGTCATCATATGTGATGATGATGTTATTTATTAATATAAATGAAATCATAGAAAAAATATTTTAGGTTTTTTCTAATTTAAAAAACTAGATTTAAATGTATGAATGTCATTAAAAGCTATAAGTTTAGCATACGAACCTGCTATATAATTCATACAAATTTTTTAACCGAGATTCAAGATCCGTTTTTTCTGTAAGTTTTGCAACTATATAATTCTGAAATATAATCAAACAAAAGTGTTAGTACTGAAAACAGACTGCAGCAAAGGAGTAGTACTATCTATACAGATCTATATTATCTGTACTTTATCTATGAATAAGTTGTACCAACTTGTAATTTCAAGTGGAATATGTTGAGAACATATTTTGCCATTACTTGATCAGGATTAGTGAAAACTTCTTTCATAATGGCAAAATTCTTGTGACATGAAGGAATCACATCTAGAAAGATATCTTTGCTGTGGAATGATTCCTGAAACAATGAAAAATTGATCACTTCCATGCTAATCATCATAAAAACCATACATTTATATATTGAACAGCATTAGAAATACTTCAATACCTTGTCTACATTATACGAGTATGTTACTTTGAATGTCATTATCGGTACATGCTAGTGAATTGTTAAGCAAACAGTCATTGAAAGAAAACTGGTACTAGATCACAAAACTTAAAAGACTTCTGATATGCCACCTTAAATATCTTTCAGGGATATCAATCACTTGCAAGTGAATTACCCAATACATTTTTTAGGTCTGTTAACTAGATAAAAACTTTTTTCTGCAATCCTGAATCATTTTATCATATTCTAGAGTGAATTTTATGATTAATAAAGAGTTTCATGAATATATTTCACTTTGGAAACCATATTTTAACAGGAAAATGATAATTTAGAGATCAGACTATCTTTAATTGACCAATATATTTAATATTTAAAAAACTGAAATGGGTCAAGTCATTTCAAGAAACTGTAATAGTAACTTTAACGGAGTCACCCGTTATGTGTGCATTACAATGCAACCATTTCAGAGAGTAAAAATCATTCGCCTTGACCGGGATTCGAACCCGGATCCCTCGATATCCGGCCGAGTGCTTTAACCAATTGGATCCGGGTTCGAATCCCGGTCAAGGCGAATGATTTTTACTCTCTGAAATGGGTCAAGTCATGATAATTTAAGATAAATGTTCTTTTAGTGGGCTTAAATATAATATAGTCTATGCCTTTATATGCATACGTATAGTCTAAGTATTTATATGGTCATTTCCTCCAAAAAAAAATCTTCAATGGTGAATTAAATGAAAACAAAACCTTGATCTTACAACAAAGTCAACCAGGGTAGTAACTATTGTTGGAGATTCAGAACTCTGGAATCACTTGGATCATTAAGAATGCATGGATGTTTGGGATATGTAAGGAAATCAAGGGTTTAGGATAGTGGAGACAAAGTTACAGTGGATATGAGCCTACTTTTAATGAAAAACATATAGGGGTTATTATTGTGGAATATGACCGCTCCAGTAAGAAACAATACTGTAAGCATCCACTGCATATAATAAGTATAACACAAGTATGTATATAGTTAGCTGATAAGAAATATTTCCACTTTCTCGAACCTGGCCCCTTTCTGCATCAAATCAGTTTCTTTTGAAAAAGAAAAATTATGATTATGTGAAATATGTAAATTGGGGAATTGAATGAATGATGATCCTTATTTGAATATCATATACAGATAAAATCAGAGACATTATTGCAATTCCAATAAAAATACTTTACTGCCAGCTGCATATATGCGGAAAGGGATGGCATGAAATATGTTGCAGCCAAAAATATGGAAACAAATCCTTTGCCTTAGCAACACAGCAATACCTAAAATACCTTAGCAAGAGTGAAGCAAACCATCCCTTTCCACAATTATAACATGAACCCAAGAAATTTATATCACAAAGGGGGTTTACTTACCATTTGACTTTGTTCAATAAAGGCATCGATACACTGGGAATATCCTTTGAAGTGAGACAATATAGATGCTATTTCCTTCATTCTCACTCTATCTTTGTTACTATGTGCCTTCACATATTCTTCTAGCAACGTCCTCTCTATCTCATCATATTTTGATACAATCTTTTTCTTTGCTACCTCAAACCTGAAAAAAAATCAAAAAGACAGAGTAAATTGGTGGTATTCCAGGAAATAACTGAGAAGTTGAGTGTACATTTTAAATTCTCTCTTTCAAAATTTATGCTTGAATACATCTATTGAAGCAAATATAATTAACAAAGTAGAATAAGTAATTACAAAACTGTTTCATAAGACTCATTGGGTGCCATGGTCATAACTATTATGTAAATGGCACAAAGGCTCTAATACAATCTCCAAGAAACTCTACTTAGGCTGTCATTCCCAGTAACTTCGATATTCCTTCACAAGAGTATTGTTCTGTTGTTTTGTTGAAAACTAAGATCAGGATTATCTTTTCTTTAAAAAATATTGAAATAATACATCAAATTTCAAAGTTTTAGGAAAACAGTATGATGATGAAAATACTTTACAATGTTTATTTTATTTGTTATATGACTTCACTCTTTTTAATTTTTAAATACTTTGCAAGAGCATTGTCAGTAAAGCTTCAATTTTTACATAGCTTAAATTTAGATCCCAACATCAATTACTGTCATTACTATCTATGTCACAGGAGACCTATCCTTCACTTGTAGAAAACAAATTCAAACGCAGTTGTGCCCGATTCATGATGGGATACTTGTGAGATGGATTTAAATGATGAAAGGTAATAAATACCCCTCCACCATTTAAAAAAATTTCCACATGAGAGAGACTGCAAACTAGTCAACCCCTAGGCAGACATGCCAACTTTCAAAAATGAAAAATCGGGAGATTTTTAGAAGTGTATCACGAAGTAATCACTTTTAATTACCACAATATTTGCATGGCACCTTAATCCCTTTATGACACTTTGCCAATTTTTAATGAATGTCACACTTTATTAACATGTTAAGCTAAGTACACAATTTGAACAGTTCATCAAGAACGTAAGAAGGAAAAATCGGGAGTCTCCCGCTTAAATCGGGAGAGTTGGCATGTCTGCCTAGGGAAGACTTTTCAGCTATGTTACCATGATTATTCCTCGAACTGGCTATCCTCAAAATCAAGCCTACTCTGAATCTACTTTGTAACTACTTCAATAATGGCTTATTTATTCAGCACCTCTTATTTTCAATACATCCTTCAATTATACATTTACTTTCTCACTACATACAATACATTTTAATAATACTCTTGGAATCGCTTCTCTGCCACATTTACAAGTAAAAAGAAACATGCTTGAATCAGTTACTTGAGCTAAATAATCCATTTTCCGTGGGCTCATGTAAGAAATCTTAGGATGCTTGTATGGTAGTGTGTTTGGTACATGTAACTGATCCTTGGGGAGGGGTAATTCCACAGAAATCACCAAACTGATTCTCCCTCTTTTTTGGAATGTGAGTTCAGAGAATGTGTATTTCTCATGTGCTGAATCCCTTAAGGGGGATGTCTCTCTCCCCGTAAACCTTGATTGAAGGCCCTAGGTACAAGACATTTTCTTACACTTGGTGTTCCAAATTGTTACATCAATTGAAATCCTTTTCATTTAATCAAGGATAGCCATAGAGTCCTTATTTCATTCTTCTAGATTTCTTCACAGCTTCATCAAAGAGTGCTTTACAGCTTTTCTCAAGCCTACAATCATTCATGTATATGGAAAGTAATTTGAGAGCAGAAGTGAGCCCTGACGCAGTTTTCTAGCAGCTTAAAAGTGTTCTCATCTGCATTTAAAGATACACAATCAAATCACTATCCATTATTGCATCGAGATCAGTTGAGCCTGCTGCAAAAAATATTAAAAGCTAGTCATCACATGCACTAGTCTTCTCTTGATCCCTCGTCACTTCCCAAAAAACTAAAATTTCTCCAGCGTTATGCATTATTTAATTTACTTACTTGTCCAATAAATAAATCTTATTTGGCACAATTTTTGCCTATCTTTCCTACTGGACTAGAACTTTCTTGGATATTAACAAATTTTGACTTTGCAATTAATGTCTGGGAGAACAGCACTACCAGCATATGTGCACACTATCAACATTTTCTTGGCAGCTTGAGATACTTCACAAGTTTCCAGCATTACCAAATTTATGCAATACTAGGACATGCAACAATGAACATAGAGTGCCAGTGGCTGTTTCTCCAAAACTGAAAATTGCATATCTCTACATTTTCCACTCATGTTATGACTGTCATCATATGCTTCACTTCTTAACTGTAAAAGGGGAAGTTGCAGTTTAGCCATTCCACCAAATGTTACCGAAGAGAAATTATCACCATTTTTCCTAGGCTGCTGTGAGACCTACAACAAAGTTCTTGATAGGATAGAATCCGTGATGGAAAGGAGACAAACTATGCAAATTTCACTTGAATAGAGATTTATTCACGACCCGGGTTTCAAACACTTAATGTCATCTTCAGGAGATCACCTGAAGATGACATTAAGTGTTTGAAACCCGGGTCGTGAATAAATCTCTATTCAAGTGAAATTTGCATAGTTTGTCTCCTTTCCATCATGGATAAATTTCACAAGGTTAACCCTAATACCGTTCGGTTTGTTGAGGATAGAATCCATTATCAATCTACCCAAAGCAAACCTAAAGCTGTTTCACTCCTCTGTTGTGGCATCACATGAGTATACATTAGTCCACCAACTGTATTTCATTGCATTTTTTATTTACAACACTATTTGGTACACAACAAAGCATTTCACTTGAAATTTTACCATCAAACCAAACATTTAAACCATTGTTTCAGTTGAAGTTCATTTTCACATCTGATTTCTACTAAAATTTGTTGTCTCAGGCATAACTTTATGGAATTTGCATAACATATTGAAATGAAATAGTTTACTTTGTAATTCCACACATTTTATTTAAAATATGATGATGACGTACAACGTCCAAACCTGGGTTTTTTAAAAATAAAGTGTGTGGAATTACAAAGTAAACTATTTCATTTCAATATTTCTACTAGTTCAATGAAATTCATCAAATCAGAATAATAGTATCTTGAGTACTGGATCCAGTTTTGCAATGAACTGCAGAGTATTCACAATCATTTCAAAGTAACGCATGACTATACTTTTCTCATTCTTAAGAATAACACTCGACTGGTTTTCAATTTGATGTGACTCCCATTTAAAACTGAATACAGTCTCTTATCACATTGTGAGTTTTCATTGATTTGAAGTTTCTCGGTTGAGTTCTTTCAATTAGTAAATCTTTTAATTCAGAATACATCTTCCATTTTCTTAAGCAGATTTTTTTCAAAATAATTCCTTATGAAAGTTATGCAGTATAATGTAGAATACTTCCTTTCACTTCATTAGGTTCAATATGGATGAAACAGTATTTATTATACCAGTTTGGTTTAAATTTCAGTGGGTGGCCTTTTAATACTAGAACAGGAAAGTCTGTTGATGAAATAGATAGCCCATAAGATGATAAGTAAAGCTGATTCGGTGTATCAGAACCTGCTGAGTGCTCACTGTGTTTTTTATTGTCCCAGGAGTTGCTCTGATCAAGATTGACGCTTCCTTACAGTTGTGTTCAAGACATAGAATAATGTATCAGTCCTTTAGTCATTAAATAAAGAAACACAATGTATGCATCCATTTATTATTGTATGACTAGTTTCAACGCTTCGTCGTACAATAATAAAGAACAGTGGATGTATACATTGTGTTTCTTTATTTAATGGACATGAACTTCCACAAAGTTGAGCTTAAAACAATAGAAAGCCTTTAGTCATTACTCCTCAAATCTGCCAGGTAGTTTCCATATAGTTTCTGCCAGCTAGAAATAAAGATAAAATCTAGCTCCAATAATGATAAAGAAAACTTTGCAATGTTTTTGCACACAGCCACAGAATACTAGCACTGAATTGGTGCTGAATAATACAAGATAATGAAATAGCTTGGTTCTAAGGGTTAGACTCTTGGGTACTAGCAGCCCTGTCATCCAACTTCAACCTTTCCATGCATAGGTTATAATGCACAGTGTTGAACACAGCTTATTGTGCTCACTCAGACATTAAGTATTTATCATTTGAATACGAGTGCAGTAATATCAACTGTGAAATATCCAAAGAGGGCCTATTCCTTAAATTTCAATGTTTTCAACGAAAACTTAAAATTTCAATTGATATAATGAACCACATACAGCTTGAATTTATTTACATTAAAATGTATTTACTCGTGCCAAACATGAAACTTTCCTTTGCCTGTCACATTGTACCAATTTGCTTTGGTAGTCAAAGCATAATTTGCAAATCATTATTGGACATGCTGAGGCAACCACCTGCATCATCCATCAAGGACAGGGGGAAGCAGTTTGCCTGTTAAATATTTCACTTTGTATTTATCCAGTCTAGCAAGGGAGGGCTATAAATTAGTATTTGACCCTGCCTAGGTACCAATACTACAAACTACATTTTCTGTATTGCTATACCATATTGGAAGCACTTTTTTTACTCCAAAATGTGCAGTGTGTATTTAAATCAGCCTACATCTGATATGGAATACGAGTATAACTTTGACCTATAAGTGCGAGTTGAATTGCCGGAAAAAACTTATTAGAAATTTCATTATTTTCACTGTTATGAGTCAGCAATAAGCAACAGAGTTTTAATATAATGTTCAAATTACTTTCTAATGGTTGCTTTTCATACAAATTTTGACAATATCAAAATAATAGCAGAAAATAAGCGTATCACAAAAAGTTTAAATTATAATAACCTTATGGGATTTTTAGAGAGAAGATTGTCATATAGCATTTCATTTAAACTTGAAGTCATTAATTAAGCTTCAAAACATGGGAATAAGGTAGCTGAAAGATGTTTTGGCACACCTCTGACTGAGAAGATGATACAAGAATAGAGAGAGGTGGATTGAGTACATGAATTGAGTAAAAAAATCACGTCCATGTGCTACTAAATGACCAAAGCTTGAGAAACATGCTAAGAAGTGAATGATAAATCACAAGATTACTGTTTCAACAAAACTAACTCCAATTGAAGCAAGAAAAGAAGTAATAGTTATGTCCGGTGCTGAATTTTCTGAGACATCATGATTTGACATATCCATGAAGAGAAATGGTCTGTGCATACATACCAGATCTACAATAGCACAAAACTTGCCACTTGATTACAAAAGAAAGCAACCATTTCAGAGAGTAAAAATCGCGAATGATTTTTACTCTCTGAAATGGTTGCATGATAATGCACACATAGCGGGTGACTCCGTTAAAGTTACTATTACAGTTTCTTGAAATTTGTCTAAGGTATGAACAGCCTAAATGTTTGAAATTGGCTTTATTAACATCGTGGACTGTGGCGCGTCGCGCACGACTACGAATGCCTGTGACATTGTATGTACGGTATTTCGTCATAACATCTTGTTCCTTTAAAGCCCCCAAAATTTCAGAGTGTAAGAGGACGTCTCGGTAGCTTAAGTGGTTAAAGCACTCGGCCGGATATCGAGGGATCCGGGTTCGGATCCCGGTCAAGGTGAATGATTTTTACTCTCTGAAATGGTTGCATTATAATGCACACATAGCGGGTGACTCCGTTAAAGTTACTATTACAGTTTCTTGAAATTTTACAAAAGAAAGGTTTTAAGGCACCAACTCATGACATCACAATGACAGGAATAATGAAATGGTCATTGATTTCTAGTGTTTGTAACTAAAAAAGTCCTTATGGAAAGTTAAAAGTGAGACTATCATAATGTCTTTTTTAAAATGTAAAATTAGTAATGCACTACATGGAAGTGAAGATGACATTGAGTGTGAGGAAAGTGAAAAATTTGGTAAAAATAACTGTGTATATGATTTTAGAAGTGATGATGCATTCTGGGATTCTATGATGAATAAACATAAATATAGCTGCTATTTTTTTTTTAATTTGTAACAATTCAATTTTATTTGTATTAAGTGTTAACATCAAACTACTCTGATCCTTTTCTGTCTGATCCAAATATTTTCTGGAAAATTATAACATGAGAAATCAAGGTGGATCTTATGCACTAGGGAATATGGTAAATATCTCTAGTATGAAACAAGTTATATTCTTAGATATTCCATCTTTTTGGTAAAGAGAAAATCAACTGAAATAAATTAAGCTTAAAAGTATTATGTTATTCTACGAGAGATTGTTTTTTGGGAAAAATCCTCCAGTCAATATTTTGGCAGAGATGTATCCCTCTCACATTCAAAAAACTTTTGCATTTGCTTATTTCACTTAATTGATGATAAGGATCATAAATAAACTATTTCATAGATAGTACAATACTCCCTAGCTGGCAGAAACAGTCAATAAGAAAAGTAGTAATATTGACATTAAGTATCTTCGAGTCTTTTTTACAATAAACTCTTGATTATCCATGCTAATGGATGCATGATGAAGCACAGTTAATCCAAAAATATGGATAACCAAATACATGGAAAATACAGTTGTGATATAAACGGATACACACCTAAACTCCCCTTTCTCATTTCATGTGATTAATTTGAGTTTTTAGGCAAAGGAAAGTACATTTTTCCATTTTTTAATCATTTTATAAGGGTGGAACAAGAGCAAATGATTATCATAAAGTGAACAGCATGATATCATTTTCAACAAACACTAAATCAATCAGGTATCTGGGAAAAACAATTACTGGTGAAGGACGAATTTTGAAAAAAAAAAAAGATTGCTAATGCAGATTCATATTCATCATATGATACCGATTGAAATAATGCATTGTAGATAGTTCATGACTTATTTGTTGCATAGTAAAACCAAGTATTTTCTCACCTTAAATGAGAATATGGAATTCTCAGGGCTAATTAATGCAAGGGAAATGATAATAAGAAAATTCAGACAGTAGAAAAATGTTTAAATTAAAGCATTTGATACTATTGACAACTTTTCATCTTGTGAAATTGAAAACTTTTCATCTTGTGAAATTGAGAACTTTTACAAGAGCCGAGGTATTTCAAACTTGTACTTTTTTTTAAGTATATCGAAGTTGCAAAGCATTTAACTATGCTTACCATTGTAATTTTATTCCAGTTTTGAGGTACAGGGAAAAGAGTAGAATGGATAATTAAAAACAAGGATTATTGCCAGTTAACTCAATTTTGAATCCAAAATATAATCTTCATGGAGTTGATATCTTAAAGTACTTTATTTAAACAACAGTTAACTGATTGATAGAGCATGATGAGAATTGGGCTACTTAGGTTCAGATCATCTTAAATAGGAATTAAGATGAAAAAGGAAAATAACATTTTTTTCATTGTTCCATTCACTCCATCTTTTACCATGCAGCACAAAACCATTTCCAATTACTAAACCTAACTAATGATTTATGGAAGACAAATCTTGAAGACATACTTTCCTGAAGGAAGTTCTTGAGCAATAAGATGAAGTTTCTGGATAATGTCTGCAGCTTCATCTATCTGCAGAGAGAAAGAGAGAGACAGGGGCATGTATTATTAAACTTAGCTCCTTTAAAATTTATAACTGATTCCACACAAAATTGTCAAGTGGAAAATTAATTACTAAAAATTACATAGCATCTAATGTTAAACAGATTGAATACATTTGTCAGCATAGTATAAGTGAGAGTTATGCATTTTTTGAAAGAAACTACCAAAAAAGGTTGATTTGTCAGGCGTTGCTACAGTGCAGTTCAATTTATGCCATGGTCGATTTAAATTTCTTTATCACAGTGTAACAATGGGTTAGTGCAATGGCATCAAATTAACTTTTATCTTCTAATGCAAAAGAAACAGTAAACTACTTTCATAATTAATGGCAAATATACCCACCCTTGACTTATCAGTGAAAACATCAGAGTAAAGTGGCCCAGGGGCTAAGAATTCGGCAAAATGGGTCATCAGTCGATGTGCTTCAACAGCCCTGGACCTGGGGGTATTTACGCTTTCCAGCTGGTCACCCAGGTGAATAACCTTTGTTGCCACTCCATTAATCCTTTCATCTAGTTGCTGGAATGTCTCATAAGCAGCCTAGTGGTATTTTGAAAGCAAAATATTTATTTCAGAGAAAAGTAACCAACAGACAAGACAACTTGGGAAGGAAGTATGAAAATTCTAATTGAACTGTTTCTTTACTTATTTAGTTCGGCAAAAGTTTTGAAAAAGATCATTACAATATTCACATGGGTTATCTTAACTAACACCAATCACTATCACCTTTTCAGCACGATTTCAGAAAGATTAGATCAACCTGAGCAACATTTCAGAGGTCGACCATATTCTAGCAGCACTTAATTGGAAATAAGAATTACTGGAGCTATTTTTTTTATTTTTAAATGTTTTCAATGGTATGAATCACCATTTTCAATTATGTAGACTTGAATCAGAGGAACTTCATAAGACTAGACCAATTCTAACATAAATAACTTCACACAGTCGAAATGGACAAGCGAGATGAATACATATCACCTCAAAAAGCAACTACATAGGCATTCTTCAGGGATGTGTACATGGACCAGTTCTCTTTTTATTAATTAGTGATAATTTAACAGATAAATTCTATTGTTGGTGGCAGTCTCATTTTATGCAAATACAACATGGATATAATACTTTCAGCTCCCTTGGTAACAAGTTAGGTTGTATGCAGATATAATTCAGTGAAACTATTACTTTCTTGGTGTCAAAACAGCTTTTTAAATATACAGGCTGAAAATGCAGTTCATTTAATTAGAAAAATAAAATAAATGCTAACATTTATGTTGACTTCACAGGAAAACTGAGCCCAGATTTAATCCACAAAAGTAGTAGGAATTCTAATTGACAAATAATTTACATGAGTGGAACACGTCAAAACACTGGGTCATCTACTTAACTTTATTTTCTACTCCTAGGTTACCAAGGAGATCACAATTCATGCCACTACTTTTAATTCTTTTCATTTATAACATCTACCTCTAAATATTCTCTTTTATCAAATCAAAATCTTAGTAAATTCCTATCATGATACAACTATTCTCAAATAAATCAACATTGTCAATTGGCTTGTAATTAAAGTCCTCTAAATGCTCCAAAATTTCTTTTGTTGAGAAGACCACTACACATGTATACAGTGATTACTTCATTGGCTCTCATACTTCAACCAAGAAGGCCTCAATTACAGACTTGGGCATCATGATTGACTAAGGACATACTTTCAAAACTCATTTTTCAATTATTATCCATCATGAATTCATATACGAAAACCCTAGATTTTCTTAAGGGCAGTAACAACATTTAAAAAATTTTAACGACATTAAAATGTAAAATAGTCTAGTGAGGTCAAAACTAAAATAGTACTCATTAGCCAGGTCAACTCATTGTGCAAATGCTCGTAACAACACTGAACAAGCCCAAAAAAAAAGTTTTTAAGATATGTTGCATACAAATTATAAATGGCATCTCACCATACTTCAACTACAAAACTAAGGCATAACTTTTCTGTTCCAACTTTTCAATCATGCCATTCCTCAGCAAAAATTATATATGTTTAGTATTATTAATAACAAAATCTATTCTTTTGGTCTTTGGAACAAATTAACTTTCATGGATCATATTTCAGTGCAAATTTTACACCATCATTCCTTTCCAAAATAATAATTATACTTAACACTCAATACCCAATATATATGATTCAGGATATAGCAAATTCTTCGGAAGAGATTGACTTCTCTTACACTGCCACTACATTACCCCAGGGAAAGGCACAACATCCATTGTGGCAATATTCAAACTCAAGCATTACAATTAGAGCCCCAGAAAATGGGCATCAAATTATATAAAAAATTATCCAAAAGTATAAAGAATACTAAGGGAACTACTGCTATCAAACATCTATTAAAATATATTTACAACATAACATGTTCCACTCAGTTGATGAATATCTCAACAATATTCCTCATCTTTGAGTCTGTACTTATAACATAGCAATCCTTTCAGTCTAGTTTATATTAATGCTCGGCGATTTTTAATGGATATTTGTCTGTATGCAACATTTAATGTCTGTGTTTTCACTACATTTAATGTGATTAGTACCATATTTTGTATCATGATGTGAGCCTGTATGCATTTTACTCTTTTTTGATGTACCGTATATCATGTACATAACCATCAACCTGGAATTTTTGTAATATGATCTTTGGGCAAATGAAATGCATTATTACTATCATCCTGGAGAACAATAAACTACTAAACACTGGACTACCAATTATAGGTAATCACTTGCAATACAATAGCTACTGGTGCAATAAAGACATTTATATCCAGTAATAAGCTTCTACACTTTTGATGATCTAAATGAAAAATAATATTGTTTATAGATACTAATTTTATCGACCTCTTTATTAAAAGTTGAGATTGATATAAACTCTTTTGTGACAAACTGTGTCGTAATTGGCTAATGGCCAATCCAAAAGTAAATAAATATATTTATTTACTATTTGAAAGAAATATTTGGTCTCTTGCATAATTTACTTCCCAGAAAATGTGCTCTTATCTATAAATAAAGAATTATTGTTATCACAATGGAATATCTGGCTTTGTTCACAGTATTTTGTACTGGGGACTCTCTGCCCAGTAGAACAATATTTCAAGGAACAAAAATGGGTAATCTGATTTTTGCCATTGAGTGCAGTGATGCACCTGTATAAATCACTCATTTTGCTACCTGTTCTTTGGTTATATATTTTGGACCATTTTCTTCATGATAAAAACAATTTCTCCCTATTGGAAATTTGTATACAAGGGAAACTGCAATGGCATAAATAGGGTTGGTCCTCTTGTAACAAATTAAATGAAAAACTCATATTAATTGAAAATATACATCTCTATAACAAGTTTGACAGCGGTCCATAATTTATTACTTAATGTTTTAATGAAAACATAAATACATCAATAACTTCTGATTTCTCAGCTTCAGATAAGAGGCAATCGAGTCTTGCTGACAGATAAGAGAAAGAAGAAAAATGCAAAATTTCTCATTTCGGTTTAGGGCAAAGATAATGGTCATGTATGAAAGAAAATTAGCTGAGTGTTGGGTATGCTGCCACAATATATAATGGTCAAGTAAAAACACCAGTAATATTGTATTTTTGCAACAAAATTGGCACTCAATTCACTCATTTTCATCTACAATAGAAATGCATTCCAGATCTTCCCCAATTCCACGAACGTCGCATATAGACAGATTGTCTGTAGAGAGAGCTAGTCAGTTAATTAAAAGTTAATCTTAAAAAGTATCTGACCCATTGGTTAGCTAAAATTCACCTTATTTCTTTCTTGCAATCGGTCTACTTCTTTCCAATGGTTGACTTCTTCTTCTCGGCATATAACTTCAAGTTTTTCACATTTTTTGCGCTGACGTTCCTGCAGGACTTGCAAATCTCTAAAACCAAAATTTGAATTAAGCTCATGTTCTATTGGGTTCTTAGAACATAACACAGTATACTCAGAATAATTATCGAATCATTTCTAGTGGGGAAATCATGGTATCATCAAAGCAAAATCACTAACTTGATTGCCTGAATGAACGTTTCGTTGAGCAAAACGGGATCAAAGTTATCATCCTCTCTGGTCGCCCCTACAGTCCTCCATGCCATTCTTTCCACAAATTCTATTGGATCGAAGGGCTCCTAAATACAATGAAAAATATCATTTACACTACATGCTTCACATAGTTATAGCAGTTTACAAAAATTCGAGTGGGATTTGTCGGGGCATTCCTTAATGATAAAGATGTACCTGCTCCAACTCTTTCATATACTGCATCATCATCTTGCATACTTTATTGTTTGAACACAGTCGTCAGAACTTATTCAACGTAAATTAATCCTAAAATCCCTTATCCCACCCACCAACAGAGGTGTCAAATCTCAAAAAATACAATGCAATAAGAAACAAGAGACTGCCCACCGTTTTATGTCCCATAATGAACCGGTCTTATGAGTCAACGATTGATTCGGATCCGAGTAAGACATGTCGCAATAAAGCCATTTTCGCAGTTAAAAGCCACCCAAAGATTATTTTTCTTAAATCGATTATTAAATTATTCATCCGTCACTTTGAAATAAAATATCATATTTTAGGCGAAAAAATTCATTCTTGATCAAATTAGCTATGGCGAATTACGAATGAACCGATGACAAGGTGGTTAAAATGAAGATCAAAAACCGAATATTATAAAGCGAATACTATAAACCGAATTTAAAAATGCGGAAATAAGGGGGAGATCATTTTAGGGTTATTAAATATAGAAAATGGAATTTTTTGTCAATAAAGTTTGCCCATTTGTAACAAAAAAATGTTTCAAGGATGTAAGTTTAGAAAAGTATTCATTCAGTTGCCTTGTCATTATAAAAATCTGATAATACCACATCTATGATACCTAACACGACAGAATATCTCTCAACTTGAGATACTGAGGACATAGGAATTTCTTTTATCATATCTCTTAGAAAATTCGTCCTTTTAATGATCGTAATACGTTCATTCCTCCTATCGTTGCTATTCTTCAAGCAAATATTTTGAACTGGACTTCTCAAGAGTGAAATCATAATGCATGTGTATCTCTGCACCTCGATAAAGAATATATGTATTTATATGTTTTTTTCTTTTGGCGACATCTATAGTGGCAGGTGCTGCTCTTTGATGAAAAAAGATTATTATTACTTATGGAGGCATCTATGGCGATTATGGATAGAGAGAGTGGGATAAGTTGTTTATTATTGAGGGCTCTAATGTCAATGAAGGGTTGTTAGCCCAACGCCTCCTCTCTCATCGAAATTTTGACCTCCCTAGAATCAAGTTTATGAGTCAGCAAAGAGCAGCTTTTGAGCACTCCATATAGGGAGTTAACAAGGCTTGATAATATTCATAGGACTTCAAGAGTTTTTATCTGTAGACAATTGTATTAATAAGTTGTTCTAATTTCCCTTCTCAGACACTTTGCCTTTGGTTTATTAATAGGTTGCAAAGGTTCCTTAGAGTATCCATGGAAATATATATCATACATATAATAACATATACATATGTACATGCAAGTCACCTACATAACAGTGGAGTTTGCCCGGAAACTGTAATTTTCCATGTTAGAAAATTTTGCCTACCCCTACTGATATGAAAAGATGCTTACAATTATTACAAGCAACCATCAGCGAGAGGAGCACTATCTCAGGTCGAGATTCATTATATTCTGCAAAAACTAAGATTGGAAATACAATATAGAATCCAAAGCAAGGTTAAGCAACCAGCAATCAACATCTATGCTCAGTCATGGCTGATAAATTTTTTTTACTTTGATATGGAAAATATGACCAAGAAAAGATTTTAGCACATAAGTATTATGGAATTACTGCAACAGAACTTGCCATGTTACTATCTTACCTATTGGGATGCTAACAGTATGTTAACTAGATGGTGTGCAGTCTCCCATGCCCCCAGTTCAATATAGTGTCCCTCATCTCAGTGCTAGGTTCTATTCTATTTTTGTTAATGCTTAATAACCTTCCTTCGAATATTGCAGTATTGTTCTGCATGCAGATGATGCAACCTTTATACAAATATACCCTAATCTGCAGGAATCAACAGATATGGTTGATGCCCCCTTAATTTCTACCATTCAGTGGTTTAAGAAAAAGTGTTTCACACTACGTTTAGAGAAAATGCAAACTCTAAAAGGCAGCTTAAGAATATATATTTAAAGAGGATAACATGGTGTAATTATTATTGGGATTCCATCTTGTCTCTAAACTGAGAGTTTATATATCAATGTTATCAGCAGGAGGTTATAAAAGGTGCTATATTTCCTAAGAAAACTTAGTATATTAATCCCTGCAGAGCCTAAGGTCCATTTACTTTGCTTTCTTTAACAGTCATCTTAATTATGTCCTGGAAATCTGGAGCTATGTTCTTGATTTAAAATCTGTCTTTATACAACAAAAAACCCATCAGAATAATAAATCAATCTTCAGCAACAGAACACTGCAGGCTATTATTTATAAGTTTGAATATTCATACTACATGTAGCATGTATATCTATGAAATATTGATTTCATGTAAAAGATAATTAACATTTGTTTCCCACAAGACTTGAAGCACATGATTATAAACTAGAATAAAAAATCACCTCTTCATGTACAACTGTAGATTAACCAAATCACGGCATTACTTGAAAAACTTTGGTATAAAATTATTTAATCAAGTGCCATAAACTGCTAGAAACACTAGCTCTGCTAAAATTTAAAAAAAACCTTGTGTTCATGGCTAGTCTCTAAAGCTCTGTACTTGGTGAATGAAGTTTTTATTCATAGAAAAATGGATATGATTTTCTTGTGTGTCATATGTCTGATTTGCTGCTTTGTGTTATATGCCTGTTCTGCAGCCATGTATTACATATCTGATTTGTTGATATGTGTCATATATTCAATGTGTTACATTTAAAAATGTCTATTGTATGCCTATTTAATGACCAATAAAATAGCAATAATTTTGAGTGCAGATGACTGAAGATAAGGAAATGGCTTATGTATTATTGGAACTTTTACTTTCATAAAATAAGATAGTTGAGAATATGTGGATTCATCTAATAAATCAGAAAAGGACCGAGGGTAAAACACTTGATATATTTCATGCCAAAATGCCACTTATACAAAGAGCTTTGTTACGTCTCTTAGCTTTTTTCTCCCCAATAACCACATATGCAAATCAGATTTTTGATCCCCGGCTTTCCAACAATAGGTAGAAGCTTATGAAACTCATCAGGCCACAGCCCTAAAACAGTAACATAATTAGAGAAATTATTTCAGACAATTTGCCACATGTGCCGAAAATGTTAACTTGTCTCTCATAAAATTCTGAGGCTGCTATAATTGTTAAAATTGTTTATGGTTCTTTTTAGTGATTGATCATGCTTTTTCTCTGTTGATATAAGCTCATTCAGATATACATGCGGTCAAAGTGGCAGAATGCTCAATCAGTCAAAAAGTCTTTTCTCCACTTTGTATTGCTTCCTCAGTGTATGTGTGTGTGTAGACACACTGAAAAAGCATTACAAAGTGGAGCAAATAGTACACACAGTTTAAGGGGTCCTCAAGTAGGGAAAGCTCATCACCATGGAGAATAGCCATAACTCTCTCTTCCTCTTCTGATATATGAATGGACCAATTCTGCACTTTATGGATATGGAGCCCAAGAACTTGACTGGGACTGAGAAGGGCATATTACTAATTAAATGATCTAAGGAATCACTTGAAATGACAATTAATATAGGAGGTCTTATTACTGTTTAAAATATGTAGTGCTACAGCACTTCAGTATTTTGTTGAATATTGTAGTCAGGTAATTTGTTCAAATCAGAATTTTTTCAAGTAGATATTAACCTGGATATATCATCATATAACATTGGTGAACTCCTTACAACACTCGTGAACCTGACAGTAGTACGACATATAATTTGCAATCATGGCCATGAAGTAAAACAATTCATAATGGAATTTAGAAGCTATTTTATATTAGTCCCATTTCCAGATTCTAATATAGCTAATAATGGCAAAGGTAGAAATATTTTAGAAAATCATGACAGAGTAGAAAATGGGATGAAATGTCATTAAGGAGTCACCACTACTAATAAAAAAAATTCACTCAGCAAACAGATGAAATATTTGGAACAAGAGAAAATGAAAAATGAGAAAAATAAAAGAAATTGAGAAAAATTCTTGGCTTCTAGTAAGTAAATCCCTGGAGAATTTTGGCAAGTTGAGCCAGTCTGTTTAACACATGGCATGGAGAATAATGTGGTATGCAAGTAATTAAATGGTGGGTAATTTGTTGCTTCTGAACCACAGGAATAATATTTAACATTGACTTGCACTGCTTTCCTTTGTTATCTCCTTCATTATACTTTGTGAATTTAAGTAATGGAAGTAGTGCTGCAAGAGGTTTTATGATGCATGTGATTGAACTTTAAGGAGTTTATGGCTCACCGACTATTGAGCTAGCTTAAGTACCACACCTGGTAAAAGTATGTAAGCTGGTGATTGTAACTTTTTTCTCCGTTTGCAAACTAATTTTGAGAGAGTGATCAAAGAGTGTGTAACTTCAATCTTGGTTCCATCTCCAAATCATCATAGAATAAATAAGTCAAATTGTGTTAAAAGGCATACAACTGACTGTTATGGAGGCAAATTTTAGACTTCAGATGAAGGCAAATGTGCTCTTTTATTTTTATATCAAGAGTTAGTTAGAGGAACAACACATTGCCATAACTGTAATCAGAAAATACCATTCACAGTAAAATCTCTTCAAGAGATGGTATTTCTCAATCAATATAGATTGTCTATGTACAATAGGATGCCACAAAAGGCAATTTTGGGGGAATCTTACAACTTTGTGTCAGTCAGTAAGGAAGGTTATTATGCAAACTAAGAAGTTTTCATATGATTCCTTTTTTTTATTTTGGATTAATATGGTTGTAAGTGGTTTAGGCTAACTATGCACAAAATTTATTCTAATAAAATTTAAAATAAAGATTATATCACAACTAGAAGTACTTTATCAAAAACTTCATAGACTAAGAAATAGGGGAGATGATCAAATACTTACCTTTTGACTATGGTGCACAAAGAGTTTCATGGTTCTGTGATATCAGTCTTTGCTCCATGTCTCAATCAATATAGAATTAAAGGTAAGGAATAGAAGTTGAATGATGGACAATATATTTGCACTAAATTATTTTTTCTTTTTATGACATATGGGCAGAATGTTTCAAGACAATTCAAAAGCACCCTGCCTAATTAAACTGAAGAATAATAATAGAGTAGACTTCTTTCTATCAACATCAGTGGTTCTATCAACTGTACCCATAGTTGGAAAATACATTAAACATGTGATTTAATGGTAAATTGCATGTAATATTTTCCAGGATTATGATAATTTTCTTAAAAAAGGAACATGAAAAATGGGATAATAAGGGGATATTGAAAGCCACAAACAAAACAATAGGAATACTAAACGGGAAAAAGACAAGGAAATATGGATTCCAGACAAGGTGGTAGAAATTTATACATGAGAAGGACATGGAAGAAAATAAAATACAGAATTAGGCAAAAGGAAGCACAAAGAGATAAATAATAAGTTAAAGCAGGAAAATAATAGAGTGCAAGAAGTATGATAGGAGATGGATTTTGAGGAGGGCATAAAGAGTTTTGAAAGGTAAAATGGGTACACTACACAGAAAGTTGAAGCCTGTCAGGAAGTAAGGAGGGAAGATTGGATTACATTTGAGGAATATGTGAATTATCCACAACCTGTACACGACTCCAGCTACACAGGTGCATGTGGCAGACTCAGAGTTGAGATGGGTAGTGTTAAGAAGAGGATGAGACTTTCACCATTATCACCAGTTCCCCTCAACCAATATGTGGAGGGAATGGCTAAAGAGGCATGGAAGAGCTGTAAAGGGGAATGAATAAAGTCAGTTAGATGTGCCAATGATCAAGCTTTAGTTAGTCAATCAGCCAAAGATTTATGGCCACTGCTGAGCACATTAGAAAATGTGTGATAAGTACAGGACTGGAATGAGTACAAGGAAAATAAAGTTTTATGAGGTTTTCAAGAAAGAGAAAGGCTAAGCTAGAAAGATTATGGGCATGGACGGGAGGCTTTGGAGATTGTGAAGAGAGCATGGAAAAGTATAGAAAAGACAAAATGTATGGAAAAGAAAACAAATGAAACAAGAGGCATAAGGGTGGAGAGAAGAGGGTTGCTAGAAGAAATTAAAAGAGTCAGGAAAGGTAGATGTAGAGCATTTTGATTGGAAAAAGACTTTCATGGAGAGTAGAAAGTTACACAAATTAAGAAGGGGAAGGAAGAGAATAGGCATTTTGAAAAATACGAAGGAAGGTTGAATGTATATGGAATTAAAGAACACTTTCCCAGGCTCAGGTTGTCTTGTAAGGGGAGGCTGATAAGTTTACCTTAGTGTTAATGGTGGTCATAACGATGTCTGTGTCCATCCTAAGCCTACCTTGAATGGTAGACCATCATATAAAATATATTTTTGTTATAAATCATATGTATTTTGAAACACACTTGGTTCTCTCAGAATTTGTGTCAATTTGGTAGTCAGAGCATCATTATGACATTTAGTGATTACAGTTTATTTAAAATTAGTCTTGTATCTACACTTGTGCCTGCACCTTGTTTTCATGCCAGTCTGCCTTCTGAGCCAAAGGGTACTTAGGAAACTTCTAATTCTTCCATCAGTGCTCCTTAAATGTTGTTTTGCTAAAGAGCCCAAAGCCCATGAAGGAAGTACACACAATACTATTAAAGAAACCAAAAACAACTAGGCTTGACACAAGCAGCATTAAACAAAGATAATATTGCAATATGAACTCACTATAATTGTGAGCCCATGCCTTTTCACACTGAAGGTCCCATTCTGGGCCAGCTACAGCCTAAAGGCTCTTGACCACAAAGCTAAGTAGAGTGTGAATACAATGCCTTAATTTATACATTTGAATAGAAATTCCTCTACAAGATATCATTGTTTTTCTTACCTTTTCCATGATTCCAATTGCCTTCCATTTTCATTCTCTTCTTATCGATGCTCATCCTTTACTGCAGCACAGATAAATTAACTCTCCTGACCAAAGAATGACGCAAGGCAGATGGCACTAATTTTGAGCATCCACACCAGGGCTCCACTCTCACTATGAATGACAACATATTGCTCGCAATATGATTAAATATTCCTTTGGATGTCTGTTGTCAGACTGTGAAAGTATTGATATTGGACTGTTACCATATTGAGATTATTGGTATACTCTATATAAATAGGACTAGAGTACATTTTTTTAGAGCGAGACTGAACCATGAGTATAACTCTGTTTCAATGCCATTGTGTACCAAGTCTTAAGTGAAACCCAATCAGCGGGAGTCTACCGCAACAATAATTAATTCTTATAATTTCCCATGTTTCTCTAAATATCTGATCGGTTGCCTCCTTGATTATATGGAGTCACTATAAGTAAAAACATAACCGCAGAAACAGAATAAACATAGAATAAAGGAGACTACAGTATTCACAAATTAAATACAGTGAATTAAAAGATCTCAATTGGCAAATTTACAATGATGCTCATTTAGCGCTCACTATTATTTTGCCTCTCCTCCCTTCTAAATTCACTCCCTCACACTGTCGATCCTTTTTATTTATCATGTAACAATTTCACCACCAAAGCTTTATCCTACCTGTCAACCAAATAAATATTTCCTCTGTCCATGTTCGGCTCTCATTTTTTATTGCAATGCTGTAATGTTATTTTTGTCCTCTTTCATGTTTTTGTTATATTTTTCACCATAAATTGGCACTACTGCTGTATGTGAATAATGTTTTAAAATAAATAAATAACCACATTTATCAACACTAAGGTTGGTCTGATAAGTGAGGGTTGAGCTACCCTAACACTAAATTATATACAATATTAAAATTCACAGACATATCGGTATGCTCTGGCATATAAGGTATGGGGGCCCAAAGGTATGTGAAATTTCACACATCACAAGTTTCCCAGGAAGATCTGGTACCTGCAAAATTCACATGGCATGAGTGAGGATGTGAGTGTCTAGAAGTGTCAACTGGAATCAAACTTAGGCCCTCTAGTCAGTAATCCAGTACTAACCTCACTGGACTACCATATGTCTAAATTAAAAAAGAAGTAATGTCATTTATTGCTGTCGCCATTGATTCTACAGGATAAATCTCTACTTCCTTAAAATAAAACACAGTGAATTTTATAGTACCAAATAAAATTTTAATTTCTACATAAGGGGTTAAATATGAGTTAATTAAACATTTTTCAAAAACATTCTTTACAACCTGACATTGATTTAGTAGTTGGGATTGGAACAAATGTAAAGAGCTAGTACATTAATTCATGATTTCAAGGCTGCTTTCATAAAATAACTCATTAAAAATATTTTCACAATATGTAATTACATTGTCACCACAACTGTATGTATAACAGATATATGAACGTTTGTACATATTCATTTGCAAAGCTAGTAAACACTAACTTAACAACTCCTCCAAGTATTGCAAATGTTTAAAAACACTTAAATAATAGACATATTAAGCCGATAAAAAATTATCAATTTTCATAATCAAAGAAGAAATGCTGAATGCAGAAAAATGATAATAAAGAAAATGCAACTATTGGTATCCATGTCAAATAACAAAGCAATAATTTTGAAAGTAAGAGTTTGTAACAATTGGAAATAAAGAATTAAAAGTGAAAAAATCAAGGAATCAATAATAAAAATGTACAGAATATTACTTTGAACAATTACACCTTACGAGTTATGTCAAAAACCAAAATTTCACATAAATGCTTATGGAGATTAACATAATTAAGAGAGTACAAATTTCTCTCAAATAGTGTTATTATTTGGTTCTCCAAGATAACTGGATCATTTTGTAGTAAGGTAGGGACATGTAAAAATAGGAATTCAGAGTGTCACCTTTTCATTGGAGGTATTTTGAACATTATTCATTCGTTTGATTCAGAGGCAAAAAAGTTACATTCTCTCACAAAAAAATAAATCACTGAATCCTCAAAAATTTCTAGGCATCTGATAAAGAGCACAAAAACTATAAGTGATTATGTAAGATCATAACATATAAACTCAAATGTAATCAATAAATGTTCCAAAAGACAAAACAATTGTACTATCTAGTCAAGGTATAATCAGCTACACAAAATGATGATGCCTTGGTATTCCTTTTACTAATTTAATGTAGCATCTTTTTCCAGGAAAATTACCATCCTATCAAAAAAAATAACAAAACAATTATACAGTGTCCATCACCAACAATTCTTCTCATTCAATTATTCCAACAAACAATGTTGTTAAGTTGGCATAACACCAATGAGGGATACAATCACAAGAACTAGAAAGAGTGAGTAGCATTGGTGGATAACATTTAAAGCATATTATTAGGTGATTATACTAATATTCCATCTCTTTCATTCCATTGGTACATCAGGTATCTCCAGGGCAGAGAGTAAATCACGACCTTGCAGCAGACTTGAAGTTGACCCGAGTGGAGCATTGACTTCACAATCCTGTCGGCTGAGGTCAATCAATGATGGGATCCCTGTACTGTCAGGCTCAAGCAGCGAGAAGGAATTTTTCCTAAATGAGGCTTTCCTGATGTCTTCCCTTAAACTTGCTGAGTCACTGTACTGCATCTGGTTGTACATCCCTGGCATTACATTAATTGACTCCAATGGGCTTATACTCAGTTTCCTGGTAACTGCACCCTGTGTGTTAAACATAGAAAGGAGTTCAGTAACAGTTCAGCATGACATGTCTACTTCTAAAAAAACTAGGCAATAATTACTGTGGTAAAAACATACATCAGAAAACAATTGGATTTGTTTCAATCAGTATAATGCTTCCCAATATTTTCATTGTATTACCATTGCATATGTTCATTTTGACTTGAAAAAAAATTATTTCAAGTTAATTTAAAAAATAATATTTAGATAAAAATGACTCCAAGGAAGTGCCTAATAGAGTGAAAAATATTCAAAACTGAAACCAGTCATTTTTTTACATGCAATACATATTGTTTGCTGACTTGTAAGACACTTATGGTAGATAAAAACCCCAAAACAAGATAGAAAATGTATTGATAGGAATTATTTTAAAAGTTAAATCAGTAGATACATAGAGATCAAAATAACATAAATAACTATTAACAATAAAATTCAGGAAAAAAGCCAACTACAAACTAAAGGCACAATTAAACTAATCACTACATCAAAACTTTCCTAAATTCAATTTTCTAGGTGATTACTTAGTTTTTTTTTTTAAGGTTTGATTACAATGTATGTTTAACTAAAAATTAGAATTAATAATTCACCGTATCTCTAAGTGTGGATTCCAAGAAAAAGGAGAGTGGAGTAATCTTTTCTTTTTACATATTGTATTTTGTTAGAGTGTTTTAAGGCTGGGTATGGATTTTCTTGTGTTGTGTCATTGTTGGGTGTGGTGTGCAAAAAATTAAAAAAATGCAATTACTTCCAGTAAGTGCATACAGCGCTACAAATGGCAATTCACAAAGATAATTTAGAAGATGATGGCAAAATAATGAATTCACTGTGCAAATAATGTAGGCAGATAACTCTTAATGTTTCCAAATTAGTTATGACTGGAAAGAAGATCATTTTCACTGCAATATATGAATATAGTTCTCTTTAACTATTCAATGTTTTATACCTTTATTAATACAAAAAGAGTCAACAAATGATTGAACAAATGGGGATCCTTGAATTAGATATTACACAAGATTTTGCAAACATGAATTCTGACTAATGTCATTGCTGTTGAGGACTATGAACCCTGATGATCAATGGCAGTAAAGTGAATGATGAAATAAATCATAAATCTAGCCAGAGAATTAGACTACACACTAAAAAACTGAAGTATCATTAAAAAATCTTGTATATTAAAATGGCTTATTAGCAAGAGAAATCTATTAATCAGTAATAATGTAGAATTTACCATGAAAATCATTGGTTTTCAAAATGTGCCTTGGTATTATTTTACAACCCAGTAAGGCATTATCGAATGACAAATCAAAAGGCATTATCCTATAAAATGACTAAAATTTTGTGATTTAGAATATGATTGGGGTGATTTGATACAATTAATGTTTGAAAAACAATAAAGAGTTATGTCTGAAGGACAATGAACTAAGGATATCATTTGGCTCAACAGAAACAGTTCTGAAAAAAAACATGAAAACAATGATATGGTGATCTGATTTCTTACGTGGATATTCTATGTAGTTTTCTTTTTCTACAATGGAACATTTTTAGGATTTTTTAGGATATTTCATATTTCAATTTCAACCAGAAAATCATGTGAACAGGGACAAAACTCCATCCTTAACTATCAAAAACATGAAATGTTATAATAATTTACCTAAGATTGATTGATACTTCAGGATACACACATTTTTCATGTACAATGTCAGAACTTGAATGCACACACATGCTAACTGCACAGATTGATGTTTCAATTATAGAATGATGAGAAGAAAGATTTTCCAAATGGGGAGAATAATTATGGAAAAACAGACAAATGATGAAATTAAAATATGGGAGAGAAGGGAGGAGAAAAGGCAATACATGCCTTTAGTAAAACATTATGGATTCCACAAACTTTGCGGTGATATTGGTGCATGATTAAGCTGTTGATATTATAACTGCAAAATATAGATGGACTTTGAGAATAGTGTTTGCAATAAGTGTTACACCCCAGTTGCAGGTTGTCATTTATAGATTTGTTAAAGTACAAGTAAAATGTAATTTAACATTAATCACACTCAAATTGTATTCTTCAATTTGAATGATTCAATGTGAAGTGAGGTAAATTCCTTCAGCCAATAATAAGAAACTTATAAAGCTCCAAAAACGTTATTTCAGTCAGCCAGTAACCATCGATGGAGAGACATAAGGGCTTGACAGCAAGAAGATGTCAGCACTGTTCAATGTCTATGGCTTGACATCTATCTGTGAAATAGAAATTGAATGATTCAGTGTCTGAAACTTCAATATGAGACACATTGATGACCTTAACCATTTTAGCTCTTTCATTTATTCTGAAGCTAAAGAGGCCATGAAAATATTTTTCTAAGTGCAAATACTACTAAGGAAATTGAGATTTTTATGAAGCAAATGATATCTGAATAATTTGTCTTTTAATTATTAATCAGACTGCAACTCCTCATTATTTCATTCTCTCCTAACTTCTTGCCAATGGTAGTGGGAAGCAATAGTTTTTATCAGAATTATTAATATGAATTATTTTTCAATCTTGAAGTAATATGATGCAATGTTCAACGAGCAGTCCCATGTCTGTTGGCAAAATATCTGAATTTTCACCTTCAGTCATCAGCCATTCTTTCCCAACGACAAAATCTTAATTCCAATAAAATAAAAGAAATTCAAGCAATCAAAGTAGGTATTTCAGGTTTTGTGTATTTGTGTGTTGAGCTGTTCCTTGGTAGTTAAATTTATATCTGATAAATTAGATAAATCAGCAATCATTTTAAGAATTAATGGATTGAGTATGTGACTTGTGAAAACCAATGAGAGAGTATAAAGAGGAATAAAGAAAACTTTCAGGCTCTTCACAGGAATCAATGTCACACAAATCATACCATGTCATATGCTCGGGGAAATTTGAAGGAGATCCACACCAAGAAAGTAATTAGCAATAATTAATTAATAATAATATTACCACATATGAAAATGGCTTATAAATAATTACGGAAGAATAACAACTGCAAAAACAAAACATATACAACATAAATTCTCTGTAGTCAGATGTGCCAGATCCCATTTCTCCTGAGTCTACTTTTACGCATATAAAACAAATGTTGGCCAACAAATCTTCCCAGGAGGGCTTCTCTATCCAAATACTGACAATTTAGAGCAACTTTAAGGGCATTAACACACCAAAAAACTCTTAAAATAAATAAATAATAAGCAGATCTCTGGCTAAAGGAAATCATTAAAACCTTATCTATGAATTCAATGATTTCAGACTTTTTTATAGATAATTTCTGGAGTCATTCTATAATGACTAACTGCATTGCTATTTTTGATAATTTAATAAAACTTTTAACAATATAAATAGTTTTAAATGATAGCGATTAATAAGAATATATAAATCTGACAAAAAATAAACAAAACTCCTTCACATTACTAAGGGTGGGTCATTTGTGATAATCCTACGGAATCCCTATGCTTTAAATTGTATTTGTGAATTACTAGACATGTACTTTCATAAAAAATATTTTATGATCATATTTTATTGTAAAATCAGAAATAAAACCGAATTTAAAATATATTTCATCAGAAAAATGATTGTCCCTTTTTTGTGAACTAAATCTTGTCAATAAAAATGGACCTAACTTTCTTAAAACCTCCTTACCTGTTTCCCTTCTACTGCTAATGGTGATTCATTTTTATTTCTAAATTTTTTGTTTGAAAATGTTGAAATTATGTCATAAAATTCCACATGAAGTGTTATGTAATTTGTTCATCTGGATAGCATGTGGGGGAGTGTAAAGGCATTCTTAACCAAGTAAAGAAAGTCATCAAGTATTAGTTTATTTTATTTATATACCAGAGAGCTGACATTTCTGCAATCCAATCTGTGACCAGCATTCCTTCAATATGGATTTTTACACTACTGATTCCCTAAAGGCATTATTGATTTTTTCTCAACAGGTACAGTCAACAAGAATGTCATGTATTTATTACAACCAGTTTCTTACAAACACATACAGGCATGAGGTTACAAGCAGGATTTTGGTGTCAGATTGTATTTCAGTTATACTACTTCATTAAGTCACTACATACCTACTTTCTTGGATTTCTTAAGCTATCTTACTTTATTCCCATTCTATGTCTCCAATACTTGAAGATATACTTGAATTTCCTTTCTATTTTTTATCTATGAATTCCATTTCGTTTTTAACACTTCCATACCTCCAGAAAATGCTTCTCAAAATTTCTGAATAACACAGTTCATTTCCTTGTATTGCTCATTAAAAATATTCTGTCAACAATTCCTAAATATAATATGTAATCCTCTTTTTTTTACAGCAATCCAACAGGATTATAAAGCCGATGATGGCATCTATATGGTACAAAAATTACAACAATGTAATTCATCAGCACTCGTACATTGCACATCAATATGCAGCATAATCATACACTTAGGCCTTCCAAAATAATCTATCCCCTGAAAACCTGTGATGATATCTTTTTTTTTTTAGCATTTCCACAATACTCTCTCCCATTAAGTATTCGAGCAGCAAAACCCCAAAACACTTACCATTTAACCCCCCTAGGGAAGATTTTGGGCAGTTTTATTCATGGACAAAATGAAGTCCTCCTGTGGCCTTAAACACAACATTTTCTCAAATATTCTTTATTCTTTTTTATTAATCTCCTGGCAGGCAGACTAGGTTCGACTGGCCACACTGACACTTTTACTCCGCCCTACCCTGTTCGGGCCCCAACAAATGTAACCTGCGCTCATGTCGCACCCACTAACCAGTAAATTCATCAGGACACTGTCCTTCATGTTTGGTGGCACCTGATGCTGTTGCTGCTGAATGCCTACCGGAGTAGGCAATGCCTTTGAAGCCGTTTTGGATGCTGTGGTCGTTTTAGACTGCGCCAACTTAGCATTACTCTGGACCTGGCTTCTGGTCTTTCCATTAACCATCATGCCCTTCCCCCCACCATTACTCAACCATCCCAAGTTGTCCTCTGGGGGTTGCGCTACCTTCCCTATCGTGTCACCCCCACTCGGGGCAATCAACTGTTGCAGCAGCTGTGAGCCAACCAATGTGGGGGGAGACTCCTCACTCCCTCCTTTAGGTCTCTTGCAAGAGGACTCCACAGAGAGCACTGCAGGGCTTGTGGACGATGAATTGTCAGCCGTACGACGTTTGCTCGTGTGGCGCTGTTGGTGTAGTCCATCTCCTGTCCCGCCTCTGCTTCTCCAGTTATTGCTGGTGACAGAGGGAGGTGTCCCACCGCCAGAAGCCCAGTGCATAGCTTTCTCGCAAGAGCCTTTGCAGATCAGAAATAGGCATTAGTCTCCCATTTTGAAATGAAGGTATCACAAAGCACTTGACACAATGACCTCAATGTTTAACTGTAATCACACAAATGATTCCCCCTCACCTTCCAACATGAGCAGTGATGACTTATCAAAGATTCTGTACAAAAAATACTTATGAAACAATGTGGGGTGAAGAGAGGGAGAAGATAGCTACATGTACGGCTTTTTACTTGATGCTTTTTTATATTCACTTAAAGTTAAAGTGGTGGTTTGACAAATGAACTAGAGGAATTAAGTAGGTAACTTTTACGCATGACGTTAAATGCTGATTCATTATTGTCATCTCAACACAAGACTCTTGAGGAGATATAGTTTTGCCATTTAAGAGCAATGGAAATGTCAGATTCGAACTAATGACAGCTCAAAATTTTGAATAATAATGCATAATGTCATTTAAGTAAGTTACATGTTGTCACTTACTGCTTCTAGTGTACACCTGATCTAATATTTCACTGGGATCCACCAGCCCTCCTCCATGGTCATTCATTCTGTTTCCCACTTTGGATACTACAATATGGTCCTCATTGGTTGGCAAGGTTTTCATCTTTTGAGATTGCTGAGAGACGAGAGAGGTCTCATTTCTCAACAACTGAGCCAGACTTGAGGTATCAAGGTTTTTGCTGTCCGAAATGGTAGTGGACCTTGATTTAAAAAAATTCAGACGTTTAACTTTGATTTAATAACACTTCTTTTTATGTCTATGAAGAGAAGTTCTGCCAATAGATGTGCCTTGGTGGATTCAGACAAATCACTTTATCTTTTAAGTTAACTTTTACAAGTTCCATCTCAGTTATCACATGAAAAGGCTAAAGAGTGGATCATTTTATCTTTTACAGTTAGCCAGTAAATAAAAATAATCAATGGGTGGTCATTTGTCACCTTGTGTTAATGGAGTGGCACAAATGCAAAGATTTCTAAGCGGCAGAATTTAAAAGGGTTGAGTGAAAAGCAACAGCAACACTACAATATGTATTCCTTCAACAGTTTTCCCTTAATGCGCCTTCCCAAGTATAGGGCAGAATTTTTTGAGGTCCTGAATCAGAAGAGAAGGTGATAGTCAATACATTCACCCAAGAGTAGCCTAAAGCACTGAAATAGCACTTCAGAATCGACATCTTTCTGCCCCAAGGCCATAAAAAACAATGGACCATTTGAATGGACCAAGAGAAGCAAGTGGCAATGAATGAATGCTTTACTGGCCAATTGCTTTGTGAGTGAACTCTGTTCACCCTAGCCAAGGTAATGGCACAGATAATATTACTTTGGCAGTTTGGGAGGAACACAGTCTAGGAAGAAATTAGGTCACCAGTACATATTGACACAACAATTTGTGAATTAATTTCAAATTAAATTAAGGATTGTCCTCTGAACATGAAGAATTTCAAAAGGTCGGGCACTGTTTTTTTTCACTCAACCCTCATAGAACATTAGGCAAGACATGGGCAAAATAACAATATCTCTCCTTAAATCCAAATTGAGAGTTGCTAGACCTACCAAGAGTCTTTCAACATTTTCTCCTTTCTGGTTAATCCAATGCAGTTGATGGCATCCCCCCCACTGTTCCGGGCACCATCCACCACCCCCCCGCCAACATCCCCACAACCCCTGATCAAGTCCTCCCTGTTAATTGTCGCACCATCTTCCACAAATATCTTTTCCCCTACATCCACCACAACTAGCTGGTCAGATGAAGCACCCCACATGAGGTCTGTGGTGACGAGGAGGGGGAGGTCCTCGGTTATTGGGGGTATGTATGGAGCACGCATGCCCACTTCGTCATCACTTGAGTTGACCATGCCAACGTGAAGGCTCCCTGTTAACCCACCAAGAGAGTCATCGTCTTCATCCTTCACACCTCCCACCAATGAACCACCGCCACTCAACTCCGGACTGCCTAATGATGCGATGCTCGAAGACTTGATGGCACTCGAGCACTAGGGAAGGGAGAGAAGATGTTTCATGGCCCTGCATTCCATCATGGGAACCCTAATTTATTCTGTACTTCAGGGATTATAGACAAAACCAAAGCTTGCAATGCTCAGAGTGGGCTTGGAAGGAGAATAAAAAAGGAGATTACGGGAGGTTAAGGCAAGGATGGGCAAAGTACCAACCCATGTTGACCCTTGCCCAGGGACATGTGCCCATTCACTTCTCGCACCTGGAGTTATATCCTTCCTGCTATATTCTCCCAATGGTCAAGTATCCCTAACCTGTAAGGAGTTAAGCAGCACTTTCAAATTGTAGGGAATAGAAGATCTTTTTTTCCAGGAAGGGATCTACATTTACAAATTAACCTTTCACCTATTTTAGTGACTCAAGATATTCCTTTCTAAACAGGCCTGCGGCACCAGTGCCACAAGCTTTGGTTTGGTCTATACATTAACACTCTACATAGAATCAGGGCAATTTGAGGAGGTTTAACCCTTCGACATGAGTGCACTGTCTAATGCTGTAATGAAGTTACATCTTCCAGTACAAGGTTAATGAAACGGTTACAATTTTGTATGGAGGGATCAGGACAGATATGCGCTATCGAGGAAATATCAAAATATTCAATGATGTGGAAATTTTGGCGATGTTACAAATGTGAATGGTTAGGATCAGAAGGAAATAATAAATTTAAGGACAACACAGAACATGTTTGAAAAATGTTAGCATCTTTTTGAACACAACATCATTTTCTCCTCAAATAACCCCATCATAATCATTGTGACTCATCGAAGAACTCCCTTTATTTTCTCTGTCTGTGCAAAGAAAAGAACACATTTTTTTCTGAATTACATAGATTTGCACCATACATGTATGTACCAGAGAATTTTATTATTAACAGCGATATAACAATGATGACAAAAATTATGATTATAAGGTATTAGAAAGGGGTAAATCAAAAACACTGAACCAATTCAGAGAAAAGGGTAATTTTATTTTTACAGTTAAGTTTCACCAACATCATAGAACCTTCAAGATGACAACACATGAGAAGGAGCCAAGACATAAAACTTACCTCTCACATATTTTCCCCTGAAGACACCATAATGTTGGAAAAATCTAACTCCCTTTTCCGAAGCATAATCCAAAGCACTTATTCCCCAAATACCATTTAATTTAAACAAATGATCCAATGAGATGTATTATGTATACCTCAGAGGAGGACAGAGGTGAGGTGGAGATGAAATGATCACTAGGTGAACAAGAGGCGGACCCAGAAGAGTCCTCTCGGTATGCCAGGAATTGGCTCTCATCTTCCTTGCATCCTCTCGTGGGGTCTGCCAGACCCCCTACAGTATCAGAGTCTTCGTCCTCTGGTACTGGGACCATGGACAGTGGAACGCAATAGTCATCTGAGAGCATGATATCAAACATGGAGTCCTCAAGGAAGGAACTACCCCCCAGAGGGACGCAGACATCTCCAGCAGTGGGGGCCAAGTGGGTCAAGTCCTCAGGCTCCTCCTTCAACACTGTGAACAACAATGGATGGATGAAGAAATTTCTTCTTCAAATTCTAGGGAAAACATGGATTTTAAGCAGTGCATGACAAACGATATCATTTGTACTGCCACGAATAGGGAAGAAATATTACAAATTCAAATAACTTTATTTCAGGACTACTGTTCATCAGCACTGGTTAGAAGAATTTCCCTCATAACATTATTCATTAATCTACATCATTTTATTACTATATTTTTAGTGATTAATTGATTATATAATGAAAGTGTGAAACATTAATGGCACCCAGATGGGAAAAACCATATAATTCAATAGTTTCATTGATTTAAACATGCAAAATAGATAGATATTTCTTAGAGGGGTATGATAAAACATCATTCCTGCAGGAGCAGGTTATTTTTCAAAAGAGGGTACCATAATTGCTCTGCACCTAAGATTGGGAAAAATTTTTTGTTGCAAAAATTTTTGAGTTTGGGATGCTGCAGCATTTTATCTTCATCAAATAATAGTGATCATGTTCATAATTGCCCCACGAAATAATTAGGCCAGTCAAATAACCATGAGTATGCCAGGGCATTGCCAAGAATTCCTTATATTATACTGCTTCATGGACCCTTAATTTTACTGCTGTGACCATTTGAGAGGTGCACCATCTTATTTTTTTTTGAAGATCCCATGGTGAGCACATATACTTTGTTGACCAAGAGGAATTGATACCATGGACCTACCATCCATATTGAGTGAGGCTCATGCAGGCATCTATAGTATCCCATTGCACAAGTCAGAATCAGATGGAAAGCACAAGCCAGAGTTAATGCCATCGGTATATCATAAAAGTGGAGAATTCCATATTCCCAATCAAAGACCTGCTGTTAACCAATTTTCCACATCTTTTCACTCCTGAATATTTGTTTGTAAAGAATACTTGGTTTTGCATGAAAAAGTCGAAATAAAAGATCTCCACTTGCATTGCTGGCATCACTCTGGGGTGCTTTAATTTCTCTGAACAAATGGATGGAATCATTCGATGGTTCACCCAGGGCAGTGGAGGAAAATTTAAGACCCCTGCACCATATGCAGCTTTATCTAGCTTGGAGGTAGGCCAAGAGTAACAACTCCAGATGACCAGCGAGTATTGTGCCACCATGGGTGATAATCCTGAAGCATCCTGCCTAACTGAATCGTCAAGGAACGCACAAACTGAGCCAGGACAACCTCCACGGCATCAGCCCCAACTCAAATCGGCCGTGGAACTCACTTGTGAGCCCGGGCTCGTCGTCTGAGAACATCAAGAAGCCCTTGTTCATCTCTTCTGTCTTGGGCACAAATATCTTGGAGGTGGCCGCCTGGGGGCGAGGGAAGAACAGCCTCGAGGGGAATGGTAGGGGCGGTGAAGCGGGCCTCAACTCCTCCTCCACCCGTCCCACATCCTCCGCCTCCCCCTCCCCTCCCCCTACTTTTCCTGCTGTCGCTGCAGACGACACCGCTATGTCGTCGTCGAACAGAGCAGGGGAGAGTACCGAGTCATCTGAGCCCAGTAAATCGACAACCACGGTTGCGGACCCGGTGGCGATGGGGGGTAGCGGTTCGTCCGCCCCGGGCGGGGCGCTCCCGCGCCTGTCCTCTGCGTCTTCTTCGTCCTCTGCTTTGATGACCGAGACCTCTTCGTCGTTAAGCCCTTCGGAGGTTGTCAGGGCCTCTGAGGCCGGGACGGCCTCTGGAACTCTGGAGTCCTTGGCGCTGGGCTCCTCCGCTACGAGCTGACTGCAGGAGAACACCTCATTCTGGCACTCGATCCCACTGTGAACGAGCAAACGGCGACGATATGGTCGGAGCCAACAAAAGAGGGAAGGAGGTTAAATGTTTGGACGACACTACGTTTGGTCGTTAAAAACCAATGCTCAATGATATTCAAATAATTGACGTAACACCTCAAAACTTTGATTTGCCTTGCAAAGGATGGTGGAAATTTGTGAAAATTCGAATATACATGTAATGTCATGGCTAGTCTCACAATTTCCAACAGTTGACAGCCTTTTTCCATTGTTTGCAAATCTATAATAATTCCGAAGAATAGCATTTTCCGCCGTGTTTGTGCTTGTTTTTTTATATTTCTCCAATTTTAACTTTATCAGATATTATTAATCACATTTGATCACCAGATAGCAACATACACAGTCAAGAGCATACTCATTTCCATCACCTTTCAATCACCCATCTCCCTTTTAAGATCAAACAACAGATAAAAAATCTTCTGTTTTAAACTAGTCTCTTTCGTGTTCGTGACGATTTTCAGGATTCGACTAAGTCCTTAACTATTACTCGAGGGAGGGATATGCGGGATATTGGGGAAGAAACGTTTAAGGGAACCCAAAGAGCCGGAAAGGGAATCGTCAACTTTCGTCTTCCTCGAAAGAGAATGTAGTGAAAAAAACCCTCCGCAGGTATCCACGTGATCGGGAAACCAAAGAGACGAATGGAGACAAATGAAGAGCGATCGCCGTATACGTATTCATCTGGAGAAGAGGAGTTGAAGTCGGATAAGAATGAGTAAATACGGGGGAGAGGCAGGTTGCATACCATAGCGCCATCGGCACAGGTGGGCTCCCGCACGGAGAAGGAGAACCATCATAATTGGAAAGAGGACGCGGCTGGGGAAATAACATCAACTCGTTGAGCCACTTCACACCGAAACCAAAATGAATGGCGATTCAATTTGAAGTGATGAATTTAATTTTTAAATTAACCTTTTTTTGGCCGTTTATCATACTTTCCTTGAGATACCTACTGCCTGTTGGTTCACATAAATCGGTCCTTAAGGCGTACCATATCTTTCAGACGCAAACGGAGAAGTTAAATGACGTTACAATCGGGTGGAATGCCTTTTTAAGAATCTCACCCTCCTGCGCTCCTTACGTGTTTTCTTTGAATTCGATGGCATACTTGTTGAGTTCCCTCACCATGGTGACCGACCGAGGGATTTTTTTTCGCGAAACCTCCTTTGCCCTCAAGCAAGGTAGTCTTTTTTTTCAAAGTCATACGTAAAAAGTTAAAATTTTCGTTTATAACACACTTCGCGGCCAACTTCGAGCACCATCCGAAGAAACGACATCAACAAACAAACCTTGAACTTCGAAACTGTGATTTTTGTTGTTTCGAATCTTTGGGGCCGTCTACTTCAGCATCTGAGGTCTATTCTTTCAGAGGCCAACGTGATCGAGAAAGAAACAACACTAGGGGTGCAACGGAGGAACCGGAAGGAGAGGCCAAGTTACCAATACGATTGAGAATGTTATGTACCACCAATTTCTTTGACTGGTGATGAGGAAACATTTTGTCGGGTGGCCACAATGGATCGCGGAGATTCAAAGATACACCGTTCATTGGCGGTCATCGGAGGAACTAATGGCCGCTGTTATAGAAAAGAGGCGCCCACAATGAACTAGAAAAGCTTTGTAAAGTTGCCAGCATCTGTCCACTCTAACTCTTTTTTGGGCGAGGAGAATACAAACAGATCAGATAGACTGACAGCCGCGGAAGATCCCATCTCCAAACCTATTTCAGCCAATGCAACAATTTCAGTGTGTAAAAATCATTCGCCTTGACCTCTGAAATTGTTGCATTGAAATGCATATTAACGGATTACTCCTTCAAAAGTTACTGTTGCGGCATCTCCCGCAGTTTCTTGAAACCACTTCAGCCATTTTAAAATTAATACAGAGAAATGGTTCACCATAATTATGTACTACAAGGGTCGCTACTTATTTCCGATTTCAATATTCCCAGGATTTCCGTGACGTATGAAATGAAATAGATTAGCATGTGCGACCATTTCAAATATCGAATAAAAAAATAAATTCAACGATTATAGTTGAATCGCTAAATTCTAAATTTTTTAACCAATGTAAAAAATTATGTAAATCAGAGCCCTTATTTTTCTCATTACGCCAGTTAATCGGATAAACAAAGGATGAAAAATCGGACAAATTCGTGCCGAGGGTATTAGGATCAACTGGAACACGGAAAAAAAAGTTGGGTCCAAGGTTTGAGTTACGATTTACAGCCGCCCAAATGATCCCAATCCCCACACCACTGAGCACGTCCTGCGTCATCGCAACCCGAGGCAACTTCACTCGGAGATTAAGCCGGCAGGTCACGGCGGAGTCCTTGAATAGAGGGGCAGGTTGTGAGGACGGAAACGACACTCTTAGTAAGGACGAGTCTTAGTCGTGAAGGTAAAGAGTTAAGGAATGCCCGCGACTGCACGCGAATGTGTCTACGTTCGCGAATGCTACTTCACGACTGTCATCGCAGGAAAAGGAGAAAAATGTGCCCAATGCAAACGCGTCTGCTCCTATTTTTATAGCAGCCTGCCTAAACTCGCCCCTTCCCCTTGCCTTCTCTTGCCACTCCCTTTCTCCACAAGACCGCATTATAACGCCACCGTAACTAGTATTCCAAGATCCCTTAACGCTACCGCCCAGCCTAACAGGAATTTACAATTTAAATTAAGGATTTTAGGAACATTGCTTCGAAGGGGCATGATATTAAATATGCCTTTTGTTTTACCTCATCTTATTTTCAAAGCGACTCTTTATTATGCTTCAGGAGTACAAGTGGTGCACTGACTCTTAAAGAGCCTGCGTCATCTTTATCAACACAAAGATCACCTTAATGTAGAAGTGACTCTTTTGGTAAATGACGGAGAGAATCCTATAGTCACTATTAGCTAATGTTTAGCCGAAAAGTGTTCACTCCCCAATAAAAAAATGCCGAAACGGCAACGAACCCATCCGATACTTCATTTTAATACTCCTCATAGGTCCTGCGTTGCGAAGGAATTTCATGCCACTGATCGATGACGTTTATATAGCCTGACGTATACTCTCGTATCAGTCGCCGGGATTTTTTACGACAATGGACCTTCCCGTCGTAATCAAACCTGGTTCTTTCGTCTTGGCGGCCTCGGAAATGATCGCTGAGGGAGACGCGACGATTACCAGTACCCACTTCCCGCGAGGGAGTGAGGGTGGGCGGGGTGGGACTCCCGAGTGATGCAGCGTCGCCTAGGGCGCCCCCACCTGTTCGCTCTTGGAATCTAGTCGCGGGATTCCAAGCACCTGATCGTTTTTAACATGCACTTAACATAGAGCCTCTATTGAAAATAACTTATCAAACATGTCCCGATTCAAAAATATTTTGTGTTATAACCTTTCCTTCATCGATTTATTAATAAAAAATAAAGGGGGAGTCATCGATCATTTAATTCCCATGACAAAACATCTTAAATCGTCTTTATCCGTCTCGATTAGCACTCTCTTAGAGACGGAATCATGATATTGTCACGTTCAACAAATTCTTCCTCGAAAGTTACGTTCTTGTAACTCGAAAATGTTGTCACGCAAGCTGACAGTTTATCCACATGTCATGTTAGCTAAACGTAGTTTTCTGCGCAAGCGCAATCGAGTATATAAGAATGCAAGTCAAGTTTTCAAATTAAGCATAACAATTGGGTGTAGTTGAAGATAACAAGCAAGGACGGCAATCTTCTTGTTCGGCAGTCCAAATCACACTGCCGCAACGATATCGCACAAGAAAAAAATGTTCCAATAGAGAGAAACCTGGCAATGTCTTTCTACAAGCAAGTCATATAAATAAAAATTCTAAAATGAAGGCGGAACGGAAAGCCCATTTTATTGTACTACGGGGAATAGAAATAATATTGCAAAAATATATTAAGAACTGAATCGGGTTCTGATTTCAGATAATGAGGACGGAAACAGACGAGATGGGACCCATGTATAAGGAGGGCCAGGGGTAAAGATGTATGAAAGTGCCTTCGTAAAATGGTTAGCTGTGGCTTGGTAACGCGTCAATAAGTTCATTTGTTCTCAACCACCACCGAAACATACTCGGTTACATGTTTACACGCTTGTTGAAATCAATCAGCGCATTATCTTACAGTTAGCCGAGTACAATTTGAACCAAACACTTAAACAGAAATTCAAGCGAAATGATCCTTCTAGAAATATTTCCCGGGAAAAGTAATAACTACTTGGGAGCACTCTTTGAACGATGAATTAATCAAATTTGACGCAATAATCACGCAGGAAACAAACCACCGAAGTTTATATGTTTTTAACGGCCGTCTTTGAATGCTCTGTTGAGCATATAGGGTAGGAGGCCGCCGGTACAGGGTGACTTTAAAACAGTTCAGTTAAACTCTTACAGCGACGCGTTACCGACACTAGGAAAATCTCCCGGGGAGTCAAGCGTCTTGTCGCCGTAGTCGGCCGCCAACCGCGATCCCCCAAGCCTTTGTAACGGCAGGAAAACGTGATGGGATGGGAGGGGGGAGAGAGAGAGAGATTACAACGGACGCTTCAGCTTTGCCCGGTTAAGGGCTTCGCGGAGTCTCGGACCGGAACCGCACGCTCTAGACCCCCCGGGCGTCGAACTCGCGGCCCTCTGGAATGCCGTCTGCGCCCGTCTTCGCGCGGCGGGTAGTAGAGACGGAGAGAGAGAGAGAGATATAGTATATAATACGGCCTCCTTTGAGGTGCCCTCCTGCATCGCCCTCCCAATCGCCAAAGTGAGCTCCGCGGTTGCCGCCGCTCGACTTTTCTCTCGTCTCATGCGCCGCCTCTCCCATTTCGGCTCGGATTCTCCCCCGCACACTGCCACGCGCTACGATTCCTCCTCCATTCCCACGCGCTATTTTTGACGTCGCGAAGTCAATTTAAGTTTCCTAGAGGACACAGGCGTCTTGTTTGGTTGGAAGGCCCACCCGTGGCGACAAGAGCATGCCAAATTACCAACAAGGTCGGTTCACAATGAATAACGTAAGAACTTGTGAAACGCAACTTAATTTTGAGTTGGGCAAAGACGAGTGGAAGCGGGCCCGGTCACATCACGTAGTTAAAAACCTAACGTATAGTGTGATTGATGAGCCATGTTTATCGATTAAATCGTTTATGTTGTCCGATTACGGATGAGAATGTGTTGGTTTAGTTTTCCAAGCACGTACGATCACTCGTAAATAATGTAAAGAGTTTTGGAATTTGAGCTTAAGTCGAGTCCTCAAGTTGCCTTATTAAGTGTTTACGTTGGTTGCGAACGAATCACGGCCCGTTTCCGTACAATATGTCTCCATAGGTACGGGACAACTCGTCTGGGGCTTAACTCGTACACAACTTCCTACATGATGCGACTCAAGAGTAAATCGCGTGTGGCGACCAGTATGGTTTACTCTGAAAGTTCGTATCTTTGCTGCTTTGAAATCAAGGGCGTTCCTACTCTTTGTGAAGTGAAATTTCCGTCGCTCCTTTATGTCACCTCTCGTTCACATTTCTATGGCGTCGTCGTCACCCCATTGTCACCTTGCTAACATTTCGCGTCCGAGCGCTCTTTTTTTTCTTAACAATCACTCCTCCACGCTATGTTGCATAAACTTTGAAGTGGAAAATGGAGTCTACACTAAACCCTTTCTCGTACCATTTCAATACAATTCCGCATACGAGTAATTCTTCGATCCGAGATGCACGGAAACTTGGCCAGTGCGTGACGTGACCTTTGGAGAAAAACGAATCGGACACAAAAAGTTCATTTTTTGGCACCGAGGGAACTTCTGAAGGCCCTCCATCAAACTATACGGGCAGAATAAACCATCCGGATGGATTAAGAGAAATACTGACGAGGAACTCTCGCATTCAGATCCGAATAAACATTCTTTCCTCACTCATTTAACGATAAAAACAAAATCAAACACAAATGTACCCAAGACACTTGATCTTACTAGTCTTCGAGCTCATCCGTCATCCTTTTGATATACAATTCGCAATTCTTCACATTCATGCAATAAAAGCATGCGTCTTGATACCGTCTATCACGAGGGCAGTTGACGGCCAAGGTGAAGAAAGCCGACCTAAGTGGAGTCACACTAGATTGAAGGCAGCAATTTTATGGAGATTCATGTGATCACAAATTAACTGAGACTATTTACAGCACTATACGAGCACTGTACTCGTATAACTCGCAATGTTTTCCAGGAAGTTAAAATGATTTCGACAATAATTATCCAGGTATGAAAGCTAGATTTCCGGGTCAAAATAAAAGGCTATGGCCTCCGCCATGCTAAATGTAAGACCACTAATTCATTCAATCTGAACTTTACAGCAAAAATTCTGAGATTATACTGTAAAATTGTTCCATTTATTCTAGTGCGTGGCAAATAGTGAATGTGGGAATACCAGTCGTATCTACAGCTTTACACACTTAAGTCGTAAAGGACATGAATACGAGCAAATGTTTCCCAACATTCTGGAAGTCTTACGCAACTAAAGAAAGTTGCCTTAAACTTAAAGATTGTGATCATAGGACAACAAATCCATGTGATTGGAGGTACATATTTGAGAAAGTGAGATAAAAATCCAATGCGTGTACGGGACTAGCTTTCGGAACAAATATTTCATCAAAAATTTTAAGGAAATTACCCGTGATCCGAGTGCTATGGACTCAAACGCAAAGCATTATTATTGAAAGAGGCTTTCGAAAATTGGGGTAAACAAACTCTTTCAAAATAATTACGTCACAATTATCCCAATCAGTCTGTCTCCTACGAATGGCTAATCAACGTCAATTAATATAGCCTTCAACTGCAGAAAAACACAGGTCCGCTAAGTATCGCACGTAATTAATCCTCACTTCCGCAATGTTGGGCGAAGTGATTAATGTTTTACACTGTTACAAGTTCAAGACATGCTTGTTCCTTAAAAATGGATTTCGAAAATAATCACAGTGAACTTTTCTGTGAGCCACACGACAGAATATCATCATTTGCCATTCGTGCCAATATGGTAGTCAACGTAATTCTGCTATAAGTGAACTCCATACAGCGGCCACATAATACCACACTACCATACCACAAACTGGCCACAACCTCTTGCGACGGATTGTGGCGCAGAATGCCCTTTTTATTGATTAGAGGCACAACATTAACTCACATACGGCTCACGGCTGAAAACATGCAAGTACATAAGTCAATTGTAATGCAGCTACGAGACGAGATGGATCCCTTCTTTCTTGGTCGCTTTTCTTTATGTCAAATCGTTAAGTGTTAAACGCGCGCCCCGGGTAGACGCAGCGTGCAATTCGCTTTCAGTCCACCCTCGCGGCAACATATTCGTGGGTGGGGAGGGCCTCCAATCCGCCCACCCCCTCCTATGATTCCAACTCCCCCACTTCCCTCCCCTCAGTGATTCGATAATTGGCTCCGAGTGAGTGCAGCGTTGCCTTTTGGACTCCGGGGGGAGGAGGAGGGGGTTGGAAGGTACATATCCCTCTCCCGAACACGCTCCCCCGGAGGCTACGACCGCGACGCCAGCGAATCGAGCTTGGGCCCGAGCATCCGAAGACCCGGTCCACACCCACAGGCGTTTGCGGACGAGTGGGTTCCATGAAGTTCGTCTACGAATATTTAATAACAGAAGCCCGAACTGGGAACCTTAAAAACACGTCCTGACGTACACTCCCGTGAACAGAATCCTCTCCACCACCCGCCAACGAAGTTAAAGTTTTCATTCACTGCGCAACGTGATTCGCCGAACTATCGTCCACATGCGTGACCTCGAACTCTAGTAAACATCCTTTCGGAAGAGACGTTAGGGATGTGCTGGCGACTGGAACGTACTAACCGAACGAAATCCACGCATGTATTTTCAGCGGGGTTAAAATTACGGATGTCCGTCAAAAAAAACCTTGGCCAATTGGTCGAAAGTTTTCGGAGAGAGTGAAGGGCTAAACCTTTCAAGGGTGTGCACTTCTGGTTACAAAAACAGTCGTTCACAGCCACACTGCAAATGAGAGCTGTTTATGTGAGGCAAACCACTGAATCTGCTTCCGTTTACGGTATAGGGTGACAATCATCTCGAGGTTTTCGTTTGCAAGCATCAGTAATCGTCGGAAATACATATTTAAAAATTAAAATATTAACAAAATATTTTATGTCCCAAGCGAGAAGCTATGAACACTAACAAAACATGCACACAAAAGAAATAACCGATTTCTTCGGAAAATTTCCGTCGCACAATACTCAAGCGAAAGTAAGGAAATGAGGGATTGTCAATACATTTCAGGAAAAAGAGGTTGTACAACCATTTATATCCCAACAAAATCGATGAGTGTCATTTTCTATGCACTTTATCTCTGTGTCCCACACCTTTGAATATAAATATTCATACTGTAACATTCGTTAGTTTAGGTTAACCAGCATTGCGTAGGCAGTTAGCCACCGAAAATTTCAAGAATAAGGTGCGTTGGCAGGAATTTAACATTTGACATATGAACTCCTCTATATACTCCTGCATGTGTTTACCAGCAGACAAATGCCTGCAGGTGTGTACTCAGCCAAAGAGGATCCGCCGAAGCGCGAATCGAACGAAAGGAACTCTGCCAGAATGACACTAATTTATTGTCTGATGGCGGCGGGGCAGGCCCCGCATCCCGCCTCTTCAATTCAATTTCTGGTGCGGGATGTCGGCTAGACGCGGGCGGAGAGCACCGAAAAGATGGATGAATATCAACGCCTAAATTCTATTATTAAACCAAGAAGGAAACAAAGACGAACATCTTGAACAAAAAAATCAACTAGAATCTGTTGCTCGTTCTCCTCGGCACAAACTTCTTGTCTGAGAGACTGACGATAATCTCAAGATCCGGCAAAAGATAATGAAGAAAATCACTGATTATTATTTGGAATCCGAACGTGTTTACATCATCTCTAGCGGGAATCCAACCGCGAAACATTCCATTTCTTGATAAATATTTACCATGAAACGTTGAGTTTTTTTTAACGATACCTGAATGTTACATTGGGATTTGGTACAGAAAAACTGTTTCTAATTAGGCCCACTTAACGTAAGTTAAGTTTGAGAAATTGAAAACTTAAGTTCGTCAGCATATGTTTACATGTGATTGAGAATTAAAATAAAAACCAATAGAAAACGTAGAGTTAAGAGATTCTCTTCAAGAGAAAGTCAGAAAACGTCAGTGAACATTAACGCCCATCAGCGAAAGATGATCCCTTATTTCTTATACATAGAATGCATATTACGCATTATTATTATTAGAGGACACTTTCGCTTTCCGTTTAGATCGACTATAATACCATGACAACTGCAGTGAAATAACTTCATTACTCTCGTGTGTGTTATTTTCTTTTACGACCTTCTTAAAACATCAATGACAAGCAAGCTGGAAGAAACAAAATGGATACATATGAGTATAATGGATGCATGTAATGGATGGCCATGAATGCCGACTGGAGTTACTGACGTAATGTCTGATTGTGAACGTGGTTTTAGCGAAGGGGACTCAATACCTCACATAACCTATCTCCGCAATGATCTCAGGTGTCGTGAGGTTTCCGATCAACGCCACGACCTGCACACTATTAAAACGTTAATAGTTATCAGGAAAACATCAGCAAAACTTCTGGAAGAGGATAACTAAATATTTAAAAATCCCTAAAAGCGAGCTGGGAAGAAAAATACAACTTAAAATGCTCTATTGCTGGTGCAAAAAGCAAAGTGAAATGCCACTGAAACCAAAGCTGCGAATTCTCGACGCCGAAATTCTGCTCACTTTCCGTAGAAAATTATTGACTTACTGCAAATTTTTGTACATAAAAAAGGTCACGATTATCGTCTCAAGCTCGGTTAATCAAACCTCAAGAGCACGACAAAATAAAGAGAACGAAACCTTTCAATGAAGTTGTTTCCCACACGCTCTCGCAGAGGGCGACTGCCGAATGTTTTCGCGCATTTCCCTCCGAAGTTCACCCAGTTCAGAGAACAAGATGAAAAGGCTCCGACGAAGACGACCCGGCATCACTCTTTGGGATTACCTACGCTTCCCTTTTGAGGAAGCGGGGCGAAAGGGCGGGGGATAGGGGGGGCGGGAGAGGGAAGAGGAATGTGTGAACCTCCAACCCACTCCCGCTTCGGACCAGCCGCTGGTGCATGGGAAGGGCGGGACTGGGAGGTGCAGGAGATTCAGAGCACCAACAGGGCCACGCCCGCTAATCCACTCAACAATGGGAGCCTTGCGAGGAAACGTGACTTTTTTTGGGAAGAGGAGGGGTAGAGACTCTCGTGGGGGAAGGGGGTGGGGGTGAAACCGCCTAGGAGGGGGAGGTCTCTGAAGGGTGGGAGTAGACGGGGGCCACGCACGCAACAGGAAACGAGTCGAATGGAAGCCTCCCCTCTTCCCCTGTCTCCCCTTGCAAGTCGGAATTGAAAAGTCGAGGGGACGGACGCTTCGACAAGGAGTCGGGGAGAAAAGAGCGAAGGAGAATCGAAGGAGCATGACGACTTTCGGGAACTGCGGTCTATCTATTTAAGACATGCGCAATAATATATCGCAAATCTCCGCAAGGGCGCATGGGCCGCTATTGGTTTCGGGATTCACGACCCACGAATATGACGATCGCTGCAAGGGGACCAAAAGTTTTTAATTTCCTCCTCCCCCTGCATTACCTCCTTCTACTTGAGTTGTGGTCATCAGTCCCAAGGGAAAAAGAATTCGTTGAACTCGACCGTTCGGCAGTCGATCTTTTACAAACGTTATCCGTAATGTCCGACTTGGCGATGTGGTTCCGGACTTGAAATATTTCTTCAATCTATCTCCTCCACTTCACAACAATTCGGTAGGGGTAACGACCCTTGACGAAAAAAGAAGGACGACATTATTAATATCATCATAACTTCTTTTAAGCGACGAGTGTCTCCGTTCACGATGCCATATTTAGGACCGAAATGCTATTTAGACGGATTAAAATTGAAATTCACGAAGCGTCATCCACCAAGCATCCATACCAGCTCTTTTGCTAGAGCTTGCGGTGAAACCTTTAATGACGCGGAACATGTATGGCAGCAGGTTATTCGCCGTAACTTGTTTACATTAAAAAAAATACATTCCCGGGTAACACTCTATCGGGTCGACCGGAGAAATTTTAAAACCACGTCGTGATTGACTTTCGGAATGAAATATGCCACTCCAGCATTCACGATATTACGATTACGATGACAGTAAGTTCTGAATATCCGCTGTTGCCAGTTGCCATCAGCAGACAGAAGCAGGGCGACAAGAACGTTTTAGGAGTACACTGAATACTGGGTCGCATACAAGAAGGGGATAAAATCGTAAGGATCCTAAAATAGGTCTTTATTTAAAGCATCATCTGCCGGGTTTAACTATTTTGTCGTGACCAGTCAGTTTGGACAAAGCTGAAGTACATCCTGATATGTTTCATAGCGAAGTATTGGAATGCTCCATTTACAACAGACGAAGTGTAAAAAGGACGATCGACCACGATATGAGAACGATGGACTACATCTGGAGTGTAAATGTGAGTGTGTATGTGTCTGAGAGAGCGAGATGGAAACGTTTTTGGGTCATTAGTGCCACAATTCCACGCAGCAAAACGATTTCGCAACTTCATTCTCGCGGGTTTCGCGAGTGTGCCTGTACATTTAACGCTCGCATTTAATTCTCGGCGCAATCCCGAGCTCTGAATTATGCACGGCAACGAAAATTCTTCCTTTGCAAGTAGGATCGCGTTTAAATTATCATTAGTACGCGACGCCGCACTCCTGCTTACTCCAGGCGTTCGAAGAATACAAAACTATTGCTAAACTCCCATAGACTCGTGGGTGAACACTGCGTGGTTCTTTCTTTATCTTAATCGTCTCTCAATCCTTCACCCACTCTCTCTTTCTTCCTCGTCGTTTTCCAACAATTTCTTCTCTCCTCCCTTTCTATCCAGGCATATTTAAAGGACAAAGGTATTCCAGGATAATTAGTCTACGGTTTAACCTCAATCCTCTCCACTACCTATCGCCATCGGATCCATTTGTTTGCACACGATTGGCAGATCTCATTTTCCAATGAATCTCTAATTTTTGGAAGTCTCTTAAAGTGTCCGGTTGATGAGCCATTTGGCGCACTGCAGCCAGCTAAAAAGTACCAGAGTTTGAAAATTTGGGGCCCTCCTCCGTCGTTTAGTTGCGTCAAATCAACTTGGCGTGGATAAAATTTAATAACACGGATCATCGTGCAGCAACTGAGGTGGGTATTATCAATTTCTTCCTTTCCTGTCATTGCCATGCATGAGGCTTTCCTTAACACTTCTTCCTCCTCTAACAACTTCCTTCATCACGACTGAGCTAAAGTGTGACTCACAAAAATACCTCTTCCGGATGATAACTAAGCACTCTTTACACAGAAATTACGGGTCCAACTTTCGAAGGTAGCACTCATCTCTTCTCCGGAAGGAGAATAATAAAGAGTCATTATTCAATAACTTTTCTTTACTAATAACGTGGTGATTAAGTGCACGAAAGGATCCTTCTTTTTTCTTCGCATTTTTCCAGCCTTACGCTTGCTAAGTAATTTCCTCACGAAAAAAATAACATTTGGGAGAGCCCCCAAGCCAAAAATCGCGAATAGATTAAAATAAATTGGAAACGCCCTTGATAATTACGTTCGAATCGGATTAAAAAGACCTGCTTCCCCTGGAGGGCATCACCCTATCCTCGAGGGGGTCCGAAAATGAGGCGAAGCCACATAATTTCCTTCGCTACAATTTAGTGATGTGTCTGTATATCCTACGAAATTCCATTTTTTTTAAATAAAATAGCTCCGGAGTTAGTTAGGAAATGTGCAAAAATGTACTGATCAACTAATGCAAAATTGTCTTGAAAAAAACTTAACGGGAAAATATCCTCACAAAGCTACTGCGAACGCGGAAGAAAAATAAACCTAATTATGTTCAAGAACTTAAGATGGCTGTCTAGGATCAGTGCAATAAATTAAACAACGATAATCAACCGAACGCACCAATTAAAGCGTTTCTAATGGAACTATTCACCAAGAACGGCTTGAAAGGGAGTCATGCATTATACACTTCTACAACCATGATAAAAATAAACATTGAATTATGCAGAGCCATGGTACATATGATTCTTTTCACCTTTCCATCCACAATGGCCGCGTGGATAAGACGTAGTCGGCTTTAACTCACTCCCCGAATCGAGAATGCACGGAGAAAGTGCGAGGGGCGGGTCCATTGGCGGGAGAAAGAGGATGTGGGGGTGGCCTTTGGGGCTCCAACTCACTCGACTAACGAATGAGCAACTAAATAACTCAACGTTCCGACAGACATCCCTTTCCACACGACTTTGGTCCACGTGAGATGGCAACATGCGAATGCAGTTGGATCTGGTTTTCGTGCCAGTTCACACTTTCAATCGAGCGGCGATGAATCACGAAAAAACGACCCGGCTACAGAACTTCTTCTCCGGTTGGCAACACTGAGAGAGTACTCCCTCTCGCTATCTCTCTCGGGCGCTGTCACGGCCAAGGTCCGAGGGCGAAGGGGTTGGGGCCGGAGGGAGAGGGGGGCGGGGCGGAATATGTATTTCGGGCGCCGGTGGTGGACCGTCGGAGCAAGAGAAACGGGAGGGAGGGGGTGGTAGTGAGTGGGAGGAGGGTTGGCGGAGGTGGGCGGCGCTCTCGGGATGCGACGGAGCAAAGGAGGCATCCTCGACATTAGCCCGAACATGAGAGAATGCGATGAATGCACGACGACATCCCGGAGAAGGAACCCAAATTCGAAATGAATGGTGTTTAAGGAGAGACCGGGATTTAAAGCGACACAAACCCAGAGTTTCCCAGGAATGACACGTCCGGAAATCTTTGACACGATGCTCCCCTGAAGACGATTCAAATTTGAGATGGAACATATGATGAAGGCAACGGTAATCTGAATAGGATTTAACACTAACCGGACCAGTTTCTAAGGGTGAAAATGGTGAAAATTTCCCTCTCACAATTTCTCACACGTTCGCGAATAAAATGAAAACCTAACTGCTGACTGCCGCTGATAAAACATTCGCAAAATAAAAAAAACATAAGTATGGAAATACTCTCAGAGGTTACAGAAATAAGCGACAACCCTGGTAAAACAAATTATAAATGCCACAACAATTCTTCTAGTTGTTTTTTCACTTCAACTCGGAAAATCAATTTCGTATCGACTTCATGTTTATGCCGCAATTTGTTTCAAAATCGCAATCGAACTTCTCGAAATTATTTTAGTAATTTTGCGACAGTCCATTTAAGTACTGCTTGCATAATTATTAAGTATTTTTAAGCAGAATTGCTTTTTCTCTGAAGGGCAATATAATTCTAAGGTAAGCGACTCCTAGAGAGATAGCGTCACTGCTCTCGAAAATTTAAGTTCTGAGAACTAAGGATAACATATGAGTACCGACTTGATACACTGTACCATTATCCTTGTCTTCCGCTGTACGGGTTCCAATTTCAGTAGCGATATTTGTTTATCCCTCTTAATTCTACAAACCCATCAATAAGCCGCCGGTACGAATCGTACCATATCTGGGCGTGATACGAAATATGAAACAAATTGACAAATAAATGGTAAGCTACGAAAACCTACTAAACAAATATATAGCTAAATTGGGGTTGAAACTAATGAGAGGCCAAGTGTTTATTAAAGTTTAAGTTGCAAACTGTTTTCGAAGCTAGTGACTTACATCTTGGACAATTGAATATCATAGACCTTGAGAATTGCGACGGAATTCCTTTATAAACGAGGGTGTTTGAACGCTCTAACCGAGAAAGAAAAGAGGGGACTTGGTCAAAAAGCTGATCAAAATTGGTGTTTCGTGACGACTCCAAAAACATATTGGTCTTCCAGCAAACAAGGACTCGCGGTTTGGAGCACGAAAGAAAGAGTTAATTTAAAACTAGACAGTTCAAACAGTTATTTCAAAATGTATTTTTTTTAGAAAAACAGAAAGTATGAAACCGTGTCACCGATAATGAAATGCTTTTTCATGTCGGCATTGGGAACCAAATGAACTTTTCAATTTCATTGTTGAAATTTGTGAGAAAATATTTGTCTGAACTTAACTCCATAATTTTACAGTGCTCGGTTACTGCTTTAAGAGTACCTAATATTGGTCAATTCCACTGATTTATGTGTTTCGGCAAAGTAATTTCGGGAAATAATAGGATAAGTGACGATCACTACAATTATGCACCGAAAATATATGTAAAATCCCACAAATGGGGGTTATTTTTACAGGAGTATCATTCTGATCATAGCTAACTCTTATGAGATAAAAATTATATAATCCCTGCCCTTTTTCCCCGGTGCTAGTAAATGGTCCAAAGACTAATTACTGACAGATATAGTTACCTGGTGGAAAAAAAAATACCTTGAGAGTTCTTAAGTAATTTCTATCAGAAGAATCGCATATGTACACCAAACTTTTATCACTAAGCATACTGCACAAATCCAATGTTTTGTGACGCGTGCGCGAGAAATGTCAACATCCAGGACCAAAGTCAACAGCTTTCCAAGAATCGAACACGAGAAAGATCTTTCGCTTATAAACAAACAATGACCATAATCACAAAATCAAATATTTTCGTCAATCTTCTATCCGTGAACGCAGAGGTAATTCGGAGAAAAAGAGGAATTCGGGAAACTCCAAAAATAAAATTTTTGTGCATATCTAATCATCAGTATACAACATTAACGGAAAATGGAATTTACGCAGGGAAGGACAAGCTGAAAATATTTTGAAACTACTTTCCACCAAACACGGAGCCAAAACACGCATTTTCAGCATCAGAGCGTTCTTCGAGTTTTCAATATCTTAATGCACAAGTAATCTTCTCCAGAGTGGAAGGCTTTCGAGCAAGTATTTGACGATCGTGAAAAACGGTTCGATAAATAACCATGGTACGAAAGGTAGCCATCAATAAACTTGATATAAACTAAGATTACTTAAGATTATTCCCCTATCTCCGTTTTATGAGCTTATCTGGCATTTTCCTACGATAGCATCTTTTTTCAAGAGGCCATATATCCTCATTTCACTTTGTCTTCCTTAAAACTAAAGATCTGTCTCAGAACCAGCTATTCAAAATTACCGAAAACATCCCTTGAAAACTCAGTAAGAACTTGCAGTTACGAATAAACGTGAAAAGCATGCAGCCTCGACGCCAGGAAAATCCATTTTCAAAATCATCTCGACTTCCGCTTACTAAACGAAAATACTCTAGCCGCTTCTTTGAACTTCACTTTCAGTGATTACTGGCTGAACTGCCTTTGGATGCAAACACCTACACTGAAGGCCACAGAAAAACAATATGAACATCGAAATTTCGACTACGTGAATTTCAGACCATCGGTAAGAAATAATTGGAGTTGTTTTCTTTTCGCCAGTCAACACTCTCCTCGCAGCAATACGCATCCGAATTTCCGTTTATATTTTTCCCACGTCATAAGATACTCGAAATACCCAAAGATTAATTAATATTCTCTTTGCATTATTTTATTTGTCACCGTGATGACACTGAGCTAAGCGTTCCGCTACTGACTGAAGAACACAGGTACGATCTTCCACAGACTAGCTTCAAGCTCTGGTACTTCCCGATTACCACATCTTCCTAGGTAGCCTTATGGGGTGCAGGGACAGGAATGGGGTCTATTACCCTGATCCCTCCAGAACTGGAACCACCATGATTGTGAATTTCAGATGCCTTTGCGCTCAACACGAGGTGCGCTTTATCCACTCCTATTAAACAAACCTTCGGCTTGATTACGAATGTGGATTTTTTCGCTGGTCCCTCACCGTATTTCCTGTGAGCATTAAGGTAAAAATGACGGAGAAAATTCACCAAGAGGACGCGAGGGATTTATTTTCAGTGGAGGAGGGGGCGGGGAGGTGCCCGGAGCGCGATCTCCAAGGCGTGACTTTCTGCATCTCCGTGTCGTGAGGCAGCGGGGAAGAACTCCGTCGTGCGGAGGACACCGAGACGGGAGGGAGGGGGAGGGATTTGGGTGGCCGGGAACCGAGAGGTGAGGGGGATTTGGGGGACCCTGGGGAACACGCGTTGGGGAGGGAGGGCGTCTTCTCGGAGGGCTTCCGTTCTGCTCACCCGATTGTCGGAGGATGTCGGACACAATGGTGAAGCTTATGGAAATGGCATTTACATTTGACACTATGACACGCACCTAAGCATGCACGGCACAGAGCATGCAACCGTGGACGTTAGAACCTTACATTAGAGCAGATGATGACCTTAAATACTCTCGAGAACTCTTACTTCAGCCACATCCTGATAATTACCAATTTAATTTGACAGAGAGAGATGAATTATTTGCATGACAGGAAAAAAATTACCGCTTTGATTATAAAAAAGAAGTACCATTAATTACATCCCTCCACGCCTCATAATTGCAACATAGACTTTTGAAAACATTTTGGTCAATTGGGAATTTAATAACTAATTAATTTCAATTTTATCGTTTCAGCAGCATAAATCACTAATTAACACTGAAATTGGATAAGTTGCCATCCGTAATAAAAGGAATTAAAACCTAATTTGGACTTAAACCTCTTGTGCCAGCCGGGTCAACCTGGAGAATAATATATTTTCAAGACAGAAAAAAATCAAGCAAGTCTCCTTCGCGGTACGGTATTTACGGTGTTAGATTCTGTATTTATCCCAAAGTATAACTTAGACAGCGACGTACCATTTGCATCAAACCTGTCAAAATTAAACACTCTTAAATTTATCGGGAATTTTTCGGTACACTACCGCCAACCAGGAAACATATTATTGATTTCCAGAAATTTGTTATTTCATAACCACAGCAAACTTCAATATGTGATTTAAAAATACGGTTATCTATTACATTGGTCGAGTAAAATTATTCTTCATTGGTATTACTTTGTGACGTGACAGTAAAAACTAGGATTCCATCAACATCTTTAAAAAATGATTGGTATACCGTCTAATTACACCCTGTTAAAAATCCCCAAGGCTAATAAAGTTAATGATTTCTCATTCAATACAATCCATAGTGTGGCCATTTTTCTCTTTGGTTTTGAACGATGGAAAGACGGATTTTTGGAGACTACTAGGTGCAATGATTTCAATTACAGGAAGACTCCAAATGTTTGAACTTCGAATAAAACTTGTTTAGTTAGATTTGGAGCACTTAGGTATGAATTTTACGTCTTCTGTCGAGAACACTGGTGCCCTACCACTTCCTCGGTTAATGAACGGCAGAAATTTATCTTCATTACTAAAGATAATTTTTCCTATTGACTTTCTCAGTACATGAAAGGTTATGGGTGTTAAATTCACAATTTTAGCTACTCTCGTGAATTTTTACATTGCGAAACGATTGAATTACAATGGCTGAATAAGTAACGAACGAGGATTCTGATAACGGCGAGGGTGACGAGTTAACGTGTTCCACGTGTATAAATAAATGCTAGTTTTGAAAGGTTTTACTCGGAGAAAGATAATTACGATCGAGGTACGGATGACATTTCTAGAGCATCAAGGAGTACGGAGAGTTTGTGTGTGAGTGAGAGAGAGGGGCAATGCACCATACCCGTGAACGAAGCTGAAAGGAAGAAGAGGCGCGGTGCACAGCCACCACTACAGAAGTCACGCTCTGAAAAGTGTAAAATGATCTGGGCCTTACGAGAAAGCAGTTTTCGAGTTACGAAACACGCTGAACGAGGAACAAAGGGCATCTCGCGTTTCCTATTCTCTAAAAAGGTTTATCGCCTTACGTATCCGGCCTGGCCGACCCAAGTCGGGTACGACGACCCGCGTAAAAACTTTTTAAATGATACAGTTCTGTTTGAGTCCAATGAAAACACAGACGACGGTTTGTGAAGCTTTTGCCGTTTCTGATGTCAAGTAAGAGACACACCCAGGAAAGTTCTCCTGATAAACATATTTTGTTTCACATCAGCCAAGCATTCATTGTCAACAGTCTTTGAATCCGAAAAAAAAACGTTTGGTAGGCAGATCCACTTCAGGTACCTCAGATGAAGTGAATAAGCGAAGAATCGAACCCATGAAAGGCCTCAGAAATACCGACAGGCATATAACTTAAAATAACTGAGTAAGTAATCACTTAAGCCATCAATATTTATTCAACACAGAATACTTTTCATCTTCTCTGAACGGAGCAGCTCTGGGCCAAACCATAAGGTCGCTTTTGGAAATTAAAACCTGTTAGCTAAACAAGCAAAAAAATTCCCACTGCTCACGACAAAGGCCGTAGAATATGAAAAAATATAAAAATAATTTCAAAGGGGAGGATTTTTACCAGATTGATTCCACTTGGAAATATTTATTCTAAGATTTCGAGCCTAAGGGAAGATTGTCTTCGGTTAAAATTTGAAGGCGAGGTTTCCACAATGACAGAGGTCCGCTGACCATTGAGCTACGGCTACGCTATAATAAATACGCCTTTTAACGAAGACAGTTAAAAACTCACTGATTATACACAGGAAGCTAAACGTTGGGAAAAATATCAATTAATCCTGGCAATTCAACAAACATTCTATTAATAAACCCTGTTTTAACACGGCGAAACCCGAGTCTTACTTTGGACTCTTGACTCTTGATTGATAGTCTTGATTAAAGAGCGACTGATTTATCTTCATTCAGACAATAGATTTTTCATGAGATTAGAAACATAATATGTAGTACTGCGCAAAAAGTTGATGATTGAAAAGAATATTCGGGGTATTTTATGAGAAATTTAAACGAATCTGTGATCCATAAATAACAAAAAATTTGATCGAACTAACGTCAAAAAAATAATGACAATCCCGTACGTAGTGAAGCCAAAACCTCGAAAGAAAGGCCAAGATGCGACAGTCCATATTTTCGAAAAGCTCATCGGTGGCAGGTGCCGAAGGATCGAGGAGAGAGGATTTCGCGGAAGAGTGAAAACACGGTTGAGGAGGAGGGGTGAAACGGAAGGAGGATGGGGAGAATTGTTTCGGAAGAAGCTCGAGACTTTGGAAGGATCGATCTCCGTGGATAAGGAAAAATAAACAAGTCGAAGCGAAGAAGAATCCGGACCACTTATCCGCTAACCTACGCGGGGAAAATGTATCGAGACGGAGGGGAAGGATCGGGTGGGGAGGGCAGGAGATATGACTGAATGGGAACAGCAGCTAGAGGCGTGGGCATGACGTGTTCTCACACGTGAGAGCATCCTCCGTCTGAATCAGTTTCCCAACCGATAGCTACGAAAGAGCCACGGATGGTTCGATAAAAACGTTCCCTCTTTCTCTTTGTACGCGTTGAGTTCTCCGGAACATGAAGTGATATCGGGGTGGCTTTTTAAATCCGTGGTGAATCCTTTTAGATTCCACGTGAAACAGAAATGGCCTAAACAAACATCGCAAAGAAGTGAAACTTGGGATAAAACAGGAAAAACTTTCGGGAAATAGGACGAGCAAATTAGGCGTACGAGTAAAGAAAACAGGAGAGATAGACACTGCCACAGACACATTCAAAACATCCTTCTTCCCTCATATTATACGCAATCATAACGAAATCAAACCCAAGAGCAATAAAAAAATTAAATTACAACTTGATCAATGGTTCAAACTCAACCTTTATTTCATTACCCACTTTGGCATGTTTGTGCACGAGTGTTTTTATACGCCAGCTATTGCGAATTCAAGTGTATTTATGAACTAACAATTCTGCAAGAATGCCTGGAGCCATAACACTCCCTGCCAACCGTCTCTGTGGGGTATTGTGTAGATGCAAGCATCCTATTTTGTAACTGAGTTTTGTAGGTTGATCGAGCGAGATAAGTATGTGGAAGCGGAAAAGTGAGGACGAGAAAGAAACTGGCCGTCAGCATTGGACTAATGCCACCAAATTGCGCCAAGAGATCATTCTCTTTAACCTTCCATCCAACCGACGATTATGTCTCATTCCTTCGAAACGGGAATGTGTATGAGACGGAGAAGGCTGAAAACAACTCTACAACTCTGCTGAAAGAATTCAGGGTGCTGAATCATCACAGACACTTTTAAAACTGAAAATAATTCCGAGAACAGTATGCAGTATTTGAGACCTTTCGTTCTCGTCCCAATTTTATGTGCTTCTCTTTTTAGACTAATGGCTTTATGCACGATTTTAATATCGCTAAAAGGGCTACAGAGTGTGGCTACATATGGGGGCATTAATGGGCACCACATCATCCACATTGAAGCGAGCGTCGTAAGGAGTGAGGACGACCTCTAGGCACTTCATCATTAAGAGTAATCTACCTATTTAAGGCGGATAACATACGCGCCTATCAAATAGTATATACTACTTTCCTTAAGTCCATGCATGCATCGACGAAAGAGAGCCACATATTGCTGCGTACATAACCAAAATTACAAAGACCTTAGCCTGATACTTGTTTGTCCAATTAATTCGCGATACCTGCGCACATTCCACAAAGGGTGGCTAACTAGCGATTAGCGTGACGCGGGAGTGACAAGAGGGGTGACGTTTCGGGGAAATTAATTTTTCCGGTTCCCAAAGGACACGCTTTGCACCTATTACTCGCGCGCGACCACACCATCAACGCCATCGGAGTGACTTTTAGGCGGCTGGATTCCCCGCCTGGGTCCGCCGCAGGGAAGGCAACCTCGCTACACCTGGAAGGGTTCCACGCTCCCTGGCTAACGGTGCCAGCGTGTACGGGAGCGAAGAAATGAAGGGGAGGAGGAGTGAGAGAGGGAGATGTAAAAGAGTGAAAGGACAAGACCCTTTTTCACGCCCGCCTCCCCTCTGGAAATAGGGGGCGTATAAATAGTCGCACCTGAGAGGGGGAGTGTGTGGAGCGGGGTGGGGCGAGGGAGACGCGGACGCGTGCTTGCCTGCCCTCGCCGCCTAACAATCACGCGACGCGCGGTCCTCCACTCACTTGCATCCGAGCAACTCTCCCGAGTCGCTGTCGGCGGTTATTCGCGGACGGGTCGAAACGGAACGTAACCTCCGCGGACGGGATATCGTGATTCCAAAATCGCACGTAACCTGAGCGTCGTAAAAGCGTGCGTGCGCCATGACGTTACATTTCACAACGCAACGGAATACTATATTCACATCGCACAAAAGAAGTGTTTACGTTTTGAGCCGAGGGATTCGACAGAATTGTTTACGGCGTCATATCATGCACCATGAAATAGTCCATCTATTGACGTCGCTCTACGACATTCAGGGGAGACAAGAGTCCACTAAAACCACTGACCACAATAATGTTGAGCGGAGGGTAATTATAAACCTAATATCAGAACAAAACTGAAAAATAATATTTATATTACAAATAATTTTGTTAAAATCAAATGTATTTGGGTTTTTTTTAGGGACTTTGTAACTTTAAACTATTTATTGGGACCGAAATAAATAAAATATCTTATTACGGAAGGTGTCTTGGGAGAGAGGAACGATAGTATGCCCCCTTTTCCCCTCCCCTCTCGGATACGCCAATGATACTACGGTACTAATGAAATGGCAATTAGAGTTAAGTCATCATCTCGATTAAATTGGCTCAAAAGCCACTTTTGAAAACTTTTCGTCATTTTTCCAATCAAGCTTGTACACTCGGGAAAGAATTTACCGACACTGGGCTATAGTAATTTGATAAGTACCTATAACTTCAACTCCGCCTCAATTATTTATAACTCGTACCTCACATGACTTATTATTTTATAAGGGCGCAATTAATGACTAATTATTAAAACATCGCACCGATACTCATAGTTTGTCATGTATTGACAATAAATTCCTAAGCACATTCCAATGAACAGGAGTCTTTTCAACTATATAAAGTATTATGACAGAGACTGAGCAAGTGAACACTTAAATGGAACGTAACGGAGCCAGAGGTAGGTGACAAGTAAAACAAAGCCAACTCCTACGCGAGGAGTCTTCTAAATCCACGGTTCAACTTTTAGTTCCCTCTTTTGACAAATTTTCCAATAAGATATTAAGAATGAGAAAAAATGAACAAATGATACAATTTCCTTCAGAATAAATTACGCCTCTTCTTACGATACGGCTAGGATAGGTTGTACTAATACTTGTACCTATGGCCTTGAGAGATTCTGCTGGAAAGACGTATGATATGGAAGAGTAGGAAAGAGGTTCCACTTCGATTGGATAATCGAAATGTGGGCGGCGATGAATTTCACTCGGAAAATATGTTAGAAAAGAAAACAATGCACGACATCACGATCGGGTCTATGAAAATTTGATGATTTTGTTTATACATTCTGATCATTTTCAGATATTCCAGAAGGCGTCACACGTCTCTGTGCCTTAATGTGCCACATACAGAGAAAAATTCAATTTCCTTCGTGGAACATGAACCACGGGCATCCCCATTTTCGGACTCGGGAGGTCGATCAGGTGGACTACCAACCCTTCGAACTTCGTTACTATTTCACAATACCACTGTTATTCCAACTCAAGTTTCAGGTGTTGGCCTCTTTAAGGAAACTCGACAATACTCTTGACTCACTGCTTATACATCGCCGAGATAGTTTCACAAGCACTGTCCGTTTCGTTTCGCAATCGTGAACGATGTGAAAGGCAATTAATCATAGCCCTGTACACATCTGAGGGTTATTCTCACCACAATTCTACCAAATTTTGTAAAAAGCATGTTTAACCCTCCCCGACAATCACATAGCTGAACGAACTACACATGATTCGCCATGGAAGGGTATTAAGAAAATTTACGAATATCAATGGAACTTGATAAGAGCTTCAATTACAAGATTCTACACAAGTCTGCAACTACACAATTGCCCACTAGGCGTCGCGGAGGGGTGTTAGGACACTATCCATGGAAATTATAGAAGAAACCATTAAACGAAAGGTTGGTATTAATATGTTGGTGGATCAACGCTAGAAGATAGATAAAGAATTCTTGAATCTAGCTACTGAAAAGTATTTCACTAATTATACTCATCCCGATTAATTAATTTTATCCGACCTAGCGGTGTAGGGTGGGATTTCTCTATTATTTCATCGATCTTACGAGTAAACTCGCACGACAGAAGCCTTTGCAATAAGTTTATTTTTTCCATATACCAAAGCATGATATAATACGTCCGATTTCAAACCTAAAGGATTTCGTATTTGGATCCCGGCTACGAAGTTGGATTGGCTCTAATATTAGTTACTATCAAGTTAGACGGTGGTATATAATCTTAGCCGTTGAAGCACCCCAAACCGAACACACTTCTATGCTTTTAGCTTTAATGATTTCATCCCCGGGATATTGACGTCTTGGTCGCCGAACTCTCTTTTATCTTCTAAATTATCCAGTCTCTCTCTCAATACCCCAGTCTGGTTCTGTGGGTCAATGCAAGTTGCCCGTCGATAGCATGCGACGTATTATTATTGAGTGGGCCTTCGCATTGGCGAGGAGAAAAAGGGGAAGGACGAAGCGACTGATAAAAGGACTCCGGGTATTCGATTTTCCGATGTTGTTGTCGTGATTCGATCCCTGCACAACCAACTCTCGCCCCTTCGGCCCACGGCGCTGAAGTCGAGAAGTCTCGGCATTTTCGTGGAACCCGGATCATTTAAATGCATTTAAAGTGTCGTGAACTGCCAATCTGACGAAAAAAAGTACTCCTAGATACGCAATAATCTTCGAAAATCTATCTGACTAGCGGCAAGTCTTTTAATCAATCGAAGACGCATCGTAACAATTGACTCACGTAAGCCGTGCACGACGATACAATCAGAACCAACTTCCTTTCACAGCCATCCCACAAAATTGCTTCACCAAATTGTTTCGCCTGCTATCCTGAGACGTTCTTGCCTCCTGAAACGAGAAGCGTACCGAGTAATCCTCACTGATCTAAACGTCCATTTTTTGTGATTATTGACTCCGTGACAAAGGATATGAATGTCTAGAAGGGAAGACGAAAACTTTAGCGTATAGATATTTATGCTAAATATGTATGTATTTGTGTGTATGTGTGTATATGTATGTATATATTCATTACGTTTTCAATCTTCTCCTCCCCTAGTATGTTAGGTGTCAAAATGGAATCAGAAGGAGAATGAATATTTGACCACATTTTCGTGTAACCAGACACCACAAGAGGAACATTCTAGTGCACAAAAAACCAATGAAGGCCGGAGTTGCTCAACACACACGATTTACTAACACGTGCTACAAGGCATTCCAATTTGACACAATGAGAATAAGGTAATTACTTTCCCATACGGAAACTCTCATATAACTGAACATGTGCTCAGTGTCTCACGGATTCGAATGATACAACTTGCAGACTACAATCCCATGTTGCGATCGCTTTATCGCTGAAGAGATCAAGAGATTAGGGCACCGAGGGAGTGATTCATTTCCCTTAAGAATATATGCGCAACGCTTGTTAAAGAGAGAACAGCAGCCGGTCATAAGCGGAGACGCCCGATAATAAAACTTCGCCAACGAGAATTACAAAAAAATTAAACCGGAACGTAAGATCTGGTCGACTGAACTAGATTTTTCCCAATCGAAATGTGATTTAAATGGTTGGCTGTGGCATTTAGACAGGTTTTCCTATTCTCCTGGACTTTCTCTTTGTAATTTAAGGGCCGACCACAGCACCGTACCATACACTTTCACGGTACCACGGAGAATTATCTGAACATCTGGGAAGGTCAATGGCCTCCATTCCACCACTGGATATGAATAAATACTGTATTATCTATTTATTCTTGAGGTCAACTTTGAAAATTTCCGTTCATTTTTAAGTTTCACGAAGATATCGTCCATTCTTCCCACTGAATCAACTTCACTTCTATGCCGTTACAAAGAGGCCGAAAAGGGTACAATCATATTGGCTGTTGTAACTGCAAAAAGGCAAATATAACAAATTTTAAAATGAATTATGAAATATCATCAATGAAACTACTGGAGTCAACAAAATGAAACTCTTCGATAAAATGTGGTAAAAATTGTAATAATTCATTAGGAGTAAAATAGGAATAAAAATCCTCTGCTCTATAGTAATGGGCTAGCCTTAATTATAACAGGTGATCAGCATTATCCTTATTTCATTTGTCATTTAAAAGTATTACTATCAAACAATTTAGAGTAAAATTTCTCCTATTACTTTTGATTTCAGTGATTTCCACCCTTTATTGCTTGACAGCTTTTCAACTCCGACTCCATGCAATTTGTCACGCACATCTCGACTAGTGCTTATAGTTTTCAACTCACTTGGAACCCTGAAATGCCTTCAGCGCCAACGCCAACATGCTTTCCCTCTTTTTCTGGTGGAATCCCTCCACTAGGGGAACGTTCAAGTCTAAATATAGCAACAAAATCCTCATCTACCTTGTTGCCTATAATTAAAATGAAACGTACTTTTATGTCCTTTTCTAGTTTCGAATGAAGTTGAGGACCTACGGCTACAAGAAACTTTGAAATAGACGAAAGTCTACATGAACATAATCAAGGCACCACCATTGGATTTAAGAATGATTATCGTCAAGAAGACTAGTTTGGCTTGACCGAAGGCGACTTATAAGATTAGAGTGAATAGGAAAAGAAAGTTTCGGAGAAGGCAGAGATCCAATAATTACGGAGAAAACGGTCAAATCAAAGGAATAGACGGATATCTTGAAAAGAAATCTTAGCTCTTTTACGGCACGACCATAAATTACTATCGTTTTCAGTGCGCTTACTGAAGTGGGTCGGTCTCCCAAAGTGTTGACACAGACGTTTATGCGCCTGGGCTGATCCGCAACTCCCTAACCCTCGGGGAGAATCCTAGATGTGTGTGTGATTCCTCTGTCAGTAAACCAGCCAGTAGAAAGTCCCGGGGAGACGAGAGGGGCGGGATACGGGAGGGAAGCGACTCCCAGGATCGACTTGGAGCCAGTCTGGAGTTAGATTCCACCCACCGATCCTCAACCCCCCCCCACCCTCCAAAACACCGGGAGTATCTCCTTTCCGAGACGGGGGAGAGAAGTTGTTGAAGAAGGATAGGAGGGGACGCAGGGCGAACTCCGGGATAGGGAGGGAACATGAAATCGAGGGAAGAATTACTGCGCCAAAAAGGGTTACGGCGGGGAAAGGAGAGCATGGATGGGAACACTAACACGGTTCCACGAAGGTATCGGGTCGGCTCCCTCAGGAAATAACACATATATATGTGAGACATTTCCGCCCCGCCCAGAAATAATGGAAAAGAAAGTCGGAGAAGTCATATACGTTTTCCCAGCTGGATCAGGGTCCTTTTGTTAAGTGCTTCGAAAGGAGAAGTTATGGAGAAGATATTTCAAGGGACTTTTGATATTAGTTTGATACAAGCGAGTTCCATCATCGGCAGGGCACTGACCAACGCGTGGAATACATCCGAACGATTCGGTGTTCCCCCGTATCTATGCTGCATGTGTAGCATATAGTAGCCAAATTTTACACCTTTCGGAATACAGTTGATGATGCGCTAGTGATTTATATCCCACACTGACTCCATTTTTTTCTAGAACACTCATTATTACCATAAATGGTGATCTTCCGTTAAAGGTAGACTTTGGATGGGCACAGATGGGAACACGCCGACATTTCTTACTACGCCTAACAAGACAGAACCTTACATCCTACTCTACAGTAACATAACCTATTCTTTTATTCCGTATACATTCTATCCGATATGACTATCCTTTTCCACCACATACCTCGCCTGCCTGATGTTCTCCCCTCTTATCACAGCATTCAGCATTCCATCGACAATCATAATGTTCTGCATCAACCTTTAATGCCCCCTTTGGAATATTCATATCAACCGCCTTTCCTCCTCAAGAATACTTACCACTTTAGGACAGTAATGACTAAAAAAATTTATCCCATTACCCAAGTTTCATCCGCCAACGTGTTTTCTTTTCCTTCGAATAATTAACACCACCGTGGGTCCTCCATAATTAATCTCAATGACTAGACAATTTTCGTATAAACTAACGAGTCGTTTTGGATAACGTGCCAAAAAATTTTGGTCGGAATTCGAAACGTAAACGTCGACCCTACCATCATAGGCGGATGCGACATCCTTTAATGGTTTGTCACGCTTTAACGACCGGTGCGCGTAGTGACTCCTCCCTCAGGCATATGTTTAAAGCGATCTAGTGGCAGCAACCTTTAGTCTGTGACGCCAATGGGTGTGGGTGGACTCCACGACTGCAATCGATATGTTCACTGAGGGGGAGTTTTACAGGGGTTGAGCGCCCCAAAATGTATGTGGGGGATGTCGCGCGCGAAATCCGACGGAATTGGACGAAGTGGGAGATTGAGGAGAGGGGGATGAAAAAAAAGACGAACGAATTAGGGGGAGACGTGGAGCACGCGGAAGGGTGAGAGAAATGGGAATGTCGGGATCCCTTAAATCGCGCCCGAAGGCATGAGGAACGAATTTCGCGGATGGGATCCGATGCGTGATCGACGACACGAAGTGGTTGGGAATAAGGTCTGAGGGATGATTGGGAATGGCTCTGAGGTTCCCTGGGGAAACGGGTGGCTTTGTGAATGGCAAATTTGGACGTTAGAATGGTTGGATAGCGGCGCTGAAAAAGTGTTTGCGGAAGACCCAGAGAGATTGGTGATCAACTACGAGGGGGGACAAAAAAATCACGCATTCAGTTTCCGGCAGAGTTACTCTTTACGAGAGAAGAAATTTGAAAGAGATTCGACCGATTAGGTCAACATCATCCTTACCTACGTAAGCATGAGGGTTTTTACGAAAATAGCACACATTCATTACTTAGACGAGTTTAGTTAAATTTTCAATGCCTGCATTCTAAGGTGCAGCAATTATGTTCACAACTCTACCTAGACTTCCCCGGTGGACATCTGAAACATTCCTTCGCAATATCTACACCTTTTTCCTAACACTAGTTTCTTCTTAGGTCGTCATAGTTTCTTACCTTTCCAGGATTTTATAACGGTATCCAACTCTGAAAAACATGTGGCCATATATAATAGGACTGGTTGAACGCTGCTCTCCTGTCAAATTCATCTATGAACTTCTTCACATTTCCCTACTTTCACTTCCACCATTATATGTCCCGTCTCCCTCGCTCAGGGACGTCGTCCGTAATCCTTCGCGGTCAAATTTACCTCCGCAACTGTTATAACAAATCTAAAAATGTTCCCGATGAGTTCATAACTACGTCTTTCCTTGATTTACACAGACAACTTTCTTATTCTCTTTTTCTTCGAGTTCTACTTAAAACATTCTTCGATTTGTCATCTTCGTAACTCGCCTGTAGCACTATGTTCCTATTGCCAATATAGCGACGAATAAATACAATCCAAACATCCTGAGGGATATATAATATGGGTCCCAATCATGCATATGTACCAAAGAACCTAAGCCAAAACGTCTCGCTTTTGCTACGAATATGCAAAAAGCTTTTGGGTCGGCAAATTTCCGGTCAGAGCCAATTTTACAACGGATTGAAAAGAACTTGAAACTAGAACACACATCACACGCATAAGAAATGTCCGGTGACGAGTAGGAAACTTACGAGAATTGATTCAAGTTATCACATAAAAAAATAAACAAAGAAGTTGAACAAAGCATAAAATCTCTCGCCAGCAATATTCGCGCCGCTGCAACGTCTAACTAGAAGAGGAAACAAAAGAAGCACAAGAATGGAGCATAAAAGTAGTCCACGCGAATGGTGAAGAAATTAATATGACCCGGTTCGCAGACGACTTCGCGGTAGCTGCAGAAACCCAAGAGGACCTGCAAGCAACTGTGAACGCTATGGGTCAAGTATTTCGGGAATATAGGATGAACATCAATAAGAAGAAAACTACAATCCTTGTGCGTGGACGAGAGAAGCTGAAGGAAGATTTTACAATACGAGGAGTGAAACAAGAAGAATTGGAATCCTTTATCCATCTGGGTAGCATTATATCTTGAAATGAAAGAAGTCCGGCTGGGATGAATCGAAGTATAGCTCAAGCTAAGAGGGGGAAAACGAAGGGGCGACGAAAGGGGCAATGAAGAAGAGGCAACTATGTTCACAGAACCTTAGATGGCAATCAAAGAAGCAGCCCATCAAAATGTTCGTATTGAGCATGACACTCTACGAATTCGAGACATGAAATATCGGACAAATGGGCCAGCGAAGAGCAAAAGAGTATGAAATATGGTACTGGAGCGGAATAATGAAGATTAAATGAACAGACTAATATGAGGAACGAAGAAGTATACGGAAAAGGGAAGAACAATGAAGAACTAGATGGATTAGAAAAACCATGAGATACAACGGAATAGTTTGCAAGATAACAGAAGGAAAAATGTAATCCCAGGAAACACGAAAACGCTATCGGAGGGGGATTAAAACTGTACATAGAAGAATGGAGGGTTACAGTAAACCAATCTTAGAATTGAAATACTGATTATGATGATCGCAAAAACATCTAAAAATACGTCTACGTTGAGGGCGGTCAGAGGGCAGGGACATCTCTATTCGTGCACACACTAACTAACCTGTCCAACAGTCGAGATACTAGAGCAGACGGACCGGGGGGGGTGTGGAGGGAGAGACGCCGCGAGAGATTCGTTAGCGCGGCACATAATCACGGGACAAGGGCGTGACACGCGCAGGAATGGGCGAAAAGAGAGCGTGGAGTGGTCGGAAATAGACGAGCGGCCAGCGGAGGGGCGCAGGTGGCCGGTTGCTGGGAGGTTGCTGCAGCGGGGGAGGGAGGTTGGCGACTATTGGCCGCGCGCCCAAAAAAAATTAGCCGTTCAATATTCGGTTGAAACTGTAAGCGTTTGTTCGAAAATTTCATTTTTCATTCTTTTCTGGACCCCGTGCATGATAAATGTGAAATATTAAAGATGCCCCAAAAACATATACAATGCATGACGATGCATTCATTCCTTGGGCAATGATGCACAAATCTTGTACACCAGCATTACTTCGCAACCCGTCTGCCCCGTTGATAAATTAGACAACAGAGGCACAGTTAATGTAAATGGTTCATGCAAGAAATATAGTAAAATAAAATGGCGGCGAAAGGATGGCAAGTGGATTAATTTTGGGACAATACTATTAATAGGTATCTATACTTTCTTCCTCGGAAACTAAAGGAATCACATTCTTAGTCTTTTTACAGCCTTCGAGTAAAAAAATAGGATAATGTTAGGGAACAACCAACACATTATCACAAAAAAGATGAAGTTTGAAGCCACTACATAAAAATCAGTTGTGATTTATCGATTTTATCGTGTATCTTCAGTTTTTTCCTGAAGCCTCAAAACTATTTTAGCAGCAGTTTCAAGGGGAGGCAAGGACCAGGAGTCTGGAACAGCTGACGCATTGCTAGGGATGGGGGAGTAAGCTGGTAGAGGACGGATTTTTAGGGAGTGGACGGAGGAATAAGAAAGAAACACAGAAGTTGCCAATGGTCTTCTTTTATCGAAAGAAAAAACAGGACACCACGTTTCAACGTGCCATCCGACGGACAATATAGTGCACTCCCCAGCAAACCCACAAGCAGGGTGCGAGATCGCTGTATGCCATTCGCTGTAACATTCCATTCCATTTTATTGTACTGTCATTAATATGCTTATATCCTGATTGGATGGGAGAGTATGAACAAGAGACTAGGCACCAGGGTTCAAGTATCTGAGCACTATTTTGAACGCTACCGGATGCAATCGTAAGGGAAATAAGGGAAGAATCTGCTGGATATAAGCAGTTAAAAAGACAACAAAAGACCAAAAACAATTACAATACGACGTTAATGGGAGTTTAACATAAGGAAGAGACGAGTAGAAAAGGTGATTCAAAAGTTTAATACGGAGCGTTGGGTAGTATATTTCAAACATGGTCTTAGTCTTCATCAACGTCCTACCCACCAAGTAGACACGGAGGTGCGTGGCGGGGAATGTTAGATCACAAACCAAAACGGTATTTATTGATTATTAGCAGATGGTATAGTTTTTATTTTCAAACGGTTGTGCGTTGAGTTCCATACAGTTGTGGTCACATCTTGTGTGGAGGAAAAATAATTTCTTTAATAGGTCTGTTCGGCAGTTCATTCCCCTTCATCTTTCCCAGTGATCTCATCCACCTATGTATGTCATGCGGGGTTGAAATTATTCCTTCCGTGTCGGTGCTCAACTCAAATCGAATTCATCTAATAGTTTGGTCCGTACACGTAATTTTCGTACATCCAGTGGATTCTAACCTAGGATTTTCAATAATAACGTGACGTTTTCTGTTTTTTCTTAAGGCTTTTGGATGAAACGGGCAGTTTTTCTGCATATCCTGTTTCATTAAAAAAATAATAAATTTTTTCCGAGCAGGGTCCCATACACTCGACACATCTTCGAAGTGAGGTTTGATCAACGCAACAATAACTCATCTCCTCGACCCTTTCATTCGAATTTTCATTACCCGCTATTCGTTTTATTAAGCCAAGTTTCTTCAACGTTGTAACCCGTTTTAAGTGTTAGTGTGATTCCCTGGTCTTCGAAGTGTTATCATGCCGCCGTCATCACTTGTGCATTGGAGAAGATAGGGCAAACAAACCGAGTGAAATGGAAGACAAACGAGAAATGTTTGATAAGGTTGGGTTGGAGAGAGGAAGTTGACGGGGGAAATTGGAAGAAGGCAGAAGTAGAAGTGGATCACAGAGATATTGAGAAGCAGTGAAACGTAGAAAACTCTGAAAGAATGCTGGGAAAGTGGAGAAGTCAGAGGAAGAGAACAGGCATTTTCCGAAGACATGAAGGGGATGAAAAGAATGTAGGGCAAACGAGGGTTTAGGCAGGGAGGAAGGGATTCAGAAGTTTATGCGACCAAGAATAAGTTTCTCAAAGCTGAAACACAATTTACGAGTCCTGTGAACACAGTCGTAACCAAAGAGAAATGAATTAAGACTAACTTAAACTTATACACAATTTTTTTCGATTATAAAGCAAACCTTACGAACAAAATCCAGCAGGACTAAACTGACTTGTGGGCTTCAGCTGTACTAGTTCACGGGGAAAGTCCTAGTCCCATTAACATTTGGGCAATAATCAATCCGCGGCGTATACCTGACGTGGAATCACACACCAGGCAGTGACTATCATGCTGTCATTTAGAAGGAGAAATCTGACTCCATCGGTAGGCTGGCTATGAAATTTATCTCGGATACTGTGGAAAGCTCTAATCATTAGAAATTCATTTTAAATTAATAAATTAGGTGTTTACTTTCCACTATAATTTTACTCCATTGCAAAACGTGTTTCGGCATTAGTCTGCCATCTATAGGCACCTCCATGCATGTACCTTAAAATAATGTAATAACGCCAAACCGTATTGCACACAGTAATAAAGTGTAGTTTAAAAATACAAACCTAATTTATTCATTAGCTACGATATTAATGATTATATTTTGTCTATGGGACTCCAAAGAATAAGACTGGCATATTATCGAGACGTGTGCATACAGCCCATAGCTGGAGGAGGAGAGGAGGGTGGGAATTCTGTGGGGGGGGAGGGAGTGAGATTCCATGGGGATGGCGGACGGAAGGGGTTTGGCAAGAATCCAGGCAGGGGGAGAGAAGAAAGGAGAGCGTCTTCCATTAGCTGTGGGAGAGCAGCAGCTGTTCGATTCGGTCTCGAGGAGAAAGGTTCCATCCATGAATGGCGTCACCGCTCCGGGTGAAGGGAGGAAGGGGGAGGCGAATTCCCTCCCGACGTAACGGTACGTGACGACGGACAAGGATTTGTTTGGGGGAACCGTTACGTGACGTTAGGTACGACTAGAAAATGGAAATCGTCCGTATTAACCCGACCAATCAACTCACCCAAAAGTTAAAAAAGGCTGCTTAGCAAGAGAGATAAGAAACAAGTCGGCATTGTGGAAAGACAATATATCAATTTAATCCTCATACTGTTCCGTTGATGACTCTTTGAGAACTTCCCTGTTCTCGTTTAACTTGGTTTGTGCGACAGGGACGTCACGCGAACGAGTTACGGATGTCCTGAAGTACACGAGAAGAGTTAAGCCGACTTCATTCTTCATTCTACGGCAGTGATTTCCAGCACAATTATTAAGAGGGTAGGGGGTAAGATAGGGAGGAAGATGAGAGGAACGTCATGTTATTTTAGTGAAGTTAACCTCCGGGGGAAGGAGTGTGAAGACGAGGGAAGAAGGGTGGACAGCGGCCAAAACCACCGTTCCGTCATACATGGTCGACGTAAAACGCAAGGGAGAGAATATAGTAGAGAGAACCTCAGCGGGAGTGGACCAACAAGAGGGAATGTAGGGGAATGATTCGGGATAAAAACGAACCGATTCACGATGCTTGTCCCGAATCTTCTTGATAACTCCGCATCAGAACAGAGAAGACTGTCACAAGTATAGTATAACAAGTGGTCCATGGGGCAGAATCCGTTTTGGGAAGGGCCCCAAAAACTGGTACGCATCCTTTAAGATACCCCAGATTCTTCCCAACAGAACAAATAACATTCGCATCCCTATGGTAATACCTTTTTCGGTTCCTCATAATATCCACCCCCATTCAATTAGACTAAAATCTCGATTCAACTTCTCCGTATTCGATCCTATTTCTACCTATACTCTACCAAACTTCCTCCCGTAACATTATCCAACCAAATTTTGCCGTCTCCTCCTCCCTCCGTTTCTTTGGCTTTTCCTCACCCCACCGAATGAAATCCTTCCGATAATAAAAATAAAGAGAAATATGGAACCTCCCTGGCAATTATTTTGATCTGTTTTTACCATAAAAACACATAAACGATATACCATGAAGATGACCGATTACGCAAGAACTAGATATTTTGAAATAATCTTGCGATAACTAATTATACTGTCTCAATCTCCTCCTCAAGGAAAATGTTCTCCTGCCTCCTTTAATTTCCTAATCTAGCCGATTATGAATTAACAAATTTTCGGGCGAAGTCATGCAAGTAGCTTTCTAATCGAGGGGAAAAATAATGTCCCTTCCCCCTACATTCTTCTCCCCTCCTCCCCAACCTATGCGCGAGAGAATTTATAGAAAACATCACAGAAACTATAAAATAACATTCACTTTCGGGAAGAGAGCAATTTCATTTGGCGAAAAAAAAGTAAAACTCTCGAAGACTAGGAGAACGCGCTCAGATGAGGCGGTGGAATTCCGAAGCCAAGCAGAGGAGAGAGTTTTGGAAAACATGAGAATATTTAATAAAAAAGCGAATATACCTAAACAGAAGCAAACATGGACGCACATTCGAGACAGTACCACTAAGTTTGGACGGCGCGTCGTGCCGGCGAGAGGGCAACTGATAAAATAGAATCTCACGGAAAATGAGTTCGAAGAAATGTCGAAATAGTCCCTGGAGTTCTACAATACAAATGAAGGAGCGAGGTGTAACGCATAAACGCGGCCAGATTTACTCACAGATGGCAGCGCTATTCCAAACCACCAAAAGGCGGCGAAACTCAGACCGTGAATCTCAGAACGCTGCGGAGAATTCCAGGACTGACCACAAATGATGGGGATGCAATTATGAGAGACAAGGGTGGGCTTGCCATTCTGGAGTGGGACGAAGGCATTCAAAATTTCAGATGATAACGGAGAGGGGAGTCCAACGATGGGAGACTCGGTAGTGAGACCTGGCAAGCTGTCATCTTTCACGGCACGATCCCCTCATCCCATCTTGGAAGAGGAGAATTGATGAAAGCGCGTAAATTATGCAAGGATGGTTGAGTAAACAAAATTTATCACTCGTTTGCACCAAAAAAAGAGAGATTATAAACTTCGTCTCTAATAAATCGAAACAGTTAAGCAAAGTCTCACGACGGGGAATGTTCTTCAAGAGACAAAAACAAGTAGTGTCGTCAACTTCAAATTGCTATTTTAATCTCGACGCTAAATTTTGTAAGAGGACTGTTCTGAAACGAAATTCGACCTTAACAAAAAATCCCATATCGGCAGAGAGTACTTCTGTTTTGTATGTGTCTTTCTGAATTGTATGTATGAATCTGTTCCGATATTGGCCACGCCCACATTTCACAGGCTATGATGGTTCAGAGTGTTTTATGTCACATCTCCGCTTTTGTATACTGGAATTGAAACACACATTTAGTTTTGAGAAATACTCTAGGTGACCATTCTACATAGAAAAATGGAATTTCTACTCGTCATTTCTTGTCGGAGGACTGAATTTGACCGAGTCTTCCGTGACCTAAAAGGAACGAGAAAAAACCGCAAATTAAGTGCAGGCAGGTGAACTTCCAAGGTTGCAAGTTTGCGCGGAAGGAAGAAGCGGTAGTGAAGAAATAAAATAAAAGCTTCTTTTGAAATGCGGAAGGAGGGTGTGGGCAGGAAGCGACATGATTATCACTTTCAGGAAAAAAGAGTGATATAATGAAAAGAGAAACTTTATAATTCCACATGTTAAGTCGATTCCATGAAGTCACGCCCGAGACAACGAATTAAAAAAGAGTGAATTGTAAACAAATAATAAAACACGAAAACTTCAAACTTGGTCGAGAGGAGAAAGGAATCCCAGCTAAGTTTTCCAGTATCTCGCCGAAGAATACAAAATAAAAACAGTTAACTATTAGACGACGATAAAAGGACAACGTAACGCCCAGGTTTTAAACTTCGCGCACTGAAACGTAGACATTTTTTTGGGAAAATTGTCTAAGTTATTAAGTAAGAAAAAGTCAATAGACAATTTATATACATACCTGTACGTTAGTTCTATATTCTGTACAGTAGAAATTTAAACATAAGTTAAGAAGGTTGACAAATATAAATTTCCTAAATAAACTCACTCCATTTCAAACTCTGAAGTTTACAATAAAAACCTAACTCGTTAGCTTTTTTAATTTGCTATCCATTCAAACGAAATTTTTCAATCGTTAAATCAAGAGTTCACCCAGAGTAAAGAATTACTTTAGGAATTCAATAAATATTACTCCCTATATCAATTCATTCCATTTACGACTTCAAAGTTAATGTTCAAAAGGCAAGCCCTCTAACTTATATTTAGGTAATCATTTTAACGAACTATGCCAACCAAAGCAAAGGTTTGTCCACAATAAAGAAAAGCATACATAACTTAATAGCTCTTAATTGAAATGGCAAATTTATGCAGTCCCTTCAGCATGTCCCTCAAAGTATCGATCAAACAGCAAGAATTCCAAATCATGTAAACATCGACATAGGTCAGTTCCGCTCTTTACTCTAAGAATACGAATATTTCAGTGTTTCGAGTATAGGTTATTATCTTGCGACACGAGATCAAACCATATACAAGCAGCCTAATGACGGTACGATAGGTAACGTCTCATTGTGGTCACGCAAATTCCCTGCAGTCCTTCTCCAAACCATTGCCTTCGGCCGTCTATGCCCAAAATGCTCCCTTCGCTTGAGATTATGATTCTTTTTTTCCCCCGAAAATTGACGCGTTTATCTTTCGGATTCCAGCAGCAAACCACTTTCGACGAGAGAAGGTATATTTAAATTTTTGAGTCTCACGCGGACGGAGAAAAATCCGGAGTGAATATAAAAACGCAGGGACCGCAACCGCGGAGTACGTATTACGTACTAGTGGCAGCAAGTCAAAAAATCTACATTGCGCATTTCATGAACGTCTTCACGCACATTGGTTTAAGAGCTGGATGATTTTGGACGGTGTAACACTCCGTGACGAGGGTATTTGACAATCCGTGACATAGGCGACAGTGAAATTTGACTTCTACTATATGTATGGGATATGGATAAAAGCACATCATTAATTTTTTACCTATTGACTTTGCTCCCATATTGTTATTTGCCTTCTAGAATTTTCTAATCCATCACCAATGATTCTAGAGACGTATATTTGCCTTTAAATATTCACGTACGGTTTGAGTACCAGTTGTTCCCCCTAATTTCACATTGACAGCAAAAACAGCGATTTTGGCAGTGGTTCTCACGCAAAGAATTTTGAAAGATAATTACGGGGAGGTATCGGCAACTGCATCTGTTTCTAAGGGTATTCTTGACTTGCGTACGTGACATCTTGAAACATTTCTTAAATACATTTTCAAGCTGTGCCATAAAAAGTGCATCAAAAAGGTTCATTTGGAGTGTACTACTATATAGTATAGATGTGAGACATGGACAATCGGGAATGCGGAAAGAAACAAGCTGAAGGCAATGGGATAGTGAATTTGGAGGAAACTGACGAAAAGAAGTAGAGTAGAAAAAAGTTATGAAAAAGTCTTGAAGAAAATAGGTCACTGCTGAGAACAATAGAACAAAGAAGGGCAACACTGATTGGACATGTACTGAGGCATGATCAATGCCTAAAAAATATATTTTTGAAAGAAAATTTGTAGGAAAAACAAAGAGGACGTCCAAGAGCTGCTTTCTTCAAGAACATTGGACATATTCGATTAAATATTTAGGTGTCACCATCAGTCACGACCTCTCCTGGATGAAAAATACGCGGGGGAATATGTAGGCAACCAAACAAAAAATTAGGATTTATTAGAAGAATATTAGGGAAATGTTAAAAAGGTTAAGGAGAAATATTATCTTTCACTGGTTATGCCTCATTTAGAATATGCTGCTAATATATTGGATCTTTTCGAAGTTGGAGTGATTGGCGAATTGGATTACGTGCAGCGTAGAGAAGTTAGATTTGTAAAACGTTATGACAAACTGAGTAGCGCTCCAAAATTACTAGAGGATCAAGGTTGAGAGTCACTCACGGAGCGAATGTTAAATGACTGATTAAATCTCCTGCATAAATTTGATGTTTCTTTAATGATAATATTGAAAATGTATTATTAGCTCCTCGTACTACGGTAGGAGAGATCATGTAAATAAAATTAGAGAGATTAAGCGTAGAACATATATTTTTAGGATTTCATTTTTCCTGAATTATCCACGAAAGATTTAGGGATCAGAATAACGTTCTCCGACTGAGCTAAGAAGGAAAAGTATTATGGCTCAAAAGTAATCTTGTGTATAATCACCCCCTGCTACACATACCAGCAGTGATTTTGCAAAGTACTATGTAATGAAACTGCCACAAATAACGTGCCGTATTTGCACTCTCACACAGGTGAGTAGAAACTAATACGAGTGGTAGGCAGGCGATACAGGCTACCTTGGACTTCTCACGACGGGAGCGATGATGACGCAGAAACGGGAGCAAGGAGGCTAATCTAACGTCGGAGAGGTATCAGAACTCGGGAAGACGTCACACACCAGATTCTAGATCCTGAGTTCTTTTCACTGGTGGGTTGAAAACATTTGTCGACCTTTATCGCCGTATGGGGTAAGGTTCTTACTCCCATCCTGATCCATGTGTCGCAAGAGCAAAATCCCATACCGGTGAGTTTTTTCTACGCCTTCAGAATGGGTGTATATACGTACTAGTCCTTCGTTTAATATTACGCGCAGTTAAAACACAACTTAATCGTAATGAACGAAATTTGGCGATCTTCTGGGCGCATAAAATATCATTAATATTCTAATTAAATGTGCACACACATAAGAGGAATCCACAAAAGGAATAACTTTTCATCAGAGTTTATCTGAAATATGAGGTATTGTGTTAGGATCTCCACGTCCAGGCATTATCCCCTGCGAGCCGTCACGTCAAGGACATCAAGCGTTTCGTTGTTAAATCATTGTATTAATTACTCATCTGCTTTGTAATCTGTTGGAAAAAGGGGACTGACAACGAGGTCGACAGACTTGTGAGTGCTAAACATTTCAGCTGAAAATGCGAGCTAATTGCGCAAGGGAGATGAGTATTTAAATCCATCAGCGAGTGAGACCATCTCTTTGCAGTTTTTAAAGCTACAGGTAGTTTACTAAAGGTGGATTCGGCACAAAAAATGAATTATAAATAACTCTGGACTTGAAAAAATCATCACTAAATAATATAAAAACCTTTCGTCTCACAAAAATGGAACTGCGTTCAGTGATGACCCCGCCCGCCAGACTGAACGAGGAGTTGCGCTCGTCGTGACGCTTCGACAGAAAGTGAGAGCATAAATCGATTCCAGCAGCTCGAGAACTTAACATACTCCCACCCCTCCGAGAGAAAGTGCAAGTACATTGCAACCCCTCACATGACCTCCCCTTCTGCCTTTTCCCCCACCAGAGGGAGGGAGGGGAGAGGGCGAGGAAAGGAGGAGGGAGAAGACGGGCGTGAGATTTCAAGGTCCGCCCGAAGATGCGATGGTGATCGCAGGGAGGAGGTGATGTCTGGGAGACTGGGGTTAGTTACCTGGATAAAACGGCTACCTCTTACGGGTGCTAGAGCTTTAGATATATTCAAAATTTAAGCATGGGTTTCGACCGAAGAGAAACCAACTCGTTTCAAAGAAAAATGCACCGAGAGCAAGCCCGCTAAGTTAAAATTTGGCAAACCAAATGCTTTTAATTAACAGTACACTTACGTCCTACGACATCATAGCTGCCACGTCGTAGTTGAGAATATTGTCACATGCATAGATGTAGTCCGCAGTAACCTGGCGATACCATGTTCGAAGAAAAAATCGCACAATCTACGAAAGATATAATTAAACTGATTAAGTGTATCTCACAACATATGATTGACTTTACCTATCTTTTCAATGATTAATACATAATACAGCTGACGTTCCCTGATTTTTAAAACAGATCCTAGGCTTGTAGCGGGTCTACCAACCCACATTATTTCGGGTACTTGGAAAGAGAGACATATCTAAACTCTTCTATACTCCTACATATCAAATGGATGAAAATAAGTTGACCGATCACGAATGTCAAACGAGACATACGATATATAAATATTACAAAAAATCTGCATAGATTTTTATCCTCAACTCTGTAGAAAAACTATTACGGCGGACAGAAGATGTGTAATGTCCTGATCTGAGAAACAAAATATGAAGATGGGCCATTTTTTTTAGATTTTGTAAAATTCTATTGAAGCGCTTCCGGGATGGCCAAATATTGACTAGGTAGTATTTCCGACGAAAACTTTTCTGGGTTAACAAAATTTATAATTGAAATCTATACATTTTTTCCCTTTCCTCAACTTGACATGCATTGAGGTAGAGGGAGAGGACAATGGAATAAATAAAACAATCTTTCGTCCTGCGATTGCCCCGAGGAAGAGGAGCCGTTTCATTACTACGCCACCAAACACGAAATCTCGATCAATCTCATGCTTGCCGATAAAGTCTCCTTTCCACGCACGTGGCACCTTCCCACGTACTACGATCCAAGAGCGGTGGCGACTACGCGGGGGGCCGGGCACTCTCACCCCGCGCTCCAAACTCATGTTTCCGTCAAATCAAATCAAACCACGGGTGATTATTTATTCGGTACCCTTGGCCCCACCACCTCATCCCGCCCAGCCCCTTCCGCCCCTCTGGAGGCAAGTGAGTCTGTAACTCCTACCTACCCGAACTCCAAAATACAAGGGCAAGGGAGGAAGAGGGAGGGGAAGTTATCGATCCGTTGCGAAGCGACGGACGTCTCAATCGCTAATGAGCAATCAGTCTCCTTTCTGGCCTCCGCAACCGTACGCCATCCCCGTATTCGCTTCGGTGATGATGCCATTAATTGACGCGGCTATTAATGCAATTTGAAGCGGGCATCCAATACATGGGGAGGCTGATGTAAAACCGCACTCGACGGTTTTCGACCGAAAGACAGGCAAATTGGAGTTTCCACGCGAAAAGAGACGACGTCTGCTCTTGGAATTGACTGCGGCCCGGGGTGGAAAATCGCTGACGGGGATTTTGCGTTTAACCACAAGAATCTGAACTGTGTATTGGGGATTTTGTCGTTGACTCATTTCAGCAGAACTGCAGCAGCTGAAATCACTAACCATTTGCCTAAGACTTAAAATTCACGCAAACACCGAGTTTAGTTGTGACACCAAGCAGTAGCAGTGTTTATGAATTTAGATTCCTCGAAGGCCGATGTCTTTCGAACAACTTCATGAAGATATATTAAGAAAGATAAACAAAAAAATGTAAAATATGCTAGTTTCTGCGTAATCTATCGTGTACATTTATGTCCTAAAGCTAAAATTGTGACGCCGTGGGGATTATTACGGATACCAGATCGGAGGGAGGCAGCGGTCAGGGGTCATGTGCACATGTATGAATTAAAAAAAAACCTCCTAAACCTATTCCCAACATCGATAGGACAATGCAACGAACTCAGATAAACCTAAAAAACGGAGAACCCAACTCACGTCCCGCGAAATCTCCAAGGAGCTATTAATAAGTAGACTTAACAAGCGAGCACGAGTCAGAGCGGTTGAAGTAGGGTAAGAAACTGGAATATGGAGGAAAAAAGTAATGGAGAGAAATGCTGTGTAGGGAAAGGCAATAAGGACACTGAGTTGCGTGGGAGTTGAGTGAACCGGAGATGGAGAGCGGGTGCGGATGCAATGACCGCAATGAGTGAATAAAGGGAGACGCCCATCGGTTGGATATAAATCTGCCCGACGGAACAAACTAAACGAGGGCACCTGTTGTCCCCCCACGACTCCGGGAAAGAGAAAGGCCTGACTTCGGGTAATGAGTGCGTCGATCATCTACGATGGGAAGCTGGAGCCGTAGGGGGTGAGTGACCAACGAGAGCTGGGATGAGGTCATGAAACACCTACACGGCCGCGATCGATGCGGATGACGGCAAACCGGAGAAAATTCGAACAATCCGGACGAGATTTTCCATTCGGTCACGAGATTAGCTTTGACGGTTCTCCGGAATTCAACATTTTAAGAGTTAAAACTCAATGGTTTTAAAAAAGTGATTAAAACGTTTCGTAACTGGGCAACTTATTTCCACATGGAAAAAAAGCTTTGTTAACATTTTTATGGCACGCGCTATCTTATATCCTCCGACGAACCGCACGCACAACCCTTGCTTAACTTTGTATTAAATAAAAACTGCTGGAAAGTATGGATTTAATCTAATTTTTGAAAATACTAGCATCGCTGTAATGGACGAAGACAAAAATTGTTTGCGTGCTAGGTGTTTCTGAACGATATTATCGGGCATAAAGTTGTCCCGCAAAATTAATAATACTTCCCTAGCAAAGAAAGATAAAACTTGGAAAGCTTAACGACAAGGCTACAAAAGGTGGGGAAACATTTTGCAAAAATTCGGCGTCGATATAGCTAAAACTGTTCACATGATAATGCCACAAAGTTAGGTAACGTTCCTCGGGGCACAGAAATTTGGCACTTTTCATGTGTCTCCCAGATAACATGATTTTAATAATAATGAAAAGAATCATACTTGCGACCACGTAACCCGAATCAAAAGAAGCTAAATTCGAGTGTCTGCCTCATTGAAAACGACTAGGGAATTTTTTTAACGATCAGCATCAAACTAAGGGTCATGTAATTTCTCTGCCCACATTAACCGCATCTCCATCATCCTTGACGATTGTTCTCATCGACCCTGACATGCGACGTGTAGGAAGATTTCCCTGGGGGATCCACCATCGCGTGAGCATGGTGCGCGCACCACATGGTGCGCACGCCGCCGCACCACGGTCCATAGGGCAGGAGGGAAAACGTGGATGCAAGACTGAGAGAAGGGAGCGTGAAAGGTCACGTGACGTTCGGTTGCGAAACCACGGGTATTCCAATGGGTCACTCTGGGTGCTATTGTTCAGTGCGCGTGGAGCACGACTGAATTGAGCGGAGGATGCGGCATCCAGAGCGCGGTCATCACACCAAGGGGCATGGTCTTTCATTGCCATTATCCCGCTGTCCTGTGTCTCCAATTGGGTGCGCAGTAATGAACTGAAAATGATGGCTCAAAGGACTTTCCATGGAAAAAAAGACTAGCAAATGAACAGCACTCACAAATTGGAGGAGTGAAAAGAGGAGCAATTATCCTTCCTATTTTTTTCAGAAAATTCATAAGCATTACACTCTGAATATCGACACGCTCGTGTTGACGGTCTTGCGCTCGCAATGAAGAACCGCGTTTCTGAAATACATGTATCAACTGCATTCTTCGACCATTATTATCAGCTTATGAGCTGCTACAAAGTTTTAAAGCTTAATTCCATTGATATTCCGTTAATTAAGTCGTTCATGATCATTAATTTGATGTATTTGATGCTTCCCCCAAAAGTATGGGAAATTTTGCAATTCTGCAGAGATTCAACTATTTCGTGAGATCAAAAGTCGCACGCAAAAGGCTATTTTGCTATGGAAGTGTCGGCATATTTGTCTAGGGCATTCAGTTCCAGCCGCCAACACACATGACAAACACTGAAGTAGCCACAATGAAGCATGGTTTAAGTGGCAGGCAAATTAGCTATCTGGGACAAAACACGTCAACCACACATAATACCGCTGGAAAATCAAACAACATAGTCCCTTTCAGAAAAAAATCACTATCTTTCCCATTGCGTCGAGGCCACTAAGATTACGACATGTTGAAACTCATTTGTAGATTTATTTTCGCAATATAAACTTCGAACTGAACAATAAAACAAAAATTTCATTCATGGATTATACTCCAAATACCTCGACGAATAAACGCGTATTTTTATTGAAGCGAGAATGAAAATTTAGGGGAATCCTAAAACGCCACGAGCATAATAACGTAATTAATAGAGATACTAGTGACGGCCCTTGAGAATAAAAACAGAAATAATATAAAGCAGTGCGGAAGACGACAAACGCGAGGGGAAAATGAAAACGGCGACACAGAAGTTAACACAATCGCGAGTATCAGAGGGGTGAATCAGTGAAACGGCTCAAAAATTAGAGAAATATAAGGAGCTGTACAAGAATCAAAAAAGGCTCCATTTTATTTTTATATCAGATTTAAAAAGGGGGATCGAACAGAAAAGATCGACTATTTCAATCCGACCACCGCTATGATCCACTAATCTATTTTTCTTGCAAAATACGTTATGATTATGGTTCACAGTAATACGGAAGAATAACAAGATGAGTGATAAAATATACATCCCGAGAACAGGGTATAGATGTACCCCGGAACCATAAAATTTCAATTACATATAATGTGGCCGGCAAAAACTAATTTTTATATGAGACGATAAGAATACTAACTGGTATTTTTTTCTCCGTCTCACGTTTACGACAAACTATCTTGATCCATTTTCATTGAGCTTTCGATCGTAAAGAGGTAAAAACCTACGGAGACTTAAAATGTAATAATAAAATCTTTCAATAATCCCTCACAATGAATCAAGCTTTCTTTCCATAAACCGGAAAATATTAAAGATTTGCAGAATTGTAAGCGATTGTTTATCGTATTAGTCATCATTATTAATGGTATGCTAACCGAATCGTCACTAAAACCTTTAAAATACCCTCAGAGTCAAATATATGATTCTAATAAACCAAACCGTTGGAAGGATATATATCTGAACGTGAAAAAAATCACAGAGCCCACGACACGAAAATCAAACATCCTCGTCAATGCGTAGAATAAAATCGCTAAAACCGGCGAAATCTTCGATGCACGAAGTGTGCAGGAGTCGCGGCGAGCTAATTCGAGAATCGTTTTCGCAGACATTCCTTGCAATTACGTCTACTTCATGAAGGCACTCCTAACCAGACTCATTATTATTAGGGACTCAACGGAGCAAAGTCTATGGGACGCCAAGGACGCTCTCCCCACCCCGAAGCGATATAGTCTCCGGGGTCACGTGATCCGAGAGCTTATCTTGCGTCGTCTGTCGCACGACGCGGGCACCTCACGCGAATCCAGTTGCATCACACACAAACACGCGGATACTCCCGCCGCCGCCGCAAGCGCCAGCCCTCCCTCTACCAGGGCGAGGAGTAAGCTTAACTCGTCCGGCAGTCCGTCTATAGACTACCAGGCCGCAACGCCAACCCTGCGATCTACGCTGGACGGTCGCCCCTCGGGATGAAAAGAGACAGATCGCATTCCACGGAAAAGATTGGAAAGGAGAAAATACGCTAGGGAGAAGGAGGGAACGGGAGACTTCGATCTCCGTCTCTCTTGAGACTCCACGGAGACGACGCCGAAAGGGTCTTCTTTTGCAAGCCTATATAACGGAATGGTCTTCTTTCATACGATTCGAGATGTTTCGCAATTCCTATAGTGGGGAAAGATAAGAGAGTCGAGGTGACGCGACTTGGGATGACTGGTGACAACGAAGAAATATCTCCGAAAAGATAATAAAGTGCATTGGGAGTAATATTTGCGACGAACAGACCCACCGCTTAAGAGCCTACATCTGTTCCATTTTTCCAGAAACACTCAAATCCATCTCTCAACGACAATTTCTAATCATATAATCAACGTGAGAATTCTCCAATTCAACTTTGTGAAATGACTGCCTCAGCGTTTTAATGTGAATGAAACGTGTGTAGTGAACGCGTGAAAAGAGATTATTGACTTTCATGGCAAACATTCATGACATGCTTTGCGTGTTCGTGATAGTATTTTGCACAAAGGGGAAATGAGACAAGTCAATGCGAGTAACGGTGGAAATAATGCTCATCAAGAGAGTGTAATAACAGAAGAAAATAACGTGTGGGCGAAGGATGAATGAGAGACCAGACTCTGCTTCGTTCACGTATAATTCTCCCAACAGAACTCGGAAATGTTAATGAGTTCGAAAAAATACAATGCGAATAGCCATGGCTAAGAGCATCTGATTTCAAATATGAGTTTCAAAATTCGGTAATTAAAAATGTTCAACGAAAATTTTGGCTGCCATAAGAATGCCAGTTAATGGTTCGCACAAAACAGCTCTTAACACCAACAACATTTAACACCAGTGCGTGCATTAAACAGCTACTTCTTCTAGTGACGCAATTATTTCAGAATTGTGTCGAGTATTTGTTCACTAGATACCAAAAATATTACCGCCGAAACACTGACGCCTACAAGAAACTCCCAATTCCTCGAATGAAAAAGAAACTGTACGACCCTGCACTTTCCTGCTCACTAAAAGCACATGATGTTCCTGACTCATTTCATGCAACCCTGCGAGTGTAACAATTCGGGATGCGTGACATCAAACGCAAATGGGAAGGACCCGCGCGACAAGTGAGCAGGCACGTAGATTTCCTAAGAGCCGTATCTCTTCTAGATGATGGATGGGAGGTGATGGCCATAAAAACCGAGAGAAAAAAGGTAAACGACCGACCGGCGCACGCCCCAGAATGCATTTCCTGAAATGGTACGGGCAATACACAAGCGGGAGCGAGCATACAGGATGGACGGAGGGACGAAAAGCGACTGCCCAGAGGGGTGGAAATATGCAACGAAAGACGTGTTAGCGTTCACGGAGAGAGGAATTTGGCTCGAGGGTGGAGAGGAGGTCAAGGATGGGAAGTGGGATTAAGGGAGGGAAGAGAGAGCGAAAAGGAAAATAAAAGCGGGGAAGAAATGGTGTGGAAATGACGCATTTCCGAGAGGTGAGGTTTTATCGGCCGTTAAGCTTGCCCTTCCAGCGATAAGCAGTTATGCCATCGGGAGACGTAAGACAAACATACATGAGACGAAGTGGCGGAGAGCAATGGAAAGAGATAGTGGGGATTGGAAATTTCAACCAGTCTGGAAAAATAGAAAATCAAACAATTAATTGCGTCCCCCCTTCTCCCGATGCCCAAAATCATTAGGTTAAGGGAACCAATTCCACCCGGTGGGCAGTGTCAAAACGTTTCACAACATTGAACTCGCGGTCCAGACCCCTGAATGTCGTTCGACGGTCCGCGAAATTAAACCAACGAAATTGTACAACCTGGCGGTGCCGATTTCTGACTTTATCCTTTTTTTTGAAAGAATTTCAATTATGGCCCGATGGCTCGTAAATGGATGGTATTTCGAACTCGATTTGTTCGTTATTCTTGACAAAATGAAGAGGTGTTAAAACCAGTTTTTCAATTTTTTTATGTTGATAAGGTCGCGTTTCACAAAACACAAGCAGCAAGTTGTCCTTGTAAGTGGACACTATTTTAAACGCGCACTGACATTTTGCTTAAAGATTTCATAAAAAGTTTGCAAATATGCACAGATAAACAAGCTATCATTAAAATTATTACCATCGGTAATCTACCAGTTAAAGCAGGTTTTTGCATGACCACAATCTACCAAACGGTAGAGCAACAATTCCTTTGAATCTCTTAACAATGAAGCGGGAAAAAAAACTAAATCTTTCTTCTCACGCCGACGTGATTTCTGGTTCTTAAAAACGGTATTTTTGTCTTTGGGTTTACGATTTAATTCCACTATGTTTCCGAGTTTTATTGGTAATAAATGATAAATGCTTCCAGAAGCTAAAAAAAATTGAAAGTAATATTTCTATACCATCATTTTGGAATAAACTCTATAAACAGAACATGTAAATGAGGCTGATCAGTTAATTGCTTACGCTTCTATAGAAATGAAACAAGTCCCTTTTTCGCAGAAAAACGAAAACGCCTGAAGAATCGGGGTGGATCGCACAGAAAATAGGACACAACATGAACATAGACTTACCCAAACGATTATCACACAAAATAATATTACTCGATAAGATGAAGAAGAGAAATGAAATAAAACTTTAGGAAAGGTTATCTATCGTCCAGTTATAGCTTTAACCTCAGCTGGGACACGACTAACAGCCGCGCGGTACTAATAAAATTGAAAGAAACGAAAGCCTTGATAACAAAGGTTGAACTTTGACGCCAAAAGAACCGGAAGAGAGAGAATATAGAATCTAACGCTAAGGAACGAAACTCATAGAAGACCTTCGAAGTGAAATAAAATTGAAGAATCACAAGCGAATTTTGATTGTATAATAGAGAGAGAATAATCAATCAAAAGTGAACTTAATAAGTGCAACTAAAGGTGAAAACTTGACACGATATTACGTATCGTGTTAAGAAGCATAAGCGAAAAAAATGAAAGAAAATTGATTAACATTTTATAAAACTAACGGTGAACTTTCAGAATGGTGCTTATGAGTTTGGCTGCGTAAGAAGCTAAACTTTCAAGCGAACTCAAAGACCTTACGAATCGTTAGGAAGGCAAACGACTGTCAAAAGTAGACTTTCATGAATGAAAATTTCAAGAGCTACGTAGAGTTCTCTTTGAAAATTTGATGAATAAGCCAGGAAAAAAGAAATATTCTTCGAACGTACGCTTAAAACATTGCACCCATCGAGTGCGCCAGAAAAAGAAACTTTACGTTTCCACTGGTAAAAAAGAGAAATATAATTAAACTGTCAAAGCTTCTTTTAGAGATGCTTGTGGAATTTTTTTTCATGAATTGCCATGTGAATTGCAATTTTTTGTGAATTGCCATGCAAATAAAAATAATGGATGTTTCGGTTTCCTGCGAGAGCATACATTTGTTTATTACTCTGGTAAAATGGTAGCAGAAGACTAAATTCTGTTCGGTCGAAGTTTGCGAAATCAGAAACAGCAATTTGTGACCTATCCGTCCCTTAAAAATCCCAACTCGTTTCATGATAAAGAATGGGGAAAACGCGTGAACCATATACATCCAAATTAACGGTATACAAACAATATTCAGCAAACCTAAAATCAAAGAAATAACATGTTTCGACATAGTTACCTTACAGGAGCATTTACCAAATACGGAAACTCCACAAAATGAAATATTGACGAAGAAAGGAGAGAAGACAATGAAAAGACTTGACAATATTCTTACCAGAAAGGGGTATCGAAGAAAAAATGTCTTCACAACAGCCGTATAATCGTACGAGACAAAGCGGAATGAGTCATTTTGCAAGTTCAACACGGTACCTATGACGCAAATAGACTGATAGAATAAGAGAGGGGCAAAATCGGGAGGGAATAAACTTTGTATAAAATATAATATGTTCAGATAACAATCATACACCGAATTCCACACATCAACTAAACGATAACCCAACATTTTCGTAATGATTAAAAATTTGAGTAAACAACAATGTAATCTTATAAAACATATTATTTACGATTTCAGGCTACTTCTCCGTCCTAATTTGAAATAGAGCACTCCTATTTCCTTTCAATTATGTTCGTATCCTTACGTTTATATGCCCCACAATGCACACATGGCTATGGGAGGAGATTGCATCAACGTGGTCAAATCCGACAATATGAATTCAATTCCTTTTTCTGTACACGATATAGATGGCAACGTTTGCAGATGTAACGGTTTTGACTATTTATCGACCAGCTAAAGCTGAGTACAAATGTTGAAATAAAAACACATGGAAGAAGTGATCGAAAAATATTATTAAAAAAATAAACGGTATGAAACCTGTCTCAGGAGTTGACTCCCCTTCTTAAAGAATATTGAAACAATTTTCCATAATTTCATTGCGTGACTTTTAACTTGTTTCCTTTTCTTGAACTACCTAGCGGTGTTTGAACACCCTAGCGGTGATTTGGAGGGTGTCATGTAGATTTAATGTTGGCACTCGCGTATCGGTTCCGAATTTGGCCGCACGGAGTGGTTGGGTGTACATCTCTTACCCTTCTTTCAAGGATCAATAAGATGCCTCACGTTCACCGAATAACTGCCGACAGTTTGTTTCTTTCTAATGCGTACGGAGGGGCGAATCGCGCAAACTCGCGACGAGTGACGAATGGCAGGAGAGGAAAGTGCGAAAAGGGATGGGACTCCCGAGCTCGGCTCAAACCACTCACCCCCTCGCCCACGCACACCGCCACGGCCGACGAAGGACTAGCAGGAGTCCCGATCAGGGCGATAGAGATGACGAGGAAAAATGGGCAGACCGCCGTTACCTGAGGGAAAAGCACTACGGTGGAGGAAGGCCGGACCGAGGCGTTGAGAAGCCAGCCATTCACCGTGGTCGGCGCCACGGAAGGGGCAATAAACGGAGAGCTTTCTGGGAAGGGTATGCGGGGGAGGGGGGGGAGCGGCGGCCTTGTGGGAAAGAAGAGTGCAATGCGAAGGGGCGGCGAGAAGAGAGTCCCTTAATATTGATTTCCGGGGAGAGAGATAGGGGAGGAGAAGAGGAAAGGTCAACACGGAACACATTGACACGTGCGAGAAAGAGAGAGAGAGAGGAAGAAGAGGCAAGGGAGAGCTTTCCCGACGCTCCAGCGCGAGTCATCGTCACGGATTTGGGAATAAAAAATGGAACGGTAGGGGGGAAATTTTGTTTCTTTTCCTTTCGCATAATCGCACTCGGTTTGGAATGGGGGATGATGGAAGGGCCACCATGTTCCGCCCCGACCACCCTAAACAAACATACCACGCGCGAGGACCCGTCAAACGTAGGACGGGGAAGGCAAACAGCTATCTGAAAGTGCTGAAGTGTACAGAGGGAAGAAATACCACAAAGGGTGTCCCATCCCATAAACGACCGCGATATCCCAGAAATTCCTCCCTCCAACACGACATGGAATTCCCGGGTGAGAGCTGTACATTGCTCAATTAATAAGTAATCAACTCTCTACTCTAAATTGGTTTATTCCCAATTACGAACACACAAAATTAACCGACAACGTGAATGTAATTTGTTTTAGCGATTTGATGAAATTGAAATTCGCATATTTTTTTGTCATTATCTTGTATTCTCTGTGAGCGAAGTTCGCAGTCCGAATTTTCCCTTATTATAAGTTTTTTGTAACCTCCGTTTGTTCAATTCCCGAGGGCAAGTAAGAAATTATTAAAGTTCCGGGGGTCATTGGGAGATTTTCAAAGTAATATTAATCTTCCACCATTTCAAGTTCAATCATCAATCTTCCAACGTTCAAAGTTAATAAAGATGAAGGTCGGAAGAAAGACTACAGCAGATTCTCCATCTAATACAACGAACATAAATAGAAATGTTTTCATTTCCCTGAATGATTCTTCACACTCGTGAATTAAAACGGATTACGCACACTGAGAAACAACCACTGCCCTCCAAGTTCTTGAATTACAGCTATACCATAACCAGTGCTAAATAATTAATTCTTAGTCTTACAACATCATACATTTTGGCTGAATGTCCAAACGTGAACAGACTAAATAAACGCAGGTAAGAATCTCACGAAATTCCTCAAACGGTCCGCCGCACACGTACCGCCATCAAACCCGTAACGGACAGGCGCTCGCAGTCAGCCAGGGACGGGAGTCGAACGTAGGACACCCAGTTTAAAACAACACCCACGCTTATCGATTCGGGCGCTCTCCCTCTCATGGAGGCAGGAGGGGAAATGCGCTCCCTTGTATATATCCCGCCCACCCAAAAACCCACTCCTTCCGGGCAGGCGCGGAGAGTAGTGGTGATGGGGGGTGGGGATGTGGTCGAGGAGACGGGGATGGGGTGAACAGCTGATTCGGCCACGTAGCAAACTCCTCACCCGCCGGGTTCGAAAACTCCGCCATCCCCCAAACGGAAATTCACTCTCTCGCATCGAGGCATTCCGTTTCGCAAGAGTAACGGCCGAATTTCAACCACTACAGCACACTTGGAAGTAACATAAAACGTTCTCAACCCCACCCCGACAAATGTACAGTACACGATATGTATTTTGACAGGAATAATTGCCATAAGAAGGTTCTGCATGGGAAACATTTTCAAGGGATTTTACTGGTGCGGGATTGGGCGCAAGATGCACCAAGTCGCCCTCAATCGACACCATTATCTTACAAATGAATAAAGATTTAAGGACATAAATGACAGTGATTGAGTTGAAAAATTCTCATCCACTAACCCTAACTTGTGCCTCTGGTCATTCGAGCGTTTCTCAAAGCTACTGGACAATTCACAAGTCCTTCGAAAACAATCTTAAATCCAATACAATCTCTTCGAATTCACATTCTGTGTAAACTAAGCAAATGGTACGAGCTGTACCATTTACGTACTATCACAAGTACACTCCGTTAATGCGCCAAGTGCAACGACTTGTTAACTGACTTGTAGCTTTGAAAAATGGGAACCAGATATTCCGCTTACCAAAGGTAAAACATGAATTTAAGTCACTTATGCTGTTCGAATACACAGCCTTCCACAGGATTTGATTTAGTAACTTAGATGAGTCATTTTTGAGGCTACACGAATCACTATTTTTAGAGAAGTAGTCAACTTCAAAATTCATATGCTTGAAAAATTGCGCCCAAGGCTTTGGAACACACGCTACAGCCGTATTTTTTTAATTGGAAGACCGTGGAGTAGACCCTTATCTTGCAAGAGAGTTTGAAAAAATATATCTATACATGACTTCGATTTTACACAATGTAATCAATTGTAAACAAAATCATTCGCCATAATTTATGAAAAACACCACTATGAAAATCTGCACACAATAATTAAACTTCATAAATTTTCACGAATATATTCACAAAAAGACGCCTGACCTTTTAGCTTCCATTACCATTTACGCCTCGCATCACGTTTAATACTAAAATTTTTCAATATTGAAATGTTTAATATTTTTTACCGGAGAAGCCAACGTCACCACTCACTTGTGCATACATGTATATCTTAACTATGACAAGAACAGCGATTGACAAACACTGATTTATATTAACCTATCAGCCTGTGCGAGTGATGAGATTAGAAATCACGACCTTCGGATCGATAGATGGGGCTAGATAATAGCCAGACCAACGTGCGGTTATCGCCAAAGGGGATTTACACACCCACTAGAGAAGGGTATCTGGAATTTGTTACTTTTAGGACACAGACCTTTGGAGAAGGCGCCCAGAGATTCTGGTCTGTCGATATCTAGTCTAGCCTATGGATAAAACAACTGAAAGAAGACAGCCGATGGAATCTCGACCGTGATTGGTCGAAGGGAGGTGAAGTATTAGAGGAAATTTCATCGAGCGAACAACAGAAAGGGGAAAATTATTTCTCTCGGCTTTAGACACGACTTTCTCAATTGCTTAAAAGAAAAATACCTACGCTTGCAAGCACTGTTGCATTAATATACACGTATGACTACCATTCCATGGTGAAGGCAATCAACCGACGGCAGTTTCGGATTATCATTGCGACTACGGATTTTTAAATTAAGAATTAATGGTCAATTCGTTCCATACCGCAAATTGATGAAAAATATGCAAGCTTGGAAAGGGCAAACCGGTGCTCATATTTAAAAATACTTCCAAATAAACTCCGTTACGTGAATTATCCCACGCATTCTCAATGAGTTACTTCCCGATATTCGTTATTTACAAATCAACTTGGCAAAATATAAATACCAAAAATTCGCGCAAGGTAAATTTAGTCTGCAAAGACTAAAATGCAAAACGAGGACGAAGGTGGAAATGCAACGAAAATAATATCACTTAAAAAAACTATATCACACCCTGCTATCCGACACATAGGCATTCACGAGAAGCTTGGATGACATCAAGCTTCAACAATGCAGTATCAAGGAGTAATGAAATGGATTTTTTAAAATCAAGACTTGATGAAAGATGAAGATTTATGCATATACAATTTTTGGTTATCTATAAAATTGTCATTGCTGCGACTGCGAATCGTGCGAAGGAAAATAGATCGTAAAAATCTATGCACTCGACTTCTTATCATCTATCGATTCCACTTATTTATCTGGGTGGTTTCATTTTCCAATACAGTCGAGGCCTTAGTGTCAGAGGTGAACATGATTGACCAGCACCTTTCCAAAAGATTTGGTCTGGCTCAATCCCTGGGTGATTGGATAGACTCCCGAAACTAATTCCCACAATAACCTTTCTTTAAGGATTTCTTTCTAATAACTAGGAGGTTGTTGCGGGAGAAATCCGATTGAGACAAGAAAAATAACTGGAATAAGCAACGAGAGGCAATGCGTTCTTGAAAAACTGTGATGTACGTTAGACGGTGGAGTTGAAGAAATGATATAGGACGCAAGAGGATTGCGTGCTTGGTGTAGTACAGAGAAGTACTAAAATCCTAAGAGAGCCACGACTAAAAAATCAATGGGGAACTACAAATTAGTCTTGCTTAGACCGTCAGCGTCAGTTCTCTCTGGTACACCACTACACCAAATAGCAATTAGAGACGCAGGAGAAAGGGAATAGGGAGAGAAACACGAAACGATAGGTATTAGGCACGGGTATAAGAGACTGCACGGACAGTCATCGCGTGGCATTTCACGACACCCAAATGGATTGATCTGTCCTGCTTGGGTGGGGGAAAGGGCTCTGCTTCCCCCTCCCCCCCCGCAGACAATTGAAGGGAAAGAGAAAGGGGGGATGGGGTTTCGTGTCGCGAAGGAAGGTCGGCCGGAGAGGGGCAGAGGGGACAAAGAGAGAAAGAGTGAGACCGAAAAAACATTGACATCCTGACGTCACTCAGCGTGGAGAGGCCAAACAGACGATCAACAACCGACAAAACACCATCGCACAACTACGAACCTCGCTCGTCCGCCTTTAATGATATCCAAACGACCACCCTTTTCCAACAGTTATATACGAATACTCACACGAGTGCCGCAATTCCTGTCCGGCGTCGTGCATTCATAAAAATCTTAGGACTCCGGTTGGTAAATGCGGCGGGACACTCGTTACTGAATATTAGATAGGAAAGAGGATGGTTTCGCAGAGGCGACCAATGGGTTTGTACGTTTACACAACTGTCATTCAGAAAGGAACTACGCAAAAATTGTAGACCCACTTAATTAACACAGACACTAATGTGGTTTAAAGGGAGTGAAGGCTTTCCATTAAATAACCAACTGACTTAACATGGCATACCTCAATTACTGGCCGGGCGTGTCCGGCAGTCACATCAACCGATTTTCCCGTAATGATAACGGCTGCGTTATTCATTTGAATTAATGTTAACACTTCAATTAAATTAATTCAAAATAAATATTTTCGTCAAACGAAAGGTTTGATATAGATTAAGAGTGATTATAAGTGGCTTTCATTGTTGAAATTATCGCAAGGCAAAAGAATCGAGTACGATGATGCGACTTCAAGTAAAATGGAAATGGATAGTATTTATAAATTAAAAATCTATTACCAATAAGGAGTGTATCGATAACATGACCTAAAAATATATTCCTTAAGGATCCCTCTAGAAACTTCTGACTACGAAGCATAGGAGCCCGGAGTTTGCAATATACCGAAGATTGCATGTATCCAATTTTGACGAAGTGCTTTCCGCCATGGCAACGTCCATTCCCGAGGTAGGGATATTTCCAGGACCTTATGCTTATCCACTGGCTTCGGCAAGCCACGGTGAATACTCTTTTGGACTCACAAATGATGCAGAGGACGACAATATATTATGGTTTCGGGTTCGGTTTGGGTCCATCCGGACCAGTCTGGAATTAATGCATCATCACTACGGATGCTTAAATCTCGCAACATCTTCGACGTCACGGATCATCGCGACCGAAGGAATATAATACCTCTTTGACCCCAATCGCCCCAGGACTTGACACCAATCAAGAGGATTGGAGAGTGGGGGGGGGACGAGAGAGAGAGCGAATGCCGAAACTGCACGGTTTCAAATCGGTCGACGCACGCCTTACGCATACATACTCAGGCCTCTTAGAATCTGATGTAAGACCGAATACTTCACACCCAACGGCCGCACGAGACATCTATTCATAGGCGAAAGTGCGTCTAATCACAGTGATAATTATTTGACACAGCACTAAGTTACCGGGGTAAAATTATTCAACACGAAGATGACGAATTCATTTCGTTGTAATGCAAAGAATCGTTACTTCAATACCTAACTGCAAGTGACGGTGAATAATAGACACAGCAATTTTAGCTCACTATTACATTATTCCAAAAATAAAACACAGAAGCCACTGGTCGTCTTCACCCCAATGCTATGCCAAAGCCAATTGAAAGTATTGAGCTTGAATCCACCACCTTAGCGGGATAACAGGGTCGAATTGATGTTCTAAATAAGACTTGCACGTAAAACCGGCAGTCGCGAGACGACGTCGACAACAAACTCCAATCATTCCTTTTGACCACCTTAGATTTTACAAAAATAATAATTCACCAATTAATGATAAATTAAATATCGTTATATGAATTAAGTGAGACTATAAATAACGAACTCAAGACACTATTTCGAGTTGAAAAAAGGGACACAAATGAAAGCAGTTGGACTGTCCACGCGGTTAACAATTATTTTTTTTCATGCACCAGAAAGTAGGGATGGTCAGAGGAATAAATTTGTTCATGTCGGTATCACATAAACATCAGGATAAGCACTTACAATCTGAGGCGAGTGCAGAACTAATCGAAGAAAATTCGACAAAGGGAATGCGAAGAAGAAAAACGCATTTCAGTTGTCACAATTCCAAAAAAGAACAAACATTAAGAAACTCCACTCAAAGCAAATCAACAGTGGGAGTAAACGTTTAAGCTCTATGTCCAAAATACACTTGCACTACTCGCACACGGTTCAAATATCCGAGAATGCCAATATGAAAGGCGAAATTTATATGCCTCATCTTCTACAATATATACCCCAATTGCGCATCGTTTCCTCTACTGCCATTGCTAAAAAAACAATAGATTCTTAGCCGATTACCTACTAATGATGGGGTTTTATGATATTTCTTTGGTTTCACGCAGAAAGGATGTACAGAGCAATGATCTAGATGAGCAGATGCATCTATGTTCGGGCACACTGCCCTTTATAAAAGGGAATAAAGACTCCACACAACGGAGAAAATAGGTATATGTGAAAAAAACATTCACATATGATGACAAAAATTACCAGAATGCTATACGCACCATTGAAGAGCTACTAGCATAAGACACTTCTCGACGCAGGACGCACAGAATATCTCACTCACTACCATTCAGAAGTTGGTGAGGAAAAAATATTAAAACAATAAGCGAGTACGGTAACGCAAAAGAAAATATTATGCATTTTGCGAATAACTAAACCATTTAATATCAAATCCCATCCAATAAAAGGATTACCACATGTTTTCTCTCTCATAGCACTTTACAAAACCAAAACCTCCCGAAATTAACAACACATCTTTGCGGACAGAAATAATAAAAACAAATGTTTCCCCAAACTATTGTCTTTTTACCTTCTCATCACCTACCACCTTGATGCAGTACTTCTATGAAGCCCCCCCTACTCTCTACAACACTCTTCCCTATGCATCAAGGAATTTCTCACCATCTCATTGATCCACTTTTTCTGCCTTCTAAGATATTTGGAACATCGATTTCAACTTGTCTCATTCTATCCACAACTCCCACCGCCTGCCGCTCTAAATCGGTGAGCTTAATTTTATTAGCTCCTCAAAACCATCCACCATAAGTTTCTGTTTTCCATCCAGCTTCCTCCGGCGAGACGTACCGAAAACAAAAATGCAAAAAGATTCAACGAAAGCCTAAGAGAGCCGAGGCCTGCCCCGGGCGGACGGGCATTCCTCTTTGAGAATTCTTATTAGGCTACTTCCCATCCGTTTCGACGATGACCCAAACGGGACACAGCGGGGGAATGGGAGGAAAGGGCAAAGGGGGAGACCACCGAGCGATTACCCATCCACATTTAACCTTACCCAATAGGAATTCAGGGGGGAAGAAAAAAATTATGCAAAGCGAGAGATGACGAGAAAAAAAAATTGAAGGAACGGGCGGCCAATTTCTTCTCCCGGAGAACGTGCGGCCGGTACGCCGAAACACCTTCTGTTGTTATTGTTGTTTTGTGCGGACGGACGAGTTCGAGAGCAGAGAGGAACCGGAGTGGGGGAAGGGGGAGGTGTGTGCGAGAGTGGAGGGGAGATTGCAGATGAGGGGGAAGTGGAGTCGCCGCTGCCACGCTGATTGGACGACGGGGTGGGAAGGGGATCCGCGGGGGAGGAGGATTGGGGCAGAGAGTGTGGGGAAGGTGTAGGAGTGCGTGCGTGCTCGTTCGCTGTAGGCACATCGCTGTAAAAGCACGCGGGATCGAAAATAGTGCATCGCAACGGCACGGGATGAGGGACGGAGAAAGAAAGGGAAAGCTATGGGAGTAAATGGAGGTGGGTTTAAGTGAGAATGGGTTCGTGGTGTGAAAGGGAGAGTGTTGGGAGGGGGAGGTGGAAGGGAGAGAGAGAGAGGGGGAGGGGCGGGAGTGTGGGCGAGGAGGGAAGTGAGGGGATTGGTCGGTGGCACAGGGAGTAGGTATTGATCGTCGGATCGTGGTTGGGGCCCTTTTATACGAGGAGGAGAG
>CM073778.1:58779682-58844543 GCA_037158775.1 Hetaerina titia | reverse complement strand
GGAGGGGAAAAGGAGGGAACGAGAGAGAGTTTTGGGGGAAGGACTTCCCTCTCCACGTGAGGGAGATGGCGTGCCGGGGGGATGCAAGGACGCGGCCTTCGCAAGTAAACGCGCTACTCCACCGGCGACGAAGACGCCCCCCCCCCGCCCGGCTCATTCCCCCCCTCCGCACGACGCTCCCGCTCCCCTCTTTCCGACGCCCTCACATCCCCGTAAAAACCAAACCTACACGCCCACGCAGGAACACCTGGTTGGGAGGAGGAGGGGGAGGGGCGAAAGCGACACTCCCCTTCTACCAAAATAAACCAACTCCCTTTCCCCCGAGACGAACACACTTCACTGGAAACAAAACAACACTGCACCTCGGGTTTGGTTGGTCGGGCAAAGAGGTGGTTACTTTCTCCTGGGGGGGGGGCGCACCATGAGGGAAGGATTGAACCTCCCCCACCAAACTCCCTCGGAATAAGGATCTAGATTCGCGGGAGCACATTCACCCCATTTTCCTCCTCTACGAGTAAACCACCACCGTACGCCGAAAGCAAAAATAACAAACCCGGAGATGCGATCAATTCCGGGGGGCGGTATACATATTTCGTCCGTTCCTATTTTTTTCCATTCACACGAGAGAGTGAGAGAAAGACAAGGGGGAGAGAATTCACCACTGGGGGAAGGGTAGACGCGTGCGTGGAAACGAATGCGGTTGAGGATTTCGCGCGAAACCATCCACCCCGAACGGCGAGGTGTAGAGGCCGATCAACACAACAATGGGGTCGACTCTTCCAGCGAATTCCTTTGAGAGATGAGCCGGGAGGAGATGGGACCCTCCCCCGACCAACCAAAACGACGACGGGGGGGAGAAGCGGGCACCTTCTCCGGTCGTGTGTGCTGCGGGAAGAGTCCCGCGGCGATCCAACGTTTGATCCTCCGTAGACGAACACCGACGGCGAAGTCCTCGCGGCAAGGGGCGGGGACACCCCCGGCGTCTTCTCCGCTCGCTTTCCGGTCGAACGCCAAGTCCCTTCCCTGAGTGTTGTTGAGTGTCGGAGCGCGTCGCCTCTTCCCTCCCTCGCAGGACGAGTCTTCCACTACGACTGCCTTTCGCTGTATCTCGCGAGCACTACCGCTCGTCGCCAGCTCCAGTCCCAGAATGAAGCGGTAGCAGAAGGGGGAACGGCGGTGGTGCCTCCACCTCCTCACTCCGGCCGAGAGTGAGAGTTGGGGTGGTGGGAGGGGTCGGAACGAAAGAGGGAATTGCAGCGGAGGGGAAGTGGTATCGGAGGGGACAGACGGGGAGGGGTTGGAAGGAGGGGAAGGAGTAGCAGGGCTGCCAATCTCCACCGACGAACGAGACGACAGACACGGAGACAGTTGAAATTTTCGAGATCCTGATGAGTTCACACTGCCTTCACTCCGACCGACTCGTGTCCCGGAATTTTTTTCGATTTTAGCGATACCATTGACATACACCCGGGCGTAGGATTATGAGTACCACAGTGGCCGGTGTACTGGTATGTATGGGGGGGAGGGTGTGGGCGAATTCTTCTACGGCGCCCATATCCCCAACTCGGGTGCCTTGTAAAGAATTATGGTTCTGAAGGAGACCTGGAAATCATTTCTTAAAGCTACAATTAAAGTTTAAAGTCCTTTTAAGAAGGATGCACTTCGGGACGACACATTCTATAGAATATAGATGTGATAAGTGATGGAAGGAAGTCCTAAGCCATCATAGAGCTCTGAATAAAGGAGGCTGCAGCGACTTGTGAATTGTCCATTAGCCTGAAGTTTCCCTGGGCATAGGATTACTGGCTGGTGACCAAAATAACGGTAAATCCTTTGGTGCTTCAATCCTTATTCGGATTCCATGGGGGTTACCAACAGTAGAGAAAACCTTCAGTCGAATCGGCCATCATTTGTTTTAAGCGTCTTGCAATAGGTCGCAGCATCATTTCACATTATCAACTCCGATTTACCATTTCCTTAGTCCCATGTTCTTGTATCTGACACTAATCAGGACAGTGATGGCAGAAAATCGCTAGTTATTGGACCCAGAAGTTTTCATATTTGATTCGCCCACGGAACGAAAACACTACCTAATAGTGTCACTCTGTTTCATGTAGAAGCCTCTAATGAGGACTAAGCTGACAATTAGTCAAGCCATACGGTTAGGTTCCGCTTTAGGAAGTTAAATATGATAAATTTCAATCAATCGACATCATCGATGAAAGTAGCCCTTAATGATTTTAATCTTTCATTTTTGCCACTTAAATTGTCGATTTTGAACTTAAGTAGTTGACGATATTTATGAAAAATGCTTGCTAATTAGCTTGACGAATTTACGAGTCGAACAACTACTGATATTTTCACATTCATGTAAAATGCATATTATTTCAGTCTCTTTGCTTCGCAGCATTTCTTTGTATTTTATACAGCCTTTCTTCGTGGAATGATTATGTTTAGTATTTTCTGCATTCAAAATAATATCATTATTATTCTATTTGGTAGCAATACATTTATATTTATGGATATTACATGTTTGATTTTGCTGTGATCAGTATGCGTTGATGTTTACATTTCAGAGGCGCTTTTGGAAATAGGATCAACAAAACATTGTTCCTTCTTATGCAAATATTTTTGTATGAGATAGTATTACTATGTGAGTCACTTTGACACAAAGTTTTTACACAATTACGATGAAGCTGGTATTACTGACCATGTCCACACAATGTTAGAGTTGCAAACAAAGTTTCTCTTCCAACGCTTAGAAACTAATCATCGGATAATGCAACCATTTCAGAGAGTAAAAATCATTCGCCTTGAATTACGTGACATCAGGACAAGTAAAAAAAAACCATAAACACAGTAATCAACCCGAAGGTCGGTTTAGTAGGTGATGGTAGAGCTCACCCATGTACCAAGCCCGACGGCGTGTGAATATTCACACATCAGGGTAGGGGGGCCAGTTCCTTTCCCTGTGCCGGTTATGATTTCCCAGGAAGATCTGGTACCCGAAAAATCAACTAGCTTGGGTGGAATTGCAGGTGCCCAAAGTGGAAAGCCCGGGAATCGAACCAGTAGTCCAACGCTCTACCCACTAGACCACCGCGACCCGCTCAGGACAAGTACATAATAATAATTTATAATCGCGTATATTTACAAAAGAAAAAGGTGGTTAATATTGATGTGCTCATGAATGTATGTGTTGTCACTATCGTTATATGGTGAAATTGAACTTGTTAGGAAGCAAATTAGTGTCATGGCCGTAAATTTACATGCTTATCCTCTTCTTAAACTCTTAAAGTGTTAGATTTTTGTTAGTAAAGTGTTAGAACTTAAAACTTAAAGTGTTAGAATAAAATAATAGAGATGAATTTTATTTAGAATAATAAATAGGTAGGTACTTACGAGGTATTTATTTATTTTAGTACCCTGATAGCCACCGCTAGGTGTGTGGCAAGGGGTGAATACACACCAGACTAATTTTATTACTTGAGTAGGCTTTGCTTGACAATTGAATACAAATTTTTATGAGAAAGCGCTTTATCAATCCAAGCGTACATGGGTAGGGAGCACAGGTTTATTAATGTCATTTAATGCACGTAGTATTTCTTCGCTTATACTTATTTACTCTTTCATAATTGCAATTGCGTTGCATACATACACACATATTATTATTATTATAAGGTAATCTACCAGTTAAGATAGGTTTTTGGGTGGACAATACTACCAAATAAATATTTTGTGACTCCTAACAAAACACAATAGAGCAACCTACTCTACATCAAGTCCCTCTTCATCTCTGTTACAACTATATATATTTAATGTTTCAAACAGCCGCCAATATCTTTATAAACAGACAGATCTGTACGTGATATCATGAAGAAATATAATGATTCGAAACATCCAATCCAATGAATTACTTTATTTTCATACTATGGTACATTATGAAAATTAGGTGAGTTTTTTTTACTGTCAAATACCACAGATCGCATGTTGAAAATTTTGCTATAATCTTAAGGAAGGTTGCGATATCTATCGCATGACCTAAGAATTATTCCAAAGCAAACAGATATATGGGAAAGGATCGAGGTTTCATAAAATAAAGAGTACATGCTGCGATGAAAATGTGTGCGTGACAACATACGTACACCCTCGAGGTGGCGGGGTATTACAAAGATGCTATTTCAGTATCCTGGACAATGTATGTCTCACACCTCGACGAAAAATTCGAAAGGCCCGTTGGCAAGAACTCGCGAATGACCAGATTCACGATTTTGCCATCTACTATAGACCAGTCTTCTGATGAAAACACTGTCAACGTGAGCGAAAAAGATAAAAACAACTCACTAAGTTATTTCGCATTTTTGCATTGGAAAACACAAAGAGATCCGATAAACATGCTTCCCTCCCGACACGAAGCGCATTTAATATCACTAGAGGACCCAGTCTGGTATCGGGTTTGGGTCATCGCTCCTGCCAACTGTCAGCTGAGCACTTAATCGAAAAGCTAACGAGCGACCAAAAATTTCAACACGAAAGACTGAAAGGGAAACGTAATACGCGAAGACCTATTTAAATTGAAAATATATTCACCCAAAAAGAACGCACGAAAGAGCACGAAAATGATCATGATGCTGGCTCTGAGCCGCGTGGATGTTGATGAGATCGGGCATCGGTGCAACGCTCGGGTTATGCAAACCTGCTTCTCTCTCATACATGAGATGGCAAACAAGGGCAAAAAAAATGCGAAGCGGCGTCAATGAATTATCGCCCGACCCCCAGAGAGACCAGGCTCCCGCAAAATTACGAAAACCGACCCAGAGTGATAATCTCGGATTCCGCAGATATTAAATTTTATTTAATATGTAACACACCAAACACAGGCTCTCCTCATTTATCACCGTAAGATTTCGTTTTAATTACTCTGATCCATTAAAAAAGCATTTATGATCCCATGCTACACTTTGAATAAAATATTTCACTATACGAGAATCGGGATTGCTATTCCGAGCAAGTTGACCGTATTCCACCACGACGACAATCGGAAAAATAATAACTTGTGAATTTTAACCCCCTCGGGTAGCAACACTCTGAATTCCTGTACGGGTAGGTAATGCAAAAGATTCCCATAAAGAATTTATGCCGCGTAAACCTACGCGGTATGAATGATCGTCGGTACTAAATGAGAGCTCACGTGAGGAAAATACCTTAAAATCACATTGGATCGGCTAAGGTGGACAGACATGAATACTTAGTATGAATATTGGATACTCATGAAGTTGTATTGATTGCCGAATTAGATCGCGCACAGCGTAGAGGAGCCACATTTGCAATATATATTGTCACGATAAACTGATTAGTGTATTTTAATAATTAATTTGCCGGCCCCGGTGGCGGCGGGGTAACGTCCTCGTCTGCCAACCTGGAGGCCGCAGGTTCAAATCCCGCCAGGGTGTTTTGTCCTCCACCTAGGGCTTGGATGCATGTAATTGTCAAATTTTTATGTAAATGTTCAAAGTTCGATGTAAAGGTCGAAGTGCTGTTTTCGGAATAATGTAAAATAAATAAATAAATGAATAAACTAGTTTGATAATCACTCGCAGAGCAAAGGGATCAGAATAACATTATCCAACCGGTTTACCAGACCGGGGGAAGAGAATTTTTATTATTTCACTCTCCGTAGCCCAGCGTGTTGTTTATATCTGGCTTTATTTTATTGCACTTGTTTTTACATATCATCTCGTGTGCGCAGGGAAGTGTATCTCTCTTACATTCTGTAGGGTAAGAGTTTGGGGAGTTTTCACGATCGTCCTTATTTGAATTATCTCACAGAAGCATATGGTAGCTAAAAATTAAGAAAAACTTAATTTTTGAAGCTGCAAGGCTGATATGTGAACACCCCCTGCCACACACTCTAGCTGTGGCTTACAGGGTGCAATGTAGGATAGAATAAAATATTATTTCATAGTCGCGGAGGAGCTAGCGGGAACTCGGTTTCAGAGCATTGACTCGTGTGAAATTGATTAATTGGCAGCAAGGCCTCAGCGGCTTAGCGAGAGTAATTCGTATTAACACCGAAATTGCCTTTCACATTCCAGCGCGGAGCTACGGCGCTGGGATTCTAGTGCCCTGCAAGTTTTTAGGGTAGGGAAATACTTTTCCTCAGATTAAGCTCACACGAAAGAGCAGCCCAGGAGAGCGATAGAGGAAAAACATTCGAAAACTGGAAATTTCATAAAAATATAATATCAAGTTTCTTCAGCCATGATCTCTTCGAGTCTCTGGTCGAAGAAGCTCTCCCTCTCCAGATCTCCGATCTCGAGTCCCGTCAATCTTATTTGATCGCCGCCGTTGGTTTTATTTCGACGTATTGGTTTTGTTCAGCCTCTTGTAATGCACGTTCTTTCGCGTGATTGTGATTACATCGGTTTTTTCGCAGAATTGTTTCTTAGGTGGAGGATGTCCAACGAAAATGAAGACGGCAACTATCTTGGCATCGCAGATACCTGGAATATCACTTGCGTGAAAGAGATGCATACATTGGACTTAGAGATAGCGTCTCCGTTTTCCTTATCCTCGCCGGCTCCGTAAAATGAATGTAACACGCTAGTATAAGGGAAAAGAAGAGGGAATGACCAGAAACAACTTTTATCCTTCACTAAATCCAAAATTCGTATATGTATTGCCAATTTCGAAGGTATGTAGGGAAAGTCAAATGGACAGGTGAAATAACAAAGGGATTTTATTAAGAGAAGGAAAGGAAAGAAATATAAATGGGAATTGAAAAGGACAACTTCCTGGAAGGAATAACCCTGGAGAATTTCCTTCTGATCAGATACACAAAATAAAATAACAACTAATGTCCAGGGAAGAAGAAGATATGCAGAAACGGATAGGTGGTCGGATAAAAGAATAGAACCCCGAGCACGGCCTTAAATAAACTTCGCGAGGAGAAGTAGTCAGTGACGATTCTTTTTCTTAATCAAGCAAAAGGAATTCAACATATAACATCAATCAGCGTGAGTGGTTAGTAACAATCCTGATCAACAAGAACGAATAATGCACTCTAAGATTTTGTGGTATCCTAGAAAGAAGAATTCGAGCCAATTTATTACCACAGGAGACTGTTCTACCCTAATATATAGATACGATCACCGAGATAAAATGGAGAAACAAACACCGCCACCGAAATATTCAACTATTCATTCTTCCCTCTTAATAAAATCAACCTAAGCCCCCGAATACATATGGCTTTATTAATTATTGCATGAAATATTAATATATCTAAAAATACACATATATATGTTTTTACACACATATACTAGATACATTTGTACGATTGTGTACGAGTTTTTCTGGATGCGAGCAGATTTATTTTCAAATTTATTGAATGAGCTAATAGTTAAGCACGCATAACTGGACTTTGTGGTGGTTAGCGGGAAATTATGTAGATGAATTTTAAAATACGATATCATTTCTAATTGAATTTAACGCCAAAGGCAAGGCATTAAAAATATCTTACAATATAAATTTAACTTTCAAAATAAGAGTGTTAGATTTAAAAGGTATTTCTTTTTGTAATCGTAGAGCCTGAAGTTTTTTCCACTCCATTCTCTCTCTCCTCGTATCCTCCCACACAAACTGAGAAACGATCCAACTACGAAAGGACTAGTTCCAGACCTTGTTTTTCCCCCAATGGGCCTCGTGGTTGGGAAGCTGAGACATAAAGGTGGTAGATAAGGTATTTCTCGCGGGAGGACTACGAAATGGAAGGAGCTCACGAAGGGAAGATTGGACTCCGGAAGAGGGCGCGGGGTAATTGGGATGCAAGAGAAGGGAATCACGAGCGGAAGGCCGAAGAGAGAAGGGGAGCCAGCCAGTCTTCTCCTTGCCACCCAGCGATGCAGACCAGTGAACGGTTGGAATACGTAATGGTGACGTATGGTGACGCAATCCTGGGATGCTACTGAGATTTACTAAGATCCTGAGACTGTATATTACACTGCATTATCTTTATAGTGACCAGAATTATTAGAAAATATTATTCGAGAAATTCAAGGAAGTGAAAGGCATTTTCTTCCACATTTATTTCAAATATATACGACCGGTTTCAACTTATAAAGGGACATAAGATATCTTAAACATGCGAAACCCGTCACATATGCTTAAATACAGTGGAAAAATAACATGGATCATGAATATTAGTTTGAAAACACACAAGAAGTTACACCAGAAACTACCAATATCATTCGAGCAGTCTTTAAAGTTTCATACCTCTCGATGTATTTCAGACATTTGACCGGTGTTCTGGACGAAAGGATACAAGGTTGAAAGGGTAGTAGAAAACGGAATGGAGGTAGCTAAAGAGAAATTTACAAAAGGAAGGAAACTGCTGACCAAGAATCTCCAATGAAGACGCATAGAAATCTTTAGTGAAGATCAAAAAAGATTGTAGCGTTGCAAGGTCCAGAATTTCCTCTTTGAGGGAAGAGGGCCGATAAAAGATAGGGAGAAGACAAACAGAGCCATGTTACATATGGCTGGGGCAGAAAGGAAGTTGCTGGGGGAAAATCGAATAAAACAGAAAAGGTGGATGGGGGCATATTGAGTGGTGGTAGGATGTTGAGGAGGACTCGAAGAAAAAATAGTATGTTGTGCAAACGGAGGAGTGTAAAGACGGTATTTTAGGACATTATCAAGAGGGGAATGGGGTAATAATTGGCATAGGATGGAAAAGGAGAGCTCAGAATTAAAAAGTTTATGATTTTCAGAAGTGGTTTCGTAGTCCACGATGATGTGTAACAGTTTTCAGAGACCGTTTAAAAATTTACCTTTCCACACACCTATTATAAACTATCTCCACATATACGCTTGCGATTGCGTAATCCGTATATGATGCAATGTACGGAGCTATTACAAATCCCACTCATATTGATTTTGAACCTTTTCTGCTAGTTCATGGCAAATTTCCCAACTGAGATGAAAAAGAGAGGATTTAGACGGAACGATGACACTAAGCTATGAAGAAGGAAATGAAAACGATTCAACGAACATAAATAATAATAAAAAAATAATTCAGTATCTACGCATAACTACTACTTCAAGTAACTCATAAATTATTGATGAAATCAATAAGTGTAATGGGAACAGGAGAGAATACCGATATTGCGATTTTAAAAACACGCCACTCTCAAGGCCACAGGACAATTCCGGAGAAAATATACGTATAATATCACCTACACCTGGAATCGTAAACCACAAAAAAGTCTTTCTGCAACAGATGATGAACATTAAAGGAAATAAATTTCAAAATAATCTTGAGATAACTCAGCTGACAAACCACCATATCCGCTACGCAATCTCTTCTAAATTGAAGTTAAATCCTTCATTTACATGTTTATTTAGGTTTCTCGGGATGAATTTACGTAAAAATAACACCACATGAATTCCCGACTTAAGCAACCCCACCGGACACTAGTGAAGAGTTAAGTCCCCATTCTAGTTCGGGATTCCCCGTCGCGCATGGCAACTGTGTAGACAACAGTTTCACCCCGCCCAGGGGGGCAAATTACGCAATGTTCCGTAGGTACACTAAGCCAACCTGAGCGAAGAAAAGCCGTAAGAAAAATGAAACCTCCATCAAGACGACGCTGAGGAAGCCTTCCACACGATAGAAGTGCTCTCCATTGAAAGTAAGAAACTGGGGAACATTTCTCTGCTTTTATTTTGTAATGCCAATATTTATTTGCTTCCATTCAATTAGCAATCCTGGGAAATTCAATAGAAGAACTTATTATGGTTAGTTTTCATAAAAATTAACAATCTCTGTTATCTCTGTACCGTAATATTTTAAAAAATTCTTCGTATTTTATCAAATGAATATTTGAGTTAACTTGCAGCCATTTAAACTAACATTCATAAAAATATTTCCACGTATGTATCTATGTGAAAACAACAAGGATAAATGAGCGCCGTATGAAAAATACCTTCCTTTAATGAGATTCCTCTCAACGGAAACATAAAAAATGATCATAAATACCTCTCAACAATTTCTTTTCCTGTATTAAAATCAATGTATACGTGGAGATTAAATCGTTAAGTTTGCTCTCAATGTTCCTCCATTATTTAGGCCTGATAAAATTAAAATTTTATTAAAAATACTGAAGCACTTTTCAGCGCATATCCACTATTTGGCAGTTAATTAACTTTAATTGATAATTCATGCATGGAGCCCAGTTACTATATTTCCTAACAGTCGACCGCTCTCACAGTCTCAGGTATATTTCGAGGAAATTGAATCCCAGTATTAGTAAAATCAGATGCATTTCCCGGCATATCATCCCAACAATATTGAAATGAAACATTTGTAATCAGCATATTATTATCAGAGTTGTTTCATCCGCCACTGCTCCATTTGTAAGTTGACGGAATATAATTTTGGTGTGCACTCACGGAATTGACATTAGCAACCCGTGACTCGCTCAATCCCACGGCTAAGGGTAAAAAAAGTCAGCACCCGTTATTGCATTAGGGGGCGTAATTCGACCGATGGGAGTGAAAGTAGAAGGCGGCGGAGGAGGGGGAGAAAAGAAGAGGCAGGTCGAAGTAAAACGTCATCGCGTCATCTCTCCCTGCGAGAGTGACGCGAAACCCAACAAGCTCGGGAGTCATTGCCCCTTCAATTGGGATTGCCCGCCGTAAAGCACCGCGTCGAAGAAACTCGCAAGGAACAACAGGTGCAATCGCAAACAAACACACGCCCGCTCTTTTCAATGAAGTCATACGAAGAAGGTGGCGAGTGAGACAGAGAGATAGAGGAGGAGGAAACAGAGTTGTTGGGTGGGGGGAGGGAAATGAGGGGAAGAATGTGCAGTAGATGTGAGGGGTGGAAGTGGTGAGGGGCGTCGAGGGTGGGGGGTAGGCGAGAGGAGGGAAATTCCTACCGCGTTTGCCAAAACGAAATCATGAATGCGGCTGGAGAGGACGGAAGACAAAAAAGAAGACGTGATCCAACGCACGGACCTCACGACACCACGGAAATCCTTGCCAATTCAAGACTTGACTCACCGGTTCGCAAATTTATCCAAACGTTTGGACGGAGCATTCTTTGCAGTGATTAACGGAGGTGAGATCAGACGGATGAGAAAATTTCCGGTGTTTAGGGATCGATGGGGAATTGGAGTAGGGTGGGTTTTCTTGAGTGAGGAGGGAATGCGGAGAAAAGCCAGGTTTTCGTCGAAATTCCTCCACTATTTCAAACGGAAGGCTTCAAAGAAGAACAATCTCGATGGAAAAACACAAAATGAAAGTTCTTCAACATGGCGGCCAAGTAAAGAACGATATACCACAGAAATATCGTAGGCCGTCACCTCTTAGACTAAAATTAATGCACTCGGCATAACAAGTTGATGAGATTTATTTAAAAACTTTTTTCAATCTTTAAGAAAGAGTCACGGGTGTAACTTAAATGCGGCAATTTTTCATACTCAGACATAATATTGTAAGTGGAAATTTTGGCGTTGTTGTCTCACCAAAATTTCCAAGTTTATCAAATCTCTTTGTCCTCCAGAAAGTCCCGAGGTCACAGAGAGAGAGAAAGAAAGAAGAGAAAGCTCGAATCAAGAAACAAACACAATAATACTCCATATAAAATGTATAAAGTGACGACTCACATTTCAGTGCAAATCAACTGCATATTAAATATATAATATTCTAAATATTAACACCATATAATGATGAGCTATCGGAAAAGAAAATACTTTATTCTTCCATACATATGACATACACCTTTCTTTTCCGATTTGAATCGCTTCCACAAAATGACGCCTCAAGCCAGTCTATTCAATGACGAGCTACATCGAAACCTACATCGAAACCCGGATCGTACCTAAATAAATGTTGAGAGAAATATCCAACTGCTTGGGTCTCAATTAACTATGAATGTATTCCACAAAGATACGCCAAAATAAGAGTAGCCCTGCCAGAGAACGACTTAGAGCGATGTTTATTTTGATCCACAACGACCGTATTTGAAACTCCAACCATCCAACCCTCGATCTAATTCCACGTCATTTTATCCAAGACTCCTAGTCCTATTTCGAATGTCAAACTAATACGTCTACATTTTGAGGTCAATTAACCTGCCTTCTTTTAGTAAAACTATTGAAAAATATTACGGGTGTCCAATAACTAGTGTGAATACAAATATGTGATACACCCACTACTGGTCGACTACACCATAACTTCCTATTCACTCTCATTTTATTGGATTACCTAGATGAATTCTACCCACTACTTTACACCCGACTTCCCCCACTGCTAATAAACCTGACACTGCATAAAAATATGGAGACATAAATTCTTAAATAGGAATTACAATAATTCACCAGAAAGTAAAGTCCCCGGTGGCGGCGTGATGAAGTTCCTACTTGCCAAGCCAAATATCGCGGATCTGACTCCCGCCAAGGTGGGTTGGATGTTTGTGACCGTCTTTGCCGTTATTTTAATTAAGTATTTGTTACATATTATATTTCATTAAAATTAAAAAGTCTCCTTCAGGCATTGGAGGTTTCCTGGTAACATTTCCAACAAAGCAAAAACCTGGAAACACATTCGGAATAGCTGGAATCAGCTCCGATGCAATCCCGCTACCTATTGAGTCACGACAGGAGCATGATCAGCGTTGGTGACCGAGTTTCGTCATCTTTCTCTCCCTGCGATTACAGCAGTTTTTGCTCCACTTAATGTGAATATTCCCTAGATGAAAAACGAAGAGCTGCTTTCCATTTTTGGAATCGTGGCTGTTGAAAAATTGTTGCCTATTGTGAAAACGGAGAAAGAGAAGTGAACTTGTAAAACAAAATCTCTCTGCCTCAGGGTACGAATACTAATGGAGTGACGCAAGACAAAATCTTTGCGGGTGAATGTTATTCATGGTTTGAACCGCTTGACACGTTGCAACTTAGAATCAGAAAATAAACTTAGAATAATACTTAGAATTAGAAATTTGAATTCAATAGCCTGCAGCGTAGAACAGCTAGATTTGCAAAACGTTACGACAAACTGAGTAGCGCTTCAAAATTTCTAGATTAGATAAGTTGGGCTTTACTCAGAGATCGGACGTACTATTACAGATTAACTCCCTTGAATAATTTGGAAGGATGCCTCTTTAGCAATAATATTGAACATTTATTATTACCCCCGTCGTACTACGGTAGGAGAGATCATGTAAATAAGATTAGAGAAATTGAGTGAAGAGCATATATATATTTTAGAGTTCATTTATCCCAATTTAAAAATTTAGATTTAAAATGTCCTTCTTCCCAAGAACGATAAGGGAATGGTAGAATATTAATCGACCGCGCTAAAGGGGAGACGTATTTCTATTTTTTCATTCTTCGTAGCCTAGTGTGTAGTATATCTAGCTTACATGATTGTAATTCTTGTTATCTTAAGCTACCGTCGTACACGTACAGAGGTATCTCACTTATACACCGTAGTACATGCAACTCGAGATGTATCATGATCTTCCTCATTTGAATTATTTAACAGATAAATTGTAACTAAAAATTAAGAAAAACTTAACTTTTGATGTTGCAAGCCTGGTGTATAATATCACCACTTACCAGAAACCCCAGCGGTGGCTAGAAGTGCACCATGTAGATTACAATAGAGTATTTTGTAAAATATCAATGGCAATGAAAACGTACACCCTCCGTAAAATGAATTATGTAGATAAAACAAATGCCTAATTTAACGGAACCATCTCTGAAGTAAAACCATAGCAATTCAATTGGTGTACGGATTAGTGGTGGGGCATTTTTAGGTTAATTTTGAAGGAACAGAATCACTTGTCACACTTCAACACGTCTTTTACTTTGCCGACGATGGTTTCGACGAATTTTCAAGGTGCCGGGTCAGTGAACCATTACATATATATATTTAGGCATTTTGGAGGGAGGGAATGTTGTTTCTGGATTGAAGTGGTTTTAAAAAGATAATGCGAGGCATATATCATCTCTCCAAACCCACTCTAGCCAAGAAACGACACATACCTCTTCCAAAAATGCCTATATTTACATTTTATGGCTCACCCGACACCGTGAAAAAGACACTCTTGTGTCGAAACAATGATCGGTAAAATGAATTGAGTGCGGAAGTACGACATTTGACTCCATCAGTTCAAAATAATACATGATACTATGACATTATCAAGCCAACTGACAGCATAGAAGCATTAGAGGCGACTTTATTCTCACAAAGTTACCTGCCATGCAGTATTAATTTTGTACTAAAGTCAAATAATATTATTTTTATCACAGAAATGTATCGATTTTCAGGATGAGACCCTCCAAAATCTATTTTAAACAGCTGACTACGCAATAATTATATTTTTATTACCTTGTCACAACAAAATTAAAATGGCAATCAAATTCATTCAGCAAGATTAGTATGTGCAAATTTCCCGCTTTGTCATTCAGAGTTCCTGGTTTAATTTTTGTTCTCTCCGTGAATGGACCGAGTTCTTGAAATCCCAGCATAGAGGTGCCCTACTTCGCGTTATTTCGGATCGAACCTGGAGCTGGAGCAAAGAGATGAGCAATAACACACAAGAGTTCATTTGGTTCAGCAAAAGAACGTCGGAATCGATTATATCTTGAATCGGACCCCATTTATAAACCTTGTAATCCGTCAAAGATACAAAAACAATCACAATGAGCAGTCACAATCGCATGGAAGAGAAGGTATATTGGCAAATGGAAGAAACTATTGTCAGTAAGCGATGATGAGAATAATCGCCAGGGATTGGATTTCGCGGCTATTTATGGCGGATAATACGTTTCCGGAGCGCAATCGACGCGATAATAGCTGTGCGGGACAAAAATGAATGACAAAGCTGAATGAGCGCTTGGAGGTCTCCCATGATGCCATACACCCAGTGGCGGCGCAACGCGAGGAAAGGTAAAAGGCTTGATTTTTTTTCCCTTCATCCTATGGTCTCGTGCATTTCAAATCACTAACTTCCCGATTTTATCTGAAGGAGACTACCCCAAAATGCCCACAACATACTTAGGTTAACACGAGAATCTTTTCCGTAAAAAAGCAAATTTCTATAAATTCCAAATATTTGAAATGCAAGGTAAAATATATTCCCAAATGAATTTCCCCCGTTAATGTGCAAATGTTTTCGAATACATGAATACATCGTGAGCTAGTAGTCACTTCTAACTTGAAAACATATGCAATATCTCTCTCTCTATTTATACGATATATAAAAAATATATAAATAAATAAATAAATAAATATATATATATATATAAGTTATGCATATATATTTATTTATATGGGTGGTCTGAAAAGTTTCCGACTCAGAAAAAAATGTCTTGTATCTTTGTTTGGTCGGAAACTTTTCCAACTACCCTTGTATATGTGTGTGTGTGTGTATATATATATATATATATATTTATATATATATATTAATAAAAACACACAGGTATGTACACATAAATAACTCGAAAGACAGCAGTCCACCCGTCGAAAAGTCACACATTTTCGCGAGTGTCCTTTCTTTTTGTTTATACGTATAGATAACATTTAAATAAATTTCTACACATTTTTTGTGTTACTGCTGAAGAGCTTTCGTTTTCGAAGACATTACATGATGTTACACGACGATTGTTTAAACCTAGCTATAATACTTGCGTAAACCTACAATATTCGAAGATCTCGAATCACAACCCGCGCAGAAAAAATACGAAAGGCACCATTTGTAAAAAACGTGCTGAAAAGTATATTGTGGGCGTGAAAATTATAAAAAACCAAAATATTCAAAGAGAAATCAAAGCCACAATTACACTAGAAAAGTATGACAAATCAAATATGAATCGAGCCTCGGAAACTTGCTCATTTTTAAAAGAAAACAAAATTTGAAAACTGAGACGAGATTTAGGACGCGACTAATGTGGTTGGAGTGTGGCCAAATTGGGTCGACGAAAAATCGCGGACGTTTATCAAATTACGAATGTTTATGGGTGTGTGGGAATGAGAAGTCACAGGAGGCAAGAGCGGCCGTGGGGTGAAACTGCGGCGCCACCTACACGTGCCGTCCAATCGGTTGCTTACGTGCCCGACAGCACGCATGAATCCACAGGTTGGTAGAAGGGTGGTGGTGGTTGGGTATTTTCTAAATGGTATTAGGGAAGGGAGGAATCCGAGGGATCGATGGTTTGAATCCTAGGGAAGGAACCCACCACCCACTCAAGGTCACTCGAAACTCGCCACCACCCTCCTCCACTTTCCCACAAATGCCGCAATGTCCCTGAAGGAGCAGCTTTTCCTTTTACCCCTAGTCCTCCCAAAATAAAATCCCGGACGTAACCCTTTTCGGGTTAGGAAACCACATGGCGAGTCCCAAATTCATTGATTTTTTCCAACGAACAAGAACAATTTATGTCGTGTTTATTCCGTCCTACTACGTCGCAGCCGAAGCGAATGCCGTGGGTGTGACGTCACTACAACGTAAGATGGCGTCATTTGTGAGCCCTATTCATGGATTGTGTCCTAATAATTAAAAAAGTACATTTTTAACTTAAAAGTCTTAGTGGATAATTTGCGGAACCTAATAACATGTTAAGAAAGAATCTATCACACGCAAAAATGTCTTTATTAACTGATCCAGAAGCCGATATATACATGCTAAAAATATTTTTTTATGTTTAAATACATTTTAATTCGAATGTTTTCATTTTACAAAGAAGAATGGCTACTGAATGAATTTTATATTTCCCTTTCAGTGAAAATTACCAAAGATTTATTAAAAAAACTATATTATTCAGAATCAGTTCTAGGAGTATATTTAATTTCAATGTTAATTGAAATTCGTCACCAAATACAGAGGTAAAATAAGATGCGAAAATACCTACTCGACATTTGCGCCGTAAACTCCAGTACATTTTTCACAGGCTATGAGCGCATTCAGTTTACACTTATATGACATTTAAATAACTGCATTGTGTATAGGAGTCCATATGCCGATGGGAGAGTATTATTATTCCAGCAGCGAACGTCAATGAACAAGACCCCCCCACCCTACTGCCACACGTTCTTGCAACGCCTTGCTGTGGGTATTGTATGGACGGTATGGCCTACGTAACGTTTCAGACACGAACCCCAGGAAAATAACATTTAGATTATATTTTAATACAATCATAAAAAAACATTAACAATCCCAACATCCGAAGAATGAAAATGATATGAAATTTCGAAGAGCGTACGAGTAGTCTGATTTACGTAAACGGTTTCATACTTTTTACGTTCTTGCATGAATTTATGACTCGGATGTCTTTTTTTGGAAAGAACAACCAAATGCATTCTGTCTAACCCACTGTATGAAAAGTCCGATGTTGCGTCAACAAGAGATGAATAATACGCACCACTATCCAAAATATATATGATGGCAAAATAATGTTTAAACTACCCTTAATTTCGATTCCGAAGTCTCAATTGTACGAGACTTCAAGAAATAAAAATGACGCAACGGTTGTCTCGAAAAACAAGGACTTAACATTTTTTTTGATGCACGGACGAATGGCGAGTCTGATATTTGAGCGCGGAAGTGACGCAACGCGGAGTACATCTTGCACCCACGGGAAATCGGTACCTCGGAACATTCGCACAAATTCTGGGTGGGGTGCAAAAAAAGGGTGGGCTGCGACGAGCGGATCGTCGTGTCTTTTTCCCGCATGGCTTTTCCCCCTTCATCCGTCAAAACGTATCTACACGACAGTAGAGTATTATGTACTTACTGGAAACGTGATAACTGCCCCACACAATGACGGCTACACGTCTTATCATTCAAGGAAATGACAACTACGAACTGTGTGCCCACCGATGATTATGGCATACGCTGAGGTTTCTGCGCGAATGACAAGAGCAAACCACACAATATTCAAATCCTTTCTCACTATCGCCTTGTACATAAACTGTGTCCACACAGTGAGCTATATATAATTTGGGTTACATAGCAGTGAACGAAAGAGCTATTCCTTACGCGGGTAGCCCGTATTCTTCTTTCGCGAATGAAGGAGATGAAAATCGACAAAAAAATATGGCATAAATACTCAAATCCTAGTCGAGGTTTTGAAGAAATTTCAATTTTTTTCCGAAAGCGTGTGCGAAATCTTGGCCCATGGAAATACATTCTAAACAAAAATCACATGACTGCCAAGGTGGGAAACGAAACCATTTCTTTTTAACTGCTACAGACAAAAACCAAAACAGAAAAGAGATTACAAACACAAATCCTTTCGATTCCAACAAAATGTCGCCGGAAGAGTGATAGGTCAAAACACACCAGAGAAAATGAAAACACTATGGAGAAAAATAATGGCAAACTTCGATAAAATCGGCTGATGTCCAGCAAAAACTACTTTGCTGGCCCACCTCCTAGTCAAAGCCATGACGTCAGTTTGGAAATGACCGTTTCCAGGGCAACAGACGGTACTGTACCGTGTCCAACAAACGGCACGCAAAAACGCTCTCTCCACAGACCCGAAAAACATATAATGCCCATACATAAACCCACAACATTGACTGACATGCAGGGGGTTGGTTGTGGCACGTGAAGGATATGGCAATGGCACTCGTATCATCTTCGAAAATTTGATCTTGGCTGCAGGTTTCTCAGGGGTGGCCACATATTTTTTTCGGTCCGCTGCGGTGCCTAGATGGCGCTGCAAGTGAAATATCGGGGCGAGTTACGTGCCAGCAATTTTGCGAAAGCGGAAAGGGCTGAAAATACATTTTGAAACAAGACTCACTCAAAAACAAAATGCTGTCAAACCCGTAGCTGTTATTCCCCAGCTGCTTCGACGCTGTCTTGGCGACAAGGTGCATGTAAAACTACGGTTCTCTCAATTTCAACATTTCACTCTCGCTATTGAGAAAGAGGCGTGATGTGTTTTTCTGTCAACACTCTAAAGATTTAAGGAGAACCAACTAATAGGTAACATATGATACCGTTGCTCGTAAGACTGAATCACTCTGCCATTTATATTCTGGAAAAATGTCTATGCTATGACTAGCTAATCTTCTTAACACTTCCTGGAGCTTTCATATTAATGGCAACTGCATTGTGTGAAGGAGTAAACGCAAATAATGGTACATTCCCAGGAAAAAAAAAGTACTTTCGTTTGAATTTATACATTAACGATTAAAACAGCATTCGGCAATACGATAGAATCGTGAAGTGTAGCTGAAGTGAACACAAGTCAGCTTCAGGGGATAATATAATGTGGTGTACTGATTCATGGAAACATTACGGCATAAACTTAAACAAATACATGTGATTTCCCGGGTCGGGTACACATACATGCAGAATAGATTTCTTCTTCGAATTCAGGAATCATTGCATCTGTGTTATTATAACAACAAAATTTTCACATCTCCATGATAACCGACTTGGCCTACAGCCATGGGTGCCAAATATATTATTGTTATGGGAAAACAAAATAGAGAAGAAGGGATTCAATTGCATATGGTAAAAAGCTGACGATTTTTCCAACTGAATCAAATAAAATATTCAACATAAAATGTAACATTTAAACTTAAATAAAGCGTTTAAGATTGGCGAGTTTTATTTCTGGCGAAATAAATAACATTGTAAAATAAATAAAATTGTGTGTAGCGAGACAACTTCAATATAAAGTAAAATATTAATTTTATAAATACAGAAACGCTTTAGAAAATTCTGAAGAGAAAGGTTTTGCCTTACGAATCTGGTAGAAACTTTGAATACCCTAAAACGGCAATCACAAAAAGGCTGTTTAATCTATTCCACAAGCTACTAAAGGATGTAAACAAAAAAAACCGAGACCGTAAACTTGATTAGCACAAAGAGATAAGAAAGAAGAAAAAGAAGAATTAAAAAAAGCTTAAAAAACTACTAAAGGATGTAAAATTAATTTCCCTGAACAATCCAAATGACTAACACTCGAGATGGTAGTCTACTTACAATCAGCAGGTGATGCCTTCCGCCCGCGGGTTTCGTAAAGTGATTCCATAACAACATTTTAGACTTCCGATCACATCCCATTTAGCGATCCACAAACAGTTCACCATTGATTCTTGGCGATAAGTTGCCTTGCAGTCGGCGTAGCTCCACCCAGGTGGGGGGTGAAGGTGGGGGAGGCGCCAGGGGGCATGGCGGCTCGCAGCGTGCCTTGCAACGACCATCATCCCCCCCTGCATCACTCCAGCCCGTCCTCCCACCCACGCGCTCGGGAGCTCACCCCCTCCCCGGAGCCCGCGGCACCCTGGGAGACCATGGGGGGAGGGAAGGGTGGGGACGGGGTGGCTTCGGGCGCCGAGGAAAAGTTGGGGTGGGGGAATCCCCATAGTTCGAACCCCGACGAGGGCAACGACCTCGAATGGGGTAAAACAACCCTTCCGTTCCACCCCCTTCTGCACGTAACGATCTGGTGATCTCGGCGGGATTTGAAACCGAAACCGTGGCGATGCATTTTGATGCCTCTGGGTCAGGAAAACAGCCTTTCCGTTCACCTTATTTCATGACAACAATCAGGTCTGAAAAAACACGACCTTTTTCACAATAAAGGGGACAGCGTGAGAATTCAAATTGAAGAGAAATAGGCAGTCTAAAATCAAAAGCACGGGAGAGAAAGAGAAAAAGGGAAAGGAAGACATGCGGAGTCGAACTCACGACCACAAATCGACCCGTGTCGTTTATTTTCCATTTCCAATAGCGACGCCATCGATTTTCCTACCTTCCCCAAAGAGGACGCCCTAGGTGCCCTCGGGAGGTCCACGTCTACGACGAGAAAAAAGGTCGGCCTTATGTTTTTTTATTACTCCGAGGAATAAATGAATTAGCTCCGGCGCGAGGGCCGCGAAACAAAAATAATGGAATTTGCAAGAGCGCTGACGGAGGCGAGGTGGAGTGCGATCCTCCACAATGGGCGGTTGAGGGGAGTTGTGGGATGGTAGTGGGTTAATTGCAGAGCCCCGGAGGCCACGCCACTACCTGAATGGAAAGGTGAAACTAATGGATGGGTGCGCTATGTGTCACCAGTCACGTCCACTACCACGACCTCGACCCGTTCATAAGCGGACATGATTTTTTTCAACCTCCCATTCTCCCGATTTTTCTACGCCATGAGGTAGAAAGTTCTTCTGCTCTATTTTGCGACAGAAAACCCAAGCCACATCTCGTCTATTTCTATGTTTTAACTAGAATTTGACTAAATTGTTTACATTTTTACCACACGTTTCCTTGAACGTACAAAATCGGGAACACTACTCGTGGAAGGACGAATGATACTGGGAAATTTTTGACTGTGAAGGATAGAAGAAGAGGTGAATGGACCTACAAGTTACCTACCTTGAATGTAACGGGGTGTAACGAACGCGAGTGTTAGAAAGTATAAGGGGGGGGGCACAAAAATAACAACTTTGCTGAAAATGACGGCCAGGAGGGAGGTCAGTTGGGTATGGTAAGTAGGGAAGCATCACTTTTCGATAAAGAGAATAATAGAGGGAAAAACTGAAGGGAAGGAAGAGGATCCGTATTCCTAAGAAATATCAACTGGTCAGAAGAGGAGGGGAGAAAGTTTTCCAGCTGATATCTGGATATTTCCATTCAAGGATAAGAAATAAACCTAAGAAAATAAACATAAGAATAAAATAAACAAAGTGGCCTATGTGCACACCCAAAACATCATCCACGACATAAGGGCGGGTATGAAATCGCCAATACTTCAATAATCAACCCGAAGGTTGCTTTCGTAGGTGAGGCCAAACTCACCTCTTAATCGTATCCACTGCTACTGCGTGTGAAATTCGCAAATCGAAGGTACATAAGGCACTTCCTTCCTCTTACATCACCTGGAGGATGAACGTTGTTAACGAACGAATGTGAAAATAAGCTAAGAAATTCTCATTAAGAACGCACATCGCGCATTCATCCAGAATATATTAACTGTAGTCGAATTCTCTCTAAGTGTGAGCGTCCGACTTTTACGGAGCAAACAGATGAAGATAATAAACGCAAGAAAATACTCTCTGAACGAAAAAATCGGTTCAAGGCATTTTCCTCTCAACTAGAATACAATACGTTATTGTGGTTTTTAGCATCACAAATTATTTTAATGACGTAGTATTTTGCACCTACCACTTACTCAAGCTAGCAGAGGTATTTCATCATGCTGAGATACGACCTACTTGCGGTTCACGGAGATGACAGAGCTACCATCAAAGCATCACCACCCAAGTTTGTCACTCCCATGGAAACAGGGAATGTGTAACTTACTTGAATTCATCGAGCGGAATGCATTCTCGAATAATATTTACTACGACCCGTACCATGTTTAAATGTTAAAATGTCACACGATACATGGTTCGTCCGGAAAATAAATGTACTGATTTTTTCCCGCCGCTCCATGCGCGCCCAGCACCGCTCTGACGGGCTGCGATTGGAGGGGGGTATGTTGGCAAGCGACGCTGAAAAAGGCAGTCGGAACGTCAGCACGACCACGTCACGGAACGCGATGCCGAAGTTTTTGGAGCAGCGTTATTCCATCAAATTTGCGGTAAAGCTTGGGAAATCGTCTACCGAAACTGTCGGTATGATTAACCAGGCTTACGGGGAGTCAGCCATGTCCAGAAACATGATCTTTCGGTGGCACAAGATGTTCGTGGAGGGCAGAGAAGAGGTCGACGACGAACCACGGCCTGGACGCCCATCAACGACACTCACCGACGAAAATGTGCGAAAAGTTCGCGATGTACTGAACTCTGATCGTCGTCTTAGTGTTCGGATGATAGCAGAGCAGTGTAATGTGCCAAAAACAATAGTGCACGAGATTATTAGGGACCAATTACAGATGCGAAAAAAATCACGACAATGCGCCGTCTCACACCGCGCTTGTCGTGTCGGACTCCTTGGCCAAGCACGGCGTGGCAACGCTGCCGCACCCGCCCTACAGCCCGGACTTGGCACCACCGGACTTCTTTCTGTTCCCGAAGATAAAGAGGAGTTTGAAAGGAACGCGATACGGGACTTTGGACGCCGTCAAAGAGGCCGTGACGACGTGTCTTCGAGAGGTTCCCGATGATGCCTTCGCGGGAGCGTTCCAGGAATGGGAACGCCGCTGGAACAAGTGTATCGACTCACAAGGGTCCTATTTTGAGGAATATTAGCTTAAGATATGTAAAAGTGTAATACATTTTTTTTCCTGAGCTCAGTACACTTATTTTCTGGACGAACCCTGTATTTACCTTCTAATTACCTCGGTGTCACGAAAATCATGAATGAAGCCGCTGAAGGTCACCACCCATCAAGGTTGAGATTATGAGGTTATCAAAAAAAAATGTTGTCTTTCGCTGGTTAGACCTATTTTTGAAATTTGGTGCTAGAATATGGGATCCTCATGAGTTTGGATTACTTAGCTAATTGTATTGCGTGCAGTGTGGAGGATCTAGATTAGTGAAAAGTTTTTATGACGAAATTAGTAACATATTAAGATTATTAGAGGAAAAATGTTGGGATTCACTCTCGGAAAGAAGGTTTAATTACAGATTAAATCTCTAGCAAAAATTGGAAGGATGTCTCTTTAGCATTGAAGTTGAAAATGTGTTATAAGCCCCATCGTACTATGGTAGGAGAGATAATTTCGATATAATTTCCGAGATTTGGTGCAGAACAGATACGAGATATAAGATGTCATTTTTCCCACGTGCGATAAGGGGTCAGAATAACGCTTTCCGACCGCGCTATGGGAGATGTGTTTAGAGTCAAGCATAGACGTGTGTAATCACCCCCTGCCACTCATCCTAGCGGTGGCTTGCAGGATTCTATGCAGATAAAAAATAAAACTAAGTGAAAAGTATAAATGAAAACTCGTCATGCTCACACAGCTTCATGTAGAGCGAACATGAGTTCGCTCTACGTGAGCGAATAGTTTTACGGACGTACGATTTTAAACGAAAATTGCAATTAATTTGTACACTAGACACCAAAACCAACACAATGACTGGCGGAGAACCGTTCCGCGAAGTGCTTCTTTTGAGAGATTAGGTGAGCACCTTCAGGTGTTGGGTGCGGCGAGATTTCATGGACTCTGGAACTGTGCATTTACCCCGAGGAGAGCACACCTCTTCCACGAAGTCACGAAACCTAATCAAACTGTTTTCCTTATAGAAAGCATGTCTCACGGTGAGAAGACGAATCGTGGCACTTGAGACGCTGGCTTGGTCAATAGCCACCTGCTATTTCATGGGTTTTGAAAAGTTGCATTCTCAAACTGGAAATGCCAAAAGTACATTATTATTATTATTAGGTAATCTACCGGTTAAGGTAGGTTTTTGGATGGACACAACTATCAAATAACATTTTGTAACTCCAAACAAATCGTCAATCAGTCTTTCTGCAGAATGTTTAACTTAATCATCAAATTGAACGGCATTATCCTTCAGTGTCTCTGCTTGGATGGTAATTGAAATAAAATTAATATATTTTCTATTTAAGATAGTAATCCAAGGAAAAATGCTAGGAAACCAAGCTAGAGCGAGGAAAGTAACAGGTATTTTGGATGGTATTGAGGGAGATAAAAACAACATAGAGCTAAAGCGTGAGTTATCGTAACATGTAGCATGGAGTCTACGGCTATTTTACGTCAAGCCTGTTAAGTTTTAGGAGTAGAGTAACGTGTCGCGGCAGGGTTCATCCTAAACCTGATATAAACCGATAGAAAACATCTAATAAACATAAAACATTACATCTAGATACTTTTGCATTTGTAAGAGTGATACCCATACACTTGGAGCAGTTACCTCATTCGTAGTGATTAATAATCTCAGCCTACTTCTCAGAATTTCGCATTGGCATTTCCGCACTTCAAACTGCCGTCGCCATATCCAACGTGTCAATCCGGCAGAACGCCATGGAATCGACTGTTAAGTATGAAGGACTATAAACTGAAGTGCGTGTGTGTGTGCGCGCGCAGCGATTTTACACTTTTAAATTGTAGTTTCAAACAAGTTGTCGAAATAATGTCACATCCCTACAAATGCATACAATCCATATTCTTTCATAATTCATTCATTTCTCACTCTCTCACATTTTTTACCACCAACACTCCCCAATGAACCCTTGCCCACTGCATTTATTTGACATTTACGCTTACGCTGGCATGCCCAAATTTAAATACCGTGCATTAACGTGGGTAGGAGTACAACTTTATAAATTGCCATTTGTAGCTCCCTCAGACTAACGCTTATTTTTTATACACAACATTATAACGATAACATTTTGTCCAATACCTACTATCAATTTAACGCACACTTGACACGAGCAGGCAAGATTAAGACTTTTAGAAAGATTCAGATCATCGCCAAGTTTGCTGGTGACACCGAGACCTCTAATTATGTTGGTAGATTCGGCCGCTTGGGTAAAATAAAGGGAGATTCAGAGTAGGCAAAAATGATGTGGTGTAATAACTACTTAACTATAATCCGCACACGGCTGTAGGTCAATACATATTATGCCAAGGCAATCGCATGTGCAGCGAGAATACTGGGAGGGCAGCTGGCACGTGACGGCAGACACGGCTTGCCCCATTTCGAAGGAACCACTCAGGGCCACGTGGATGGCTGGAAAACCGGAGGAAGGCCAACGGCTAACGAACTGACTCTGTGCGGTCGAGAGGGAGAGGACGAGAGAGAGAGAGGAAGGAGGGTGATATTGGGACTGATTCTTCCCTTCCTCCACCTTCCTTACCCACGCCTGCAAACCCCACTAACCAGAGCGTCCCCGTTTGCTTCATCGCCAGATTGATTTATCGCCTTCCGCGGTTCCCCCTCTCTAAGTGGGCCGACTCGACGAGGGAGATAGTGCGAAAGTGTTAGTGGTGCCGTTCACCCTCGGGAGAATTCTCAGGGATACGCGATGGGACCGTTTTAAAATTACTCTCCGGAGCCGCGGCGTGGAACCCCTTGACCCCCTCAAGCGTATTACTCGACGGTTCCGCGAGCAACTGTCTTCGGGCATCGTGTTCACAGCAGAGAGAACGATGCTTCGATTTCCGGCGTGGAGCCAATCGCATTTTCATGCGAGTTAACTCCACGCCGTTCCCGAAACACACCACGTTGAATTTTGTGTTTATTAGAAATATGAAAAAAGTTGATATTGTTACCATGGATAGAACTGGGAGAAACTCAAGATACTACATTGAATCGAGGTATTATTTAAGAGACACCTTTGAGCCAATCGCCATCAAGGAAACAAAGAAAGAGACCGGTAGGGTGAAACTATTACGCGACGCCCAAGCAAATTATGGAATGCACCCAATATTAGTTGGAAAAATACTAAATAATAATTACATTCTCAATACACAAGTGGAAATTGCGAAAAAAATATAGAGGGAAAACATTTGTGGACTCTTTCCGGCGGAAACTGAATAGAAGTACACCGAAGCATATGAAATAGATAAAAATATCCGGGGTTGGATTAAAGACTTTTGGAATGATCGGGAACAAATAGTAGTGATAAATGGAGTTAGCTCAAATGCAGTTGAATTTACTTCAGGTGTTCCCCAGGGAAGTGCCATCGGCCCTCTTTTATTCCTACTTTACGTTAACAACATTGAGTCCGAAGTCACTACTAAAATACAATTATTTTCCGACGATGCAGTGGTTTACCGTGATATCCGGGATCCTATGGACACAGCAGCTTTCTCAAATGAGCTTAATAAGCTATACACTCAATTAGAATTACACTTAAAAAGTGCGAGGTCATAAATTTTTGGAAAAAGAGCAATTCCCACCCGAACGCCAAATGGATTGGGAACATCGAAATTAAATGTGTACGTGTATATTCAATTAACTACCTAGGCGTTACCCTCACTCACGATATCTCCTACGGTATCACATACGGGGAATATGTGGACACGCTAACAAAAAAATTAGGATTTATTAGAAGAGTACCACGTAAAAGTGATGAAAAAGTCAAAGAGAAATGTTCTCTGTTTAGACCCCATTTGAAATATGCTGCAGTATTGGATCTCGTGGATCGTAGAGGAGCTATATTTTCTTAAGACGTTGTTATGATAAACTTAGTAGCGTATCCAAAATATTAGAGCAATTAGGCTGGGAATCATTCAAGGAGCGAAGGTTAAATTACAGATTGAAGCTCTTGCGTAAATTGGAAGGGCGCCTCTTTTGCAGTGATGTTGAACGATTTAAGGTATCATTTTTTCCACGAACGATAGGGGATCATAATAATAACATTGTCCCACCGCGGTAGTGTCATATTCGGGTAGAAATTATTCTGGTGTGTATTCCCCCTTGCCACACACCCTAGCGGTGGCTCACAGGGTACATAAACAAATAAAAAATAACTAAAACTGTATATTATAAGAGGAAGATATCACTTATGGCGTGGTGAAAGAGGAGACTACATCCTCGGGTATGATTTGGGGGCGGCAATGAAGGACTTCGTTGAAACGAGGGCACCAGCGAGATTCAAAATACCCTAAGAACTAGTAAAAAAAATAGCTATACGGCCTACCCGCAATTGGTGATGTTTGCGCTATATAGTATGAGAAATGTCGATGACAAAGCGATCAGCAAAAGATAAAAATCCGTTCGACATTTTCACTCGTGGTGCACAGAAGGTAATTTAAAATTTATAACCTAAAAAGCACACTCAGAACATGAAGTAATAATTTATGAAATTCGCAACGGAGAAGTCATGGTTTTAGACTGATATTTACACGGAATTCCTAAAATAAGGAACCAGAGGGATTAAGGTTTCAAAGGTGAGGATCGTGTGTAAACGAAAATAGTGGTTACTTTCTGCTCTTTTACTTACAAAATACTAATACAAAAGTTTGCAGAAAAATCACACAAATAAATCACAACGATGATGATGAGAAAGTATTGTAACCCAGGTCGTGGTTTATTTATTTGTGCGGTTTTCAGTTGAGTTTGCAATAGTAATAACTGGTAGGTAAGAATCGAGCTTTCTTTGAATAATTACTTAATACATTCAGAGTAACGAGAGAATTTTCTTCCCAGGACCACCACAGTCGTGTACGAAATTTTGTTTCCTATAAAATAATACCGCTTGAAACTCAAATTTTGTTCAACTGAAACTGAAAATTTTGTTCAACTGCACTACGCGGAATTCTCCCGTCAATAATACAAGGCTCCAACCACTAAACTATAACGCAGTCGAAACAGTCGTTTGATATCTACAAATCTTAAGAGACCCATATGCTTTCAGGCCAGGAAAATTTATCAAATTCAAAATGATGTCGGTTTTCCTTGCCCCTGACCTCTCTCAACTTGGGCAAAGGGAATAAAAAGAAAACCTCGGGAATTTCGCCGGATTTACAGGTAGATGGACTCTCAGTCAAAGCATCAAAAACCAGCCAGCACACGCCTTTCTCCCGCCGGGGTCTACGTATACCCATCCACAGGAATAAAGGAGGAGGCGGGGCTTATGCCTTATCCCTGAACCCCTCCGCCATTCTTTCCCGATCGAAATTGCTGCGGCCGGCACGAGAGAGACGGAGAAAGACATTCACCGTTGAGGAGGGAAAGTGCAAAGGGGATATCGATTGCCAATGGGGAGGGGGAAATGGGAAAAGGGGAGGGGATGAACTTCGCCCAGGTTGTGCTTAACACTGGGTAGAAAGAACAATCGCAGATTCGCGCTTGCCGTGAAACCCCGTGACTTCGAGGGCGGAGCCTAGTGAGCGGGCGTGTAATGAGTGATCGCAGCGCTAAGTCAGCGCCGCGCGATGGTCGAAACCTAGCAACGCTGAAGCATTTCATTGCTACGACGTCGATGTCAAATGTTACGACGAGATATGATCATGGGCTAACGGCGCAGATACGAAATAATATTTGGTGGAGTTTGAAATTTGTATTGGAGCGACACGAGGTGGAGGGAAAGGAAGGCAAACAATAACGAGTGATGCAATAAATGGCCAGTCCATTTAAGACATGTGACTTGGCAAGTTACTATTGGTATGCTCATTTGCGGCATCAATTCTTTCACAACTCAATATAAATTACTCAGATATAAACAACATTGTCTCCGCTTACCCAAACAATGACTTAATCCTTAATTACATAATCACCCCTCGCTCACATCTATATTAAATCTATCTCCCGCCCATTTCATTGTAGACGCCCCCTCCTTTCCCCACGCACTGTTCTCCTCTCCTAGCCTTTAATTCCTCTCTTTCATGCACCATCTACAATAGATCAGTACACTTCCAATTATTTGCCTTCTTCTGTTTACGAAAGGGCCACCTCCTTCCTCCAAAATGCCCATTATCTGTGAGTCTCAAAACATTTTTTATAATTACTTTATTGATATTTTTAACAGTTGGGTATTAATAAATGAAGATGTGTTATTATATGTACATATATTTATGTGTATGTGTATAAATATACACATACATAGTTATGTGTGTGTATGTACGTAAATACATACACAATTTGCTTGTACATTAGTTTTGTGTTACGAGTATTTTTCAGTGAGTGCACTGTCTCACTATCTATCGGCTGATTTCATCATCCATCTGTCCCACAAAAAAGGAGGGTTATCAAAGTAAGAAACTCATCGGCTTTGTACTAGATCTCTCCGTAAACTATCACCCCTGAAAATTTCAATCGTGTGCGAGCTGCAATCAAAGAAAATCAACGGCTGACAATGTTAGAGTTAGAAGAAGATCTAGAAATTCCAAAAAGTTTTGTCTCAGAGATTTTAACCGAAGATATCGACATGAAACGTGTAGTTGCAAAATTCTGGTGGTGAATAGCACCTTCACCATGACAATACACCTGCCCATTCATCGCGTGTGGCACAGGATTTACTGGCGAAAAATAGAATCACACAGATCGTTCAGCCACCCTGCAGTCCTGATATGACTCCTTTCGACGTCTGGCTTTTTACGAAGCTAAAATTCCGCTGAAAGAGCGCAGATTTCGGTCGGTTGACAAGATAAAGGAGAATGCGACGAGTCAGCTGATGAATATTCCGAAAGAGGACTTTGTCGAATCTTTTGAAAAGTGGAAGAGACCCTTGGATAAGTGTGTGAGATCCCAAGGGGAGGACTTAAAAGGGGACTATGGCACATTATTCCAGGTAGGCTGTTTTTCTCAAATTATGGCATGGCTGGATACTTTCCTGACAGACCTCGCGCGTAAGGATTTAACCTTTACGGAGACATTGGAAGTAAAGAGTTAAGAAATATTGAAAATAAAGCATACGCAAATGGAAGACGATACATGACTTTGAAATTCAGTATTTACTTAAATTATTACTCCTTCGTTGAATTCAAGACACACGAGCTCGATAATTGCGATGAAGACAGCTCCTCTAATGCAAACGGCCACCTAGCTTCGAGTGGAAATTTGGCCACCGACCTTGAGGCTGGACTATCGACTCGGCCCAGGGAGAGTGGGCCATCCACGTGCATCGCACTCCCGCCGACGTCGTAAACATGTCTCCCTCTTCCCATCGAGGGGAGGCCGGCGGCGAAGCGGGGGGACGCCGGGAGGGGGAAACTGGGAGGGTGGGTGCCGGGAGGGAAACATCCCTGCGAGAAGGATGGAGAGACGCAGGGGCGCCGTGCCACTCTCACACGAGAGACGACAGAGAGGGTTTCAGGGGTCCGTTAATCTTTCCTGACTATGCCCGAAGGATGAACACGGATTGACCGGTAATCCGGACTTCGCCTGCTTTCCATCTGTAAATCGACCCCTGGGGAAGTCCCAAACGCTGTGAAGCTCTGGAGCAAGAAGTTAGCATGCACCAACCCTACCTCATACACCATTCTGAGGTTATTCAACCACGCAATTGCATCTCTTAAGAAACACGAATCTCGATTCGGAGTAAAACAACCTCTTCTGGGGACTCAAAAAGATAGGGAGATGGCCAAATAATCTTAAAAATTAGTATCGAACTCTATCGCAGCTTTTAGCTTACCATTGGGCAAGGATTATAAGGTGGGATACGATTTTACAGCCATTGGATTCTTGTAATGTATGAAATGACTATGAATGAACTATGAAATGACTTCAAGTCCTAAAACTCTTAAACGCGGTAACTAAATATATTAGTCGTCATTACTTTGCCAGTTAATCCAACAGAACTAATGCTACACGGGATTGACGGGGATTGTACAAATATTTAAATTTTGTACTTTGGAAGGTTTATTTGCGCCATATAGCGATTCTGAGGGACTAAAATACATTCCAATTCCCATTGTTTATACTTAAGTCTCGAAGTAAATTCACTAGAGAGGCAACTAAAATGTTATCGATTTCTTCGGAACTCTAATTTCTATGAAATCTTAATAATTATGACTTGGATAATGCGGAAACGGAAATTTCGACATTACAACCATAATGCGGCTGAAGTTCTTGGAGGCTCTATATGAACGTTTGGGTCATTCTGGCGGAATTAACTTCGTTTCACGCCATATAACTGCCGAACACATAAAATATGTTGTCATCGATGGTTTGACTTTCCAGTTAGTTCTCCTTTGATGTCTTGGAAAAGATACGCTGGCGTTACGATACGATGAATACACGCTTTCATTACCTTCGAAATGGATGAGGGATGGAGAAAATTTAGATACAACGTAAATAAATGATACAATGTCCCTCTCATAGGCTACGTTCCATGTACGTAATCGTTCAATCATGGCGACGACCCATGACGATTGAGTCAGGATAAAATCAGGTTTTTCATATTTCCCAATAAAATTTTACAAAACTGAACCTGTAAACGTATGTCTTCAAAACGAGCGATGAGAGAAGCGGAAAGAGACGGTAACCACGATCACTTACCTTTTCGACTGCTCCGTCATTTTCCATAATCTGTGAAGGAGGTACTTTCATTGTAGAAGGCTCGAAAAATCCAGGATTGCAATTGCGATACTAAAATCTCAACAGCTGTTACTGAAAGAGTTTCGAAAGAAAGATTCGATAGAAAGATCAGATGAATATGCAAAATCTCAACTTGTACGAAAAGGTCAAAAATAATTAAATGACCCGAGTTCCTTGTCGAGGGGAAGGATGATTTTACTTACGCAAAAGATAATTCTCTGGCTTAACTAACTTTCAGGGCCAACTCGCGACATATAAGTCTGGAGTCGCATTTGAGGGACCCTTCACCCTCCAAAAAGGTCCCCTCCGCGAAAATGGGTAAACTACTTACTACGATCAAAGGTCTAAACTTTCTTCCGAAGGGATGTGATGTCGTACCTGTGACTTCAAGCAATACTTGAATATGAAGCCGGCGCAAGAGGAGCTTCGCAACAAGCGAGGACGTGAGAGGGACGTCGTAAAAAAATAAAAGACACCGACCTGCACGCAACCCGTGCACGCAAGGCGCGTTATCTTAGCGAATTGACGTCTCCATTAGGATCGTGCGCATGCTCGTATGACCAGAAAAAAAACACCACCTACTCTTTTTTTATGAAGAGTGGCCCTCCTTCACGGACTAATTCATCCAATCTCACTAATGGATCGTATCATTTACTCGCTTCTTAGCGATGCGACGTGCCACATAATTACGCCTAAATGGACTCAACTTCACCGAACGAGGAGCCAAATGGCCCGTGAACGGCCAACAGATGTACGCCCTCATGAAAGTTAAAAAGAGTTGACGTGAGGAGAGGAATAGTAGGGGTTGGCTAAGTTGACGACCCATTTTTCACCAATTAGCAAATCCGATATCCCTTCAATATATTAAAACCACAGGTATTGCAATTAAAATTGGGGAAAACTATTGGGGAAAATTGTTGGCTAGAAGGGGGGAGTGTGAAGTGACAAACACATCATTAAGGAGGGGAATTCCTTTAATTGTGTGTTGTATTATTTCACACTGTTCGAGTGCGTCCAACTTGCGCCCTTTCGTTTGTAGATGTAGCACTTTAAATTCGAAGTTGCAGTGATGGCCTGTATCGATTATGTGTTTCGCGAGATTAGAGTTCGTGTTGTCTGCATAAATTCCTCTTCGGTGTTCCTTGATCCGATTGTCAAAACTCCTCCCTGTTTGACCAATGTAACTGGCCTGACACTCGCACTCAAGCATATACACCCCACTCCTTTTATTCTTGTCGATCGGGTCCTTAATCTGGCTTAAACACTTGGATAGTGTTGATGGAATGTAGAATGAAATTCGGAAATTGTCCTTGGGGATGGCTTTGGTTATTTTGTATGAAAGATGGTTCACGAACGGAATTTTGCACCATTTCCGATCTAACTTGTTCGTGTCCTGTGTGAGTGTAGTGCAGATAGAGGTGGCATGTTTTCTTCTTTTCTTCTTGAGGAGCAAATCAATGAGGTTGGCGTTATACCCGTTGTTAACAGCAATGGTTTTTATGATGTTTACTTCACGGTCCCAGTTGTCCTGGGACATCGGGATTCTAATGAGTCTATTTATCATGGAGTGGAAACTGGCTAGCTTATGGGATATAGGGTGGCACGAATCTGATGGAATTACTTGATCTGTGTAGGTGGGCTTTCTATAGATTTTGAAGGTATGTTTTTGGTTATGTAGGCCTATGGTTAGGTCGAGGTAATTGATTTCGTCTTCCACGCTTTTTTCCATAGTGAAATTAATGGCTGAGTGTAAGGAGTTTAACAACTGATGGAACTTCGTCAACTGTCTATCGGTCCCTGTCCAGCCGCATAAAACGTCATCCACATATCTGAACCAATAGAGGACATTATCTACTAATTTATCTTTGCCATTAAATATCTTTTCTTCTAAATTGTCCATGAAAATTTCTGCAAGGAGAGGTGAGAGGGGTGATCCCATAGCTAAGCCTTCTTTTTGTCTATAGTATTTGTTATTAAAGAGGAAATAATTTTGATCTACGCACACCTGAAGTAACTTGCGTAATTCACTGGTGATATCCGGGCTGATGTTGGCCTTTGAAAGTATGTCATGAGCGTATAGTATCGCCTCATGCGTGGGAACGGATGTGAACAAATTACATACTACATTCATTCTACATTCCATCAACACTATCCAAGTGTTTAAGCCAGATTAAGGACCCGATCGACAAGAATAAAAGGAGTGGGGTGTATATGCTTGAGTGCGAGTGTCAGGCCAGTTACATTGGTCAAACAGGGAGGAGTTTTGACAATCGGATCAAGGAACACCGAAGAGGAATTTATGCAGACAACACGAACTCTAATCTCGCGAAACACATAATCGATACAGGCCATCACTGCAACTTCGAATTTAAAGTGCTACATCTACAAACGAAAGGGCGCAAGTTGGACGCACTCGAACAGTGTGAAATAATACAACACACAATTAAAGGAATTCCCCTCCTTAATGATGTGTTTGTCACTTCACACTCCCCCCTTCTAGCCATCAATTTTCCCCAATAGTTTTCCCCAATTTTAACCTTCCTTTCTCTTGAACCCCCCCCCCCCTCCTACTTCCTCCCCGTTAACGTCCACCCCTGCCCCCCCCCCCCCTCCCCGTTCTTCCGATTCCCCGGATGGAGTCGATGGAAAACACCACGGATCCCCCGACGTACCGCAGGCGTCCTAAGGACGTCGTCCAGCTAGCGGAGCAACGACCCTCGCCACGGGACATCACCCGCGAGGCCCACGGGCTGATTGTTCCGGCCCTTCACTGCGGCGGGGCCCTCTACAGCTCAAGTGTTTATGTTCATTATCTGTGCTAATCCGGTTGTCGTATTGTTAATTCTCAGTATGGCCCCCCCCAAAAACCTCCACCACCACCCCTTGGATTTCCCACTGTTCCTCCCCGCCTCTTTGACTCCTCCTTTCAACCTTCCCCTCATGGAATTCCCCTGTCTCCTTTTCCCCCCTTTTTGCCCCCCTTTTTTCCCTCCTTCAACCCCCCCACCCCTTGTTGCAACTATATATGTGAAGAAGATACGCACTTGTGCTCACACCTGATGATGATGTGAAAACATCGAAACCGGTAGTGTCGAAATAAAATATCTAGTGGAAAATTGCAATACCTGTGGTTTTAATATGTTACGCTTCCACCACATCACGCCTGAGACCTCATCATTCGTTCCCTTCAATATTTTTTTGAAAAGTATTTTCTTCAAACGAAGACAAGAAAATCGCAAAATCCGGACATTTTATGTGATGGGAAAAAGATTCTACATTTCCAACGTTTAACTGAGATTAATACTGCCATTTTCGTTCGTAAGAGGATTGGAACTAAGGTTTCATTGAACATACCGAGTTAGGACCGATTGAGCAGAACCCGTTATGAATCAACAATACCTGAATTACTGATTTTCTAACCACGAAGAGTAATTTCCAAATTACGCCTAACCAAAAAGGTTCCTTTTCCCAATAAATTCCAATTTCTCTGCGGACATTTGCATTTCTTAGCGGTGAAACATCAAGTTTCCAATCCCCAACATAACGTCTGAATTTTTGGAAAAAGGGAAATTCCCTCCTGAACGCCTACTGCATAAGGAACATCGAAATGGAAAGTTCAGACTCCTTATAAAAATACTTAGGCATTACCCTCATTCGTTTCTCCTGGGTGAAACATATACGGGGAATATGTGGAAAAGCTAGCAAAAATGGGTTTTATTAGAATAGTTTTGGGAAAGTAAGGTCAAAGAGAAATGTTAACTTTTCCTCGTTAAATCTCATTTTGAACATTGATGCTCCTCATGAAGTTGGATTAAATATTTTGGTAACCTGCAAGTCAACGATAGGGTATGTGGCAGGGGGTGAATTTGCACAATTGAATCGTGTGCAGCCTTGAGGAGCTAGATATGTGAAACGTTGTTATGACAAAATGAGTAGCGTACCACCATTATTAGAGGATCTATATTGGGCATCACTCACGCAGCGAAGGTTAAATTACAGATTAAATCTCTTGCATAACTTGGAAAAATGTCTCTTAACCAATGATGTTGAAAATGTGTTATTAGTATTATAATGGTAGGAGAAATTATGTCAATAAAATTTGAGTGCTTAAGGGTAGAACAGATAAACTAAGATTTCATTTTTTCCACGAACGATAAGGTATTAGAACAACGTTGTCCGACTGCGCTAGGAGGGAAAGGTGTTTTGGATCAATGGTAGTCTGGTGTGTAATCATCCCTTGCCACACACCCTAGCGGTGGTTCGCAGGATACTAAATTAATTTAAAAATTAAATAAAATATAATAAAGAATAACGTCAAATTTCCAAAACACAGACGAAATATTTTTGCTTTAAAAATTTATGCAAATAAACAAATGTTCACCAACTGGTGACTTGGAACGAACCGAGAGGTACGCGAATTCCCAAATCCTTCGAGAATACGAACCGTCACCAAAGATCTATTACAGATGGCCGACAATTTTAGGATTCCTCCCTAAGAAACCGTGTGCCTAAGTGACCGGGATGAGAAGTGTGAGATACGCCCAAGATGAAATGGGCGAAAATCAACTGGTAGGGAACGGGGGGGTGGGAGAGCGAGTATGGATGGGCGGGTGCTGAAAACCATCCTTTTAATCCCACCGTCCGTCGGTAAATCTCCCTCTCGTTTGACTCTTTTGACGGTGACGTCTTATCGCTTTGAGATGGCTCGCCCAGTAAATAATTCTTTCAGCGCCCCCCCCCCCCCCGTCACGCCTGATTCTTTTGATTTCTCGGAGTTATTTTATTTTTTCGCTAAAGGAAGGACGCGGAAGGCAGAGAGAAAACGATACGGAGAGACTGGGAAATATTTAGCACGAGCAAATGAAAGTTTCCGCGACACCCCTTCTCGTCCACCCTCCTTCCATTCACCCACGCTCTTTTTTAAGTTTTAAAATAGTCATCGCGCTCTCCCTGTTCCCAAGGGGACAATTCTCCTCCCTTCCCACCAGGTTTATTCCTTGACCGTTCGTACATCATTCCCAGAATCTTTTCTGTTTGAGTTGAGCATACGTATTTCACTTAACGTAAAACACCGATCATTTCAAGAAGTACGTAAATCATGTAAATAATTTTACAAATGTAGAATTTTTCGTCAAAGAAATCACGCACGTCAGAGCAAGCTCGTATTTTAAAGATAAATCCCGGAGGCGAGGACGTATGAAAAAAGGAAGGAAGTTTGGAAACATCAAATGACCTTAACATACTTTTTTCAAAATGTGTTAGGTAATTCTTGTCGCATATCTTCGCATGTAACACCGAACGATGGAAATAAAGTAAAACGAACTGTAATTCTGCTTGAACTCTAGAGAGAGTGCTTTCACTTTGAATTGCCATTTGGAGAAGACATTCGTTCGAGGGTGGGATCAGATGTCCCCGTCACCGCCCCCCCCAATTGTATACGCAAACACTAAAACGCACACAATTACCTACAACGTCATTTTATGTAAACCTTAATATTCAGTCGATGTGCGTCACAAGTGGATTGAGCGCCTTGCGTCACAATTCGACTGATTCCAATTAAGGTATTCAAATAAAGGGAGACTAAAGTAATGTCAATTGCATTAAAATAAACGACTGCGCAATACTTAAATTAAAAAAACATGTACTCGGTGCGTCGCTAAAGACCCTCTGAATTTTCCGATTGCAAGAGATTTCCCTCTATTCTATTTGCGGCGATAGCAATCCGTTATGGTGAAGGGAGAGCAGCATTTAAATAATTCGAATTTATGCATTTTCCTTCCTTTTATTCCTATCGATTGCCGGATTCTCATTTTTAAGCCACAGGCAAGTTAATTCTTCATGCTTTTATATCCGTTTCCATTCCTATTCACTCTCAGAAATGAAAAAAAAATTATAATTAGAACGTTTGGACTTGCATTTTACAAAACTAATCAAGACAGGTGTATATTTGGCTTGCAACCAATTTTCAGGACTAAATACGCAAGCTGCGGGAATCAGTAGCTCAATCGAGAGAGAAAAGGATTATGACTCGTATTAATGGGCTAAATAATTCTATCCTATACCATTCATCACCTTTTAAACATTCAGTTGAAATAATTACACGTATTTATATTTTAATCACAAGTAAATATCCTTTAATTGTGCGCACTATTGGAAGAATTTAGAGTTTAATGATAGAGGAGGATGAAGATCAAATTGAGAAATTGAATTACCAGGGAAAAAAATTAGAAGAGAAGAAGCAGGAAGAGTACTGAAATAACCAAAATTACTTAGGATTACGCGTATTGAGCGGAAGTGGGATGTTGAAGACGGTAATAGAGGGAAGAATGTTAGGCAAAAGAGGAAAGGGCAGAAACAAGATAGAGATGTTGGACAGGATGAAGGGAGGAAGGAAGTACACAGAGATGAAGAGGGACCTGATGTAGAGTAGGTTGCTGGATTGTTTTTTGAGTCACAAAATATTTATTTAGTAGTTGTGTCCATCCAAAAACCTACCTTACCCGGTAGATTACCTTAGGATTAATTTATAAACAGGGGTAATAAGAATAAAGGGATTTGATAGGCCAATGAGTAGGCTAACTGCGTACCTACTATATGCGATGAAAATTCTTTTATAACTAGAAACCACAGTGAATCAAAGCTGTTGTAAAAATTATTTCCGTTATTTAATTTACTGAGAATTTTCAACATTTAAGTAAGGTTTACTTTTGTGTTGCAATCATGGTGACAACCCCTGATACATAATCGAGCGGTGTCTTATAGGATACCATGCACGTGAAAACAGTTGATGAAGGAAAAATGAAGAGGAAGTACTACAGTGTAAGGTTCGGGATGACTTGCATGAAGAAAATATTGACACAAGCCAAAGAGAAAACGTGTGTGCAAATTGAATAACCGAGTGGAGAGATGCGACAGAAACCAAGAACAGATCAGAAATTTTAGCGATCACGCGATGGCAAAGACATATTTTTCTTTTTTCATTATATCTATCCAATTATGTAGTTATGATATCATCTAGAATTATTGTAGCGTCCTAATCGTTACCAGAGGTTAATCTCGCATACGCAAAGAAGTGTTCCACACTTAGATGCGCAGTGCATCATTTGAATTATTTCACATATTTATTTTGTTCACTAACAATTAAGAAAACTATTTGCTTATGGATGTTCAGGGTTGAATAATTCCTTGCCACATACCCTAACTAAGGGTGGCAGGGTGCCATGAGATGTAGACAGACAAATCTCAGGATTGATGGCCATCACTGGGGATGTCCCATTACCTTCACTCGTGCAAAAAAAAGGTTGTATAATTTAAAATGTGCGTGTAACTTCTCAAACGTTTTCAACTTGAGTAGGTGACAGTGTTCAATGTAAGTTCTGCATATGCATAACCACCCCACGTGATCGTCACCTTTCTTTCCATCCACGCAATTATCTCCTCCCTGCCATACAAATCCTCGCTTTGGTATGCCAAGGAGCTCCCTCCGTTCCCTGCTACATAAATAGCTCGCATCTCTTCTTCCACTCCTCTCCCAACCCCACCCCTCTTCGTCCATTCAGCCAAAGACGCCGAAGCGAAACCTAGGTCGCGTAATAAAGCGGCTTCATCCAATTCACGAACCCGTTTCCCTGAGATGCTTCGGTATATATGGTGGATATAAAAGCGAAAGAGAGGGAGGGAACGATGGTGAGGTCACAAAGAGAACTGTGACAACGAGAAACTGGCTAAGAGATCATAAAGGAAATTCTGAGAAAAATTTGGAATATCCAGATTTTTAGATAGAGCGAACTACGTTCAAGTTTTGCCCTATAGTGAAAGGACGCTCTCCCCTGAGATCCGCTTCCGCCAGCCTCTCACGGGGAACACGAAATTATTTAAGAGCGCAAATAGGAACTCTGACGTCAAATCCATCACGATACTAGGTTATTTATAGATGCTACTAAACACATTATCATGATTCTAAGGACGTTCTGCGCCTGATAAAATGGACATCAGTTTAAAAGTCCCCAAAGACACTTTACGCTTTTGATCTTTAAAGCGTGTTGAAAATTTCATTGCCCAACGGTATGGGAGATCATGAAAATAAGATTAATAAGATTAGCTGTAGAACCTTCCTATTCGACATGTCGTTTTTACCGTATAAATATTACTGAATAATTAACATCGAAGTCAACAGGGAAATAGTATTTTGTAATAGGACGCATAATACACGTAATTACAAAATTACAATTTATATTACTGTAACCATCGCAAGACAAAATTACGCGAATTATCCCATAGGAGCACGTTTCGAATGTGTACGTTAGTGGCTGAAACCTGACATTGTAGAGCACGTAGAGATGTTTGTAAGGCATTTCCATCGTTTGAATAAGACATATATATAGAAATATTTCAGCCCGTAAACTTACAATAACATGTAATGCGAGCCACAAACTCTTATGACATTTTGCAAAGTGCTATGCGGACGTACAATTCGTCTCCGAAGAAAATTACCCGTTACCTTTCCCAATTACCGTACGTGAAATTTTGTTCGCACGCATCAAACTACCTGTATCATGCTGTCGACAAAGGAAACCATTCGAAGCGATCTGCCCCGTACTTGGGATATATTGGCCACAACGATAAAACATATCTGACTGGTCTTCTACCAACGAAATTCGTTGGACTTGCAGCATAGACAAGGGCTCCAACGTAATACGCAAGTGTTGCAGAATCCTTTATTAATACACGACCATAATCCATTTAGACAAGAAACAGGGTAATAAGTGTTCCACTAGTTATAGCTTTCATCACATCTCAGTTTCGAGTCAACACAATTTTCACGTAAATGCTAGAATTTATTCGACCATTATGCGCCATGTCGCAAATATTATTAATAATATATCATCAATCAAGCCATTAATTGATATCATGCAGTAATCTAAAATTTCCATAAAATTAAGACTATACCGCAAAAATCTCAAAAAAAACACAAAATATGCCATCCGATTTCATTTCTCCCCACAAAGTGAACGGAGGATGAAAAATAAGTGCCCACTCCCCCGGGATCTACAGGTGGTGGAACAAACCTCCTTTCCCCAGTACTCTCCGTATTTGCACCGACTTCCGTCCGTCTCCCTACATCCTTCTCGCGCTATTGCCCGCGTTCTTGACTACACGGCCTCGTCTCCCACATCCATCGACGGGGGTGGAAAAAGTGAGGCGTAAGGGAGAGTGGGGGGGGGAACCCCTCGCTAACGACATACGTCGCACATACCCCGGCAGTAGGTTTTGAAAAATACCCTTTAGCCAAACCGTCCATCAGTCAACTTCAAAAAAAGGAGGCGCCTAACAATAATAACTTACGCAAGAGCTCAACTTTTCTGGATTATAATAGTTCTTTCTGAGAGACACCGCCGCTTCCCTCCTTAACATCTTTCCCTACGACCTCTTCGACTTATTTCTTTGCTTCGTCTCCCCCCCCTCCCTCACCCAGCATGGCGTTCCCCGCAAACCATGTACGATATTTTGAGCTCACAGCTCTTATACCCCAGAGTCGCCTCATGTTTCGCGCCCGGCTTGAGTGTCAATCACCTCCCTCACGGTCACACACGTCGGGAGTTTAAGGCCCATCGTCTAATGCATCATCACCGATGATGAACACTGCCATCACGTTTCCTGTGCTTACACCCGATACGAAATTCGTGTCATCATACTTGCGATTTGGGCGCGCAAAAGCCTTCACCACGTTCCAACTTGGCGTGGATTCGTCGAAAACAATGTACGCTTTATTTAAAGGATAGTTTGAGCAAAGTCAACCAATCTTGAGGCCCTTGTGGCAACCAATCCTTGCGCACCACGTTGAAGTTAGTAGTTGAAGAACAGGTTGGATTATTTCAAACATTGAAAGGCCTCCTTCAATGCAATATCAGTTCATTGATGAAACAATTTAGTTAATTTATTTATTATTGTATCCCGCAAGCCACCGCTAGGGTGTGTGACAGGGTGTGGAAACACACCAGAATAATTTTTACCCGAATATGACCCTACAGCGGTCGGACAATGTTATTATGATCCCTTATCGTTCGTGGAAAAAACGACAATGATGATGGCAGAGAAAGAAAGAATCTGGTAATGAGTCAAAGGAAAAGAACAGTTCTTCTTCGACAGAAATATCACTCTGACATTCGACTGCAAAGAAACTTAGCGCTTAAACTTCGCTCTATTCATTGATCTAAAAAAAGGAAACAATGATGTTTTACTTATTTATTTATGTACCTTGCAAGCCACCGCTAAGGTGTGTGGCAGGTGGTGAATAAACACCAGACTAATTTTTACCCAAACATGACCATGATGTAAACTAATGATCATTTTAATAATTTATAATTTTCATGGGGTTAACTTCTATACTAATTGGATCCTAATTAAACAAAGACTATTTTATAGACCAGATAAATCGTGTAGTTGGACTGGGAGGTAAAGGGGTTACACGAGCCAGTATTGGCATAAATGTATGAACGAAGTAGAGGGGAGAAAATCGCGGCGTTATTCCACTGGGCTGCGAGCCAAGAGAAGCGCTTGATTTATTCACTCCAGATATGGCCATTAAGCTCATTGTTTCAGAAATATTTGCGCGGAAAGTGCCGAGGGACCAAATTTATCAACGGCACCACAGCGGTTATGTTTTGGACCAACTGTGGTGAAATGACAGCAAATTCATTAATTCAAGTATACTCTTTCAAGAATATTAATAGCACAAGTCGTTCAAGCATCATTTCCCCAGTTTTACTCGAAGGCTATATTCTAATACGGTAATATTTTGTTTAATAACATGTGGCACTATGCTGCCCAATTCAGAATATTCTGTTCAAAACGAACAGAAGAATATGTAGTGATATCAATTTAACTGCGGGGCCGGACCCCGCCGCTGTTGACTTGCAAAGTACAGGTACAACACGACATTTCGCACTTGCTATTCCACGTGCGATTTCATCCCCAACGCGAGGTGCTGTCACCTTTGACTTGCAAAATAAGCGACGACATTCCTTATTTAACATTCCAAATGCGATTCCTATCACTCGCCTAGCTCTTGAGATATGTTTCTTAAATTCATTCGATGCTTTTTCAACCTTCTCTAAGCGCCGCCATTGAAAACGAGCACCAATTCCGAGGAAGGGTTCATTGGGAAGACTTCATCTATTTGATATCATCGACAATTTAAACTTGTGTTACTTTGAATGTTATACCATACCGGGAGACTAAAATGATTTTTACACTCTGTTTTCATTGCATTGATAGGTACACTTAGCGGATGACTCCGTTAAAAGTTACTGTTGCGGCATCTCCCGCAGTTTCTTGGATTTGAAAGAAAAGTTTTTGCAAAGCGACCGAAATGTATCAGTAATCTGCGTAATTCCTGGCCTCCGGGAAACAGAAAATAGGCTTATATTGTTCACAAATATTAACACAGCAATATCAAATTCAACGTCAGTTATACATTTTAAAAATAAAGGTGGGAACATTTTTTCTTGAATATTCCCTCTTGTAAGAACAGCATCACAATAACGTGGCTTAACTACATGTAGTTATTCTCGTCCTCTTGTATAACTTGTAAATTATTACTACTTCCTTTCTTTTCATTAAAGATATCTCTTACTCATTCGTATTAACATCATTATTTATGACATTATTAGCCCTTTCTACATTTTCCCTCGCACAATATGACTAAGCTAAGCATCACTCAGATTTTCATTAATCGCACTTACTTAAAAGAATCGTTGAATAACTAAATGCGACGAACAAGGCCGCCATTAATCATATTTATCCTGCGACTTCCTTGTCGAGAAACACATGCATACAAAAAAAATAAGTGAAAGGAGACTAATGGTGATGACCGCAATGGGGAATTACGGCTGCGATTTTATTCAGACGGTTTCTTACTTAACAATCACCGGAAATGAATTCCATCTTCTCGCAAGACTGCTCAGCGTCGCGCCGATCAATCCACGTAAAAAATATCGGAATCGACGCCCAGCAACCTCGCAGTTCCCTTACCTCGATCGCTGTTCCCTCCCCCCTTTAGGATACGGGACGTGTGTCCCCAGAGGTCTCTGGTCGGATGATTCGCCGCTCATTTACCCGAGCGAATTGTGAGGGCGGGAAATGAAAGATTACGTTTTGCGTCGCCGCTGAGTGGCGGACAAGGGAAGGGCAGCGAGGGTGGGAGGGAGAAAACGGGCTCAGTACGTGACACACTCGAAGACAGCGGCAGGGATGACGGGTGCCAGAGGTCAAGCGGGGAGAAATCACAAGAGGCAGTCGCGCAGCCAAGGTTTTCATTCCGGGTTCGTCCTCAGGCCTCTCATTAGGGGGACAAACACTGCTCTGGACGGTCGGAGCTGGGGGAAATATGATAACCGGAATATTGTTTCGTTTGGGAATGAAAATCACACAGCCTGTTTCAACGACTGAATGGAAACGCCAGTTGCTATTCTACGGAGTATTTACACACTGGAAGCGAAGGTCGAAAACCCAAGGGGAATTGAAAACGTTTACTTTGTGCAGGCCTAGGGCCTCTCGGTCACCGGAATTGGCCAAAAGGAAGAGGGAGCACAATGGGGGCGAATTATGTGAAGAAAGTAGTTTAAAGTAACACATTCCGCACAACATAAAAATAACACTGTATACCACCTATACTGAGAGAGAAAGGCTAATATAAACGTTATATTGGAAGGTAAAAGTCAGATCAGGTGGAATATTTTAGCTTTCTAGGCAGCGTTTTGGACCAAGATGATCAAAGCCGTAAGGGCATAAGAAGGGAAAATGCGTTAGGCAAAGAAACTTTCAAAAGGAAGAGAGAATTGATGATAGGGACTTCGAGATACGATGTTAATAAAAGACTCGTCAAAACTTTGATATGGAGTGTAGTCATGTACGGCTCGGAAACATGGTCGTTGAAGCAAGATGATAAGCGTGGATTGGAGGTTACGTGGGTGTAGAGAAGGATGGAACAGGTAAATCGGACAGATAGGAAAAGAAGTGCTAGGCATGGAGGGGTAGGAGAGAGGATTTTTGGCAGAAATCCAAAGGAAGCAGGAAAGATGAAGGCAGAGAAATTTGATTGACGCTAAGATGGAGAAGACCGTGATAGATTGAGAACGTATGCCTAGCGATGAATGTTGGACGAAATGAAGGGAGGAAGGAAGTATGTGGAATTGAAGAAGGGTTTAACAAAGAAAGAGATGTCAGATTGTGTTTTCTTAAGAGAGGCTAAAAATATATCGGTGCCTTAAAAGTCAATTTTCCACTTATTTAAATTTTCAGTCGTAATAAATTATTGTTCAAATACAGAATAGGAGGTGACCGCAAGAATATCCTCCACCACATGGTCCTCTTTTTCTAGATATTTTAGTCGTATTTTTTAATATCCCGTAAGCCACCGTTAGTGTGTGTGGCAGGGAGTGAATACAAATATCTCTTCTCATTCTGTGTGTTATGTTAATTACTTACTTGATAATTGCCCCTTTAAGTGCGCTAAAAATCACTAGAATAAAACCTCACGTTACAAAATAGATTCGCTCAACCGAAGCCAATCAATGATAATCACAATGTATTTTCTCACTTCCCAAGGCCGAAATTAATTATTAAATTTTTCAACATTAAACGAATATTTGATGTAACTCAAGGTTGTCTTGAAAAATGGACCATTTTAAAGGAACCACTGGCAAGCGTCACTCTTGTTGGAGAATATTATCCAGGAACACATTAATCATTTTTTTAGGCACCTTCTCTTTTGCTACCGACTAATGGCTACAGTGACGTGGTAACAATGTGGGACTTAAATTGGAATTTGCATCAAATCTGCGCATAACTGGCGCGATTTCTCCTTCGCTTACCAAATCATCAAAATTTAATTAATTTTCGCTGGGGGACAGGAAACGTATACCCCCAAAAAGTGAATGAAAAGGGTAGGGGGTCAATTGAATCAATTTTAATTTACATAATTCCACGATAGAAAATCTCTTTTGAGTTCAGCCGAACATTTATGTAATAAAAACACGAAATCGAGAGTGTGGGAAGTATTTAGCAGTGGGATCCATAAAGTAGTTTTGATCGGGAGCTGCAGTAGCTCCTGTAAATTCCAGTGACGAGAAAAAAGGGACGACGACAATCAGAAGAAGAAGCGAAAGATAATTAGTAAAAAGGGAGAGGACAATTTGCATTTGTAATTCGCAACTACGCGACAGGTCAATTCGCATCGGGATGGTTTGCTCAGAGTTAGATAATTTTGGCCTTAAGCCCTTCAACGGTTACAACAGCGATTGCGTACGAGAGTTGACTCACTTAACTAAAGTGTATGTATCATTAACCAATTGTACATGGGTTGACTATCGATCGCGAACGATTTCGATACTTGAGTCGCTGTCCTAGTGAGTGAGTTCAAGTGAATAAATCTGACGCCAAACAAAGAGATAAAGAGATTGGGGGAAACTTGTGACCCAAAACACTTTTCCCTCTTAGCGCGGTCAGACAACATTATTCTAATCCCATATCTTGCTACAATTAATCTCTCGCATTTTATGGACATGGTCCTTCCTACCTTAGTACGATGGGACTAATAATACATTTTCAACAAATCGCTAAAGAGACATCCTTCCAATTTATACAAGAATTTCATCTGAAATTTAACCTCCACTCCGTGAGTTACAATACATGCGTAAACCATTCCAACAGTGAAGATATTGACTACTGTAGTTACATGAACTACGGCATCTAAGCGTAAAATACTTCCATATGCATGGGAGATGAGCTGCTAGTAACAAGTAGGAAAATAAACTACGGTTAGATGAAATAAAATCGTCTGCGGTGATAAAACCATCATCAACCAGTAAAACCAGATAAAACCAGTAATCAACCTGAAGGTCGGTTTAATAGGTGATGGCAGAGCTCACCCATGTACCAAGCCCGACGGCGTGTGAATATTCACACATCAGGGTTCCTGCCAGTCCAAGCCAGTTCCTTTCCCTGTGCCGGTTATGATTTCCCAGGAAGATCTGGTACCCGAAAAATCAACCAGCTTGGGTAGAGCTGCAGGTGCCCAAAGTGCCTTGCCCAGGAATCGAATAAATTGTTGACCGATAAATTAGCAACTGGACGGAAACCTGAAACCAAATAAAAAGTGAAACGCGCGACTTTAGGGAACGGTGTGGTCGAAAAAATCGAAATTACTCGGATAATGACAGGGACGGTGGCGACTTCGTCGTAATATCGAAATTGCAAATTTTGTTAGTACCCTGCGAGCCACCGCTAGGCTGTGTGGGATCTTTCTGTTAAACCGAAGGCAGCACACGCAAAGAATTGTCCTTCCCTACCCCTTATACGTGAATTTCACATGCTTCATCATATGGTCCAGTACTAAGCGAGCTCTACACTCAGATGATACGCAAAATTTGGTTTGATTTCTGTGGCCTGTGGCTGCAATTTATCTTAAAGATTTAAGCCTTCACGTCCAGCGTAGAGTACCTAGATTTGTAAAACGTTGTTATGATAAACTTATGAGCGTATGCATTATACTATACACATATTAGACTTGTGATATATTTTTAACGCCAAAAAATTCAACGAAATAATTCAACGAACAACGAAACGCTATAATTTCAACGAAATTTTAAGTCTTTACGTTAAAAATTCAACATTATCAACATGAGTAACGAGATTTAAAGGGGAACTATTTTGATGAAATTAAATTGATTGGGAGCAATTACTCCACATGTAACTTTCCCTGGTGGATCTGTCCACCACTCAATGGGCGAAGGACCATTATTTACGTGGAGAAGGGAGAAAATACACCGTGAGACGGACTTCAACCCTTTGATTGCGGTACAATCACCCGAACCAACGGCGTAAACAGAGAACGCTAGGGGATGATGCTGGAACGAGCAGTGCGGATGGACGGGCAACATGACACGCGTTTTGCCGGCATAGAGGTGGCCAATGGAAAGGGTTTAAGGCAAAGAGGAGGACGCAAGGCTGGGACGAGAGTGCGAAGCGACGGACGGCCGCCGACCTGGGCGCCCCGCGTTACGTTTGCGACCGTGGAATCTCTGGAGAAAGATAGGGAGAGGAGGTCGGGAAGGGGAGGAGGCAGACACGAGTCCAGCGATGTATACGTGGGCTTTGGCATGTTTTGGACTACGTCCCACTCTCACTCTGCTCGCCCTCCCTCTCTCCTTTCCCCACCTTACCCGGGTCGCCAGACTCCATGCACGCTGTGGGTGTGAACGTGTGACTAGAGTGGTTTGTGGAAGGGATGGAGGGGAAGGAGGAAGAAACACCCAGGAGCTTACCTTCTCGGGAGGAGAACGATGAAAAAAAAGAAGTCTCACGGGCGGTGATAAAACGCTGGCATAAACTCTTGACTCACCCCATTAAAGACGCAGGAAAAGCCTCGCATGCCAGCAAAATTTTAACTCTGGCACAATAAATTCTCATTAACTGATAGTTACGCAAGCTTTCAGATACGTAACTATGCAGTCATTCATGTTAACTGACTTGCGACAAATGAAATAACTACAAAATAAATAACATCAGCTTGCACACGTTGTGAAATATAAATGGTTACATTCAATAAAAGGAATTATAATGGCCCACCCTACTTAGATAGATCAGACCACAGAGATAAAATAAGGGAGATAGATTCGCTTAAAGATAGACACATATACTCATTCTTTCCCCGAACAATCAGAGATTATAATAGTAAGAAATCGAAGTCACTTTAGAAACATTAAAAAAATTTCATTTCCAAGTCGGAACAAAATTAAACATTGCAAAAATATCCGACATATTTGTACGTGCATGTGTATGCTAGTTGGTAGCTTGTGAGTTTCGCATGTGTCTGGGTTGTAAGGGTTCTTGCATGAATGCATACCATGTTTTGTTTGTGGACTGTATAAATTTATGGCTTTTGCAAGCGGTTTTTTTTTCTTTTCATAATTTCGGGTGGTGCACTAACACCCCCCTCCACACGCCCTTTTTGGTGGCTTATGAGATATTAGGTAGATGTTGATGTAGAATATCATCGAGCTTCTATAAAACAGTATCGTAATCTTATTTAATAAGATTGCAATGCTTCTCAGCTCCATTAAATTAATCCTAGAACGCTAAAAAAAACATCACACAACTAAAATACTTTTGTGCGTATGTAGCAGAGGAGTTGCTAATTGAGGATTTCTGGGAATCATTATTTTCAAGTCCAAGGATAACATCTGCAAACACCCCGATGGGATTAGCAGAGTTTGGAAAATAATTTCGTTCCGCATGACATTTAGAGTTGATTTATTACATACGGGCGTTAAACTGTGCAAACTTTCTCTCCAAAGGTAATTCATTTTTAAGAGTCCTAAGAGGAACATTAATATTGGCCATCGGCGAATTTAAACCAAAAAGTGTACAAATCAATTCCATCGCGTCACTACGCTTTTCAGTGATACGTTACTCTCAGTGAAAAATAGTATTTATTATTCATAATTTTGTCAACAGAACGAAGGGCATAATAAGTTCATTTAGGGTATCATAAAAATAACTACGATTAAAGTCATTTAGTCTTAAATATTTTCAACCTTAAATTCGAGGTAGAACGGAAATCGTGTAACTTTAAAAAACTTTTGACTTGAACGACCAGGAGTGGAAATAACCTGTATGGTATTCAAGAAGTTTTCTCGGGTTTCCCACCGGGTCAGGTTGATGAAGTGCACCGACGTTTCGAAGGCTGACTCTGCCATCGTCTTCAGGGTGAAGTGATCACTCTGCCATCACTTCACCCTGAAGATGATGGCAGAGTCAGCCTTCGAAACGCCGGTGCACTTCATCAACCTGACCCGGGGGGAAACCCGAGAAAACTTCTTGAATACCATACGCCGGGAAAACCTGAGATCCTTCATTAACCTGTATACTATTTTCTCCATGCTATGTTATCCAAGTAAAATAACAGCTTTTATGATCTGACGACAACAGAGTTTCATATACACGAGGAATGTGAAAAGATAAAAAAATTAGAAATATTAACCAATTGCCAAACTAAATGGCGTACGAGTGTATACATCCTGTGAAACCTTCCAATGGCGAACTTTCTTAAGGAATAAATAACCGTGTGCTATTGGGAGGCGTCTACTATATCGGAAAGACTTGAACAGAGACAAAAAAAAACTTTGTTAAGTTTCACAATCACTTATTCAAACGACCAGTTTTGTCGAACGGTCGACACCTGATTATATCGACTGTACGATGAAACCGGTCGTTTAAATAAATAATTATAGAACCTATCAAAGTTTTGTTAAGTCTCTGTTCATCATGAAGTTCCGTAAAGTTGTCCCTAACAACAATTAATTCGAAGAGACTTATGAGCATGACCGCAAATTTTCCTACCAGGAAATATTGGAAAAAGGACTGATTTTTCTCCGAAATTTTGATATGCGATGTTTACCGGTAGATATATTCTAAAAAGCATTAAAAATTATAATGAAAGGGAGCAGACAATGGCAAACTCTACATGAGTAAACTAAACAAACCAAATCCGTCAACAGCTTGAGATATTTTCTCAGAAAACTGCACGTAGCCACTCTGAAGGAATTCGAAATTCCGCCAAAGAAAAGGAATACGGTATCTTAGAGCTCTATTTTATTTATGAATCGCTATTTAGAGGTTTTTTAAATCAGTTTCATAACTTTATATACAGGATCCGCAGAGTTATACGCTTTCAACGAATTTTCTCGAGAAAAACATTAGAGCACTCGTAGTTATATAGCACACAATATGACAGTTCGACAGACAATTCGAATAAAAGTACAGAGGTAGGCGTGCCCTCGTAGATATAGTCATTAAGGATGAAATTAAGATGTCAACATAAAATTAACCCATAGAAAAAGTATTGCATAATGAATAAACGCACACGTGATCGTGGACAACGGAGGACTCTTTCGCGAAAGAGAAGGACATAAGAAAGGAGGAGAAAAAACACGTTCGCCCCCATCTCCGAAGGCCACGGCAGCGATGTGCCACTAAAAGAAGACTAACAAATTGAGGCCGACGACTATTTGATTGTCTGATTGGTTATTGCCTTCATTGCGAAGCGAGAACGGGGACTATTAAAGTCTTGATGACTGCCACCTAGTGGAGTGGGGGGGAAAGGGAGGAGAAAAAATGGCTGTTGGGGAGGACAGAAAGAGGCGAGGTTGGAAATACAGGGCGGGAGGGAGTGTTCCACCAATGGTTAGTGAGGGGAGATTGGTGATATGCGCTCGGCAAAAATAGGCACCCACAGTCACGTGACTGAGGGCTGTCCTACCATCTACATCGCAGCTCCTGAAGACTCGGATTCCGCAGCCGCCGGTCATTGGGCGTCCGCCCAACCCATGAACCCATTCTAGTATTTCTTAGCATTTTTTTAGTACCCCGCTAGCCACCGCTAGGGTGTGTGGCAGTGAGTGAATACACACCAGACTAATTTTGACCCAACAAACTTGCTGCATCCCACGGAAGGAATAAAAGGGATGATGGGGGAGGGATGGGGCGGAGGAAGTAATTAAAAGAAGCCAATTAACTACTCTCTCACCCATTGGAAAGATCGAACGAATGAAATCGTTCACCAATTTAAATCTCGTCCCTCTTCACCTAAGTGCGCCGTCGAATATACTCGTATAACACGAAACATTAAATTCTATCCCTTCACAACAAATTGCCACGACAACAAAACAGATCTATCTTTGGCGTAGGAGTTCGTAGGGTGATTTCAAAGAACTGGGTGGAAATACCGCAGCAGTTACTTACGTAGAATAACCCGCTGCTTTGAACAAAAATTTGAGCATCTAACAGTAAAAAAATATCATTCGCCTCGACGGAGATTCGAACCTTGATCTATTGATACCCGGCGGGGTGTCATAGCCAGTTAAACTGTCGATGCTTCCTCTTATGAATTCACAGTATCAGCTGACGCCTAAGTAGGTTGAATGACTAGAAAAACTCGGTCGGATATTGAGGGATCCAGGTTCTAAACCAGGTCGAGGCGAATGATTTTTACCCCGAGGAACTATTTCATTAGAAATGAAAGGATGGCGGCCCACAGTCATTCCATCTCCGGACTTAATCACTACACAAATATTACTATGCCTCATACGACAATCGCCAGTCCGTTGAATGTAAAGCCTACGAGTATTTCCGCCGTGTTGAAGGCGGTTCAGAGGACACCTTGGTTGGTCGCCGTGGATACAAAGCCGGCCCACTCGCGATTGTCGCAGTTACTATCGTAAAAAACTCGCGAACAAGGAAATAACGGAATAATTACGGGCGACGGTAGAGACGCTTTCAAGCAGCTGCGACGTGATCTCATGCACGTGAAATCCACTCTTAGAAAGAGCAAGGCAATTTTCAACACTCCAAAACCATCTTCTTCCTACGGGAAGGGCAGAATGGAGAGCAAATGAGATTCCAATATCGGGAGATCGGTTTACGGATGGGTGAGCCAATGTCGTCTGCGTTCTTCACCCGAATCCAACGGCGTGCAATACTTGGCTATCCATGCAAATGATAGTGGAAGTTATAATCCATCGATAGAGGGGAATCAAAAACAGGAAATAACACCAAAATGCAATGCTAGGATAAGAAAAATCGCTGCCCAATAAGGGAAGACCCTTCGTGAGCACGAGATCAATCCAATATCACAAGAAGAGCAAATATTCTAATGCCTAACTGGTGATAGCCTGATAGTGCTAGTGTTGAACCAGATAACGCCGCAAAATTAATTGACTAAAAAAAAAGTTATTTAAAAAAATTCACTATATCGATAAAGATTAGACAAACATATCGTAATATCATCGCTAAAATAAGGTAATTTGTGAAATAACTTCATAGAATAGATAATGTAAAAACATTAACCAGAAGTTACTAAACTTTTCTTTTTCTTCCGTATCAAAGAAGTACTCCCTGAATCCGCAGTTGTTTCTTCACATTCAAGGTTTGTACTTCTTAGGACTTCCAAAAGCGGTTTGAAACGGACAAACTCTCTTCCTTGGCATCTACGAGTATCAAAAAGTTAGAAAGAGCGAAACCATCTTTGGGCACATTTTTAACAACGCTATACTATTATCAAATATAAGATGAAAATATGGTTTGTTTAAAAATAATAATGAGAAGGAGGAAATTATTTTATCATGTACAACAAGACAAGATGAGGGAGTATGTATATAATCATCCCGAAGTTTAGGTTTTTTATATTTTTTTAGGTATTTTTATTTTTAGAATTTTAGTAGGTGATGGCTCACCCATGTACTAAGCCCGACGGCGTGTGAATATTCACACATCAGGGTAGCCAGGGGCCAGTTCCTTTCCCTGTGCCGGTTATGGTTTCCCAGGAGGTTTCCCACTCGCAAACTCTGCCCGGCATTTTATATAGGCCAGTGCTCTACACCCCTGAACCTCAGGGTGAACAATCATCGCGCCTCATGTAATCCCTCCTCCCCGTCCGCGGGTCTTCCCATCCCAAAACATGCCTCCCACCACAACAACCCCTTCAATCACTGTTACAATGTTTCCGTGCTAGCATCCCTTCCCCCATCCGATAACCCTATAAAATTAAAAACAATGGAATTGGCATTTATATGGCTGTGTAGAGCCTATCAACATCCGGGTCTCAATGTCGTTCACTAAATGGGTGGGTGGGGCTGAGGTGGATGGAGGTGGATTTGTTTCTTGCGAGGTGGTGGGACAATTTATTCATCCGCATACATTTTGTCATCCTTGTCCTGTGTTTTGACTTGTCAAGCCCTTATGATGACTTGGTGAGTTGATGCCTTGGTCATGGGTGTTGTGGGATCTGTGGATGAATTGTTAGTTTTCTGTGTCGCTTGTTACTATTTCCGCATCCTCCTTATTCCATCTCCGCTCCCCTCAGGCCTCCCTTTCCCCCTCCATAACCTCCTCCCCTCTGCCACCACCTGTTCTCCGCTCCGCTTTCTCCCCCTCCATATACCCCTCCTTCACCTCTCCCCCACTACCTGTCTTTTCCCCTCTCCCTCGTCCCATACTCTCTCTGCACCGCGTACCCTTTTCCTCAGTCATATCTTATCTTCCGAAGAAGACGGAGCTCGAGTCCGTCGAAATTATCAAGATAATATTGTGAGTGTTCTTTTTATGTGTTCTCGTGCTGTGTTACTGTCTAAGTTTTTTATTCAACACTTCCGTGTTACTTCGAAGAAATTATCTATATATATATATATATAGTAGGCTAAAAAAGTGACAATATAAAAAATCATGTGCATATAGCTGTAAATTTAGTCAATTACTGTAAGATTTTTACAGGAAGATATGTACGTAAGCGTGTGTTTTCGTATATGGGTTAATATAAATTTACATAAATATATGAACTCATATTTGTGCATGTACAGGTTTGGCTGACGTCCTTAACATCTCTCACCAACCCCGCCACCACATGCCCATGCGGTGCGGCGGCTTGCTGGTCAAAGCTTTGACGTAGGTAATGGAAAAGCCCTCGGGGATATTTCTCTTTCACGAATGCATTTATTACTCTTTTCCTTCACTTCTAGTAATCTAACAGCCGCCGCTACATTATGACAATACGGCTGCTTTCGGACGCATTGTGTAGATTTATATGAAGACAAAGTAGTAAGAAGCCAAAAAAACAGTGAGGGCCGACGACTTTTTGATTGCTATCAGTTCCGCAAATTTCATGGTTCTAGGCCAAGAAAAATGCAACCGCTACTACACCGAAGGGAGACTTCAAATGCTCAACACCGTTTCACATATCGGCCTACACACCGTCTGCCCCCCTCCCCCTGGCGTATTCATGGAATCCATGACGCCTCTCCCTCTCCATCGATACACGCGAGCCTTCCAATTGGAGACCCGGACGTTCCAACTGCACATAGCCGCCACACCTTGCGCGTCAAAATAGCCGACGACTTGTCTACCCTCGTCTGCTCAACGAGGCAAGGAATAATGAGGGCTGAACTACGCACATATAACCACTCTTACCAACCTTCCGCCCACGATAGATAAAAAAGATGGAGAGAAAAATAAGAAGGAAATACTAAACAATGCTCTCTTATCCGTTTTTGGACGTCCACGGTGCGATCACGTGTGGTATTATCGGTGTAACGCGTGACGTCGTGCTCCGTATCACCGCGTTTGATAACGGTTCATGCTGTCCGTATCCAATGAAAATTGAAAGCGCCGGGATTTACATTATTTAGGGTAAAACATGAAGGTGGCGCGAAATACGAACAACTATTGATTAAGTTTCGAAAAACGACTGATTGAGAGATGAAAAACGACTGATTGAGAGATGAATAACGATGATTTGAATCGCCGTCATGCGTCGCTCTAATAACAACAGTAAAACGCGCACGTGTAGCAAATCTGTGGATGTTAAGAAATAGACAAGATTGTAATTGAAGCTGCAGAATAAATGTAATTCCAAGGAGGTCCGTTATAACTAGATTTATTTCGTCTGAAATAGAGTAATCTATGTGTATGCACAAAAGAACAATTTGCTAAGAAGAAAACAAAACCTTGGCCTCCAGTGTATACACAAGAACATGTTATTCTTGGCTAGGCTCATTATTTAAATAGAAGTTCCTTTGATGAGAGCGAGCCAAAATGCAACAACTATACACCTTAAATTACTTAGTAACATCTGGTGTAATGCAATTTTTACAATGACACCACACCTTGAATATGAAGATTGTTCAAAGGAGAGTGGAGATGGCGAATTCACACTGAATAAGTAAACCTAATTATGTCGCATTTGTGTAGAAATCGGTAGTATCGAAATTAATTTACTGTGAAAAATATACACAGTTTACTTATTCAGTGGTGAAGATTTTTCACCAATTGAGCCTGATACAATGTACACAATACATTTTTTACATCACATAGTACTCGGAATAAAAATGATATACTATATCTATCAGTTCTACACTTGATTTCTCTTTTAATTACAAGATCTTTCCTACAGTAGCGCGATGGTGTTAATAATGCATTTCCAGCATCATCGCTAAAGAAACGTCCTTCCAATTTATGTCAGAGATTTAATCTGCAATTTAACCTTCGCTTCGTGAGTGATTCCCAACCTAGATCCTCTAATTATACAAAGGGGTGGTCGGACACCAGCCGTTAATGGATAAATATTAGAACATATACCATTGAAATCGTAGCTACATCTCCCTGAAAATGGTCCAGTGGGTCGAGGTAAAGTCATAAGTAGATCGACGAAACGAACATAGGGTATCGTCATTTTTTTTCATGCCCTGGTAGTAATTGGGCGTTGGCCAGTGAATGCTATAATGACAAACGGAGGGTACAATATTTCGAGCGAGCGACTGGCACGATGACGAGCTCATGGCAAGTATGGAACCATGCAGGAATCCCTCACAACAGACACTTAAAAATAGTCCCGAACGGTTTATGCGGTCGCATTGGCAGCAGATATTTTATCCCATCTCACCTGAGCAAGTGAAGTGGAGGGGGGGGGGGGGGCTGGGGCCATGAGTTTTCCCCTACCACTCTCATCGAACATTTTATTTTCCCATTGCGAGGCGACAGGCCGAGGGGAAGAAGAGGGGAAGCTGAGAGACGACGCGCTCACTCCCCTCTAGAGTTCACTTTTCGGAAAATATTCCGGGGGAGGGACTCTTTCTAGGCGTGTGAGGTAATGCGAGGGGGAACCGTTATCTTGTCACCTGTCTCCCGCGAAACCTTCCCTCTCTTCTACCGCGCATGCGAAATCCTGGACGCGTCCAAGTAAAACGACTCGCCTCCGACGCACGTCATCTATCTCGCCTTTCATACCCTGCGCCCTCTCGTGGTGGCAGATACTCTCCCGGCGCCCGTGAAATAAAAGAAAGAGGAAGGTGATGGGGCGTAAAGGTGGGACGTATGACTGAGGGCCACGGACCTCTCCCAAAAATCCCTGAAGTGCCATTCGATGGCTCACTAATTTTGCTTCCAAGGTCGCTCTAAGGTGTTTCGGGCAACTCCTCTCACTCTCAAAGGTTCCTGTGGATGATAGGTCCTCGGAAGTACGAGCAAATTTTTCCCCGAGAGAAATGAAAAGTCCATGTTAATATTCACATTTATCCGTTTACATTTTTCACTCGGTAACCTGTCCGCACATAATAGTACCCTCTGTACAACTTCATTTTTTTCGCAGCCAGCGAAAACTTCAGTTTCAGCATGAAAAATTTCCTTCAAGAAATTCTTAAATATGCTTATGAATATTAAAGGAGATTTTAAAAAAATATCGCCGAGGGTGCTCAATTTATTATCATAGTCTTATTTCGGCCAAGAATGAAGAGGTCCATTCGTGATATACATAAAACATAATGATTCAGCTTGAAAACTTTAGATTTAAATACGAAAGAATTTAGCGTTTTAGACAGTACCAATAGATTTACGATGTCAATTTCCTCACGAAAGATTAGGGATCAGAATAACTGCAAGCAACCGCGCTAAAGGAGAAAAGTATTTTTCTTTTTTCATCAACCATCATTTTCGCACATTACCGCGCTAGGGGGAAAACACTTTTTCCGTTCTAAGTAGCCTAGTCTGTTGTAGTTGCATCTAATCTTTAATTGTCTTATACTTCCTGTTAATAACATGTGTATAGAGTACTTTACGCTACACTACCGCACTTCATGCACCTGTAGTTGTCATTATTTACACTTTTTGAATTATTTTACGCACTGGATGTTACTAACAACTAATAAAAACTTAATATTTCAAGACATATAACAAGCGGGAGATATAAGACTGTATTTTTCAACGGAGTCTTTCGCCAATGCAAAATTTTGGAGTGTAAGAGGACGCCTCATTAGCTTAAATGGCTAAAGCACAAGGTCGGACATCCAAGGGATCCGGCTTCGAATCCCGGCCATGCTGAATGATTTTTACACTTTGGAATTACTGCATCTTGGTTTTTGGTGTTCAATGACCCCCGTCCAAGATATTCTGACGGTGGCTAGCAAAGTAATGTGCAGTTGTAGATAAAAAAATCTAACGTCGAATTTTCCGATTGTATTTTGATAACTATAATGCTGAACACATGATGCATGATTTTTATTCACCTGGCTAATATCCTGGATTGATATTTTGCGTCAAGTTATGTATTATTCTTTCACTTCCAATTAACCTACCCCAGACCATACGAGAGCTTTATTTGGTCAGAAATCCATCCCTGCATTCCATGCGCTCGACAAAACGATGTTCTCGTCCCTCCAATTTCCTTTAAGGGGGTTAACGCACACCATACCATCAATGCCCTGCATTTTCTCACAGATACCTTAAAAAGCGTTTCTAGCGCAGTCAGCCATAGTTCGTACTGCGATCAGAAATTGAGGTCACCTCCATGTTTCAGGGTTAAAGGTTAATAAGGACAAGGAAGGGACGAACTAGAGAGAATCATGCCGTCCGTACGTACTCTTTAACATAGAATTTTCTCTCAGTGCGAACAGTTAGTTAGATCGTACATTACACTTTAAAAAGGTTGAAACACAAATGATGGCACCTCTGTGTGGCGTGTGAATCATTTTATACCATTTTAAGGCTTAAAACCAACTTGAAATCTTTATTGAAATTAAATTTTAATAGCAGGTACGTTTGGTACATTAAATTAGTAGCAATTCCCCATGTAATAAATACCCGAAAATATAGATAAGTACACTTGGGCCATTAAGGTTATCAGTAGTGAACAAGTCAGTGTCCCCGCTTAAGATTTCTCAAGCACCTGGAAGGGAGCATATTTCTCGTTTCTGATATTTACTGAGTATACTTCATAGTGAGTGCACATTTGTCATGCACGAAAAAACTTTATCTATTGCCTCGGAGTGCTGTCAGGCCAGTATTTCCGCCGATTGAGACGTGCATGATGTCGGATGAAAGCAATTTCAAACTTGTGGGAACGTTTACAAAGTTAATACTCGCGTGGAAAGTACCTGGGGAATTGGAACAGATGGCGATCAAATTTCTTCCGCACACGCCAAATACAGCTCAGTAAACAAAAATCTATCACATGCAAGCGTCTATCCTTCTCTTATCTTAGTTTACCTATCCTCGCACGTTATCTTGAAATAAACCAACCATTATTCCGGCCATTTTCCTCCAACCCAGATTTCCAATATTGAGAAGAATGGAGATACGCGAAAATCCCGCAAATTAACATTTAAAGGAAGAGAAACTAGACTTTAAAGTAGAACTCGCTGATTTTAACAAATATTTAATGCAAGTAAACATATCAAAAACACTTGTAGTTAAACAACGTTCATTAGACGCGAAAAGAATTTGTGAGGAAAAGGTTGAGAAAATCCATTATAATTCTTTTCGTAACTGCTAACAGAAAATTTACAAGCGTCAAAGGTATGTTGGAATGTAGCATAAGGTTAGGATAAGGTTAGGATAGGCATAGGGTTAGGATTTCTTTGGTTCACACAGAGAGTAGGAATGACATAAAGAATTTTTGAAAGGTTCAGGACATCTGAGTTTTCTTGCGACTCCGAGGGAATTATGGGAATCGCAAAGGTAAAAAAAAAGAATAAATATTGCTACAGTACAGACTTAAATAATAAATTTCGCGCGTAATTACGGATCATCACAAATTTAGATATAAAACCAACAAAAAGAATTTGAAAAGGTAACACTTCAGGAAATAACGAAAACATTTCGATAATTAAACCTCTTTAGTCCCGTTCTGCGTTTAGTCACTGAATTATATTTCATAAAATATAGGGTAAACTGTTATGAGTAACTTAGCCGATTTTACAAAATATTACCGTGCACTAGGTTTTTGCTGCTGAAATAATTAATTTTAAACTGATTTTGAGCAAACACATGGCTAAAAGACTGCCCAAATCGCGTTTGTTACTCTCGCCTTCAATTAGTGGAGTGGTCACCAAAGGTAAGGTTTAATAATATGTAGCAATAAACTCGTCAAATGTCATTCGACTCGTATGCATTCGACTCGTATATTCAGCGCCCTATTTCTCTCAAGTGAGAACTTAACGTACAGGATCGTATTTTTTTCCATTCCTGAATTAGCATAATAATTATAATATAATTTCATGGACTTTAAACGACGAAAAAAACAACATTGGGGGCATTCGTTCGCCCTGCATATGGTCTAAATAAGGCTCGATGACAATCTCTGCACCCACATTAACATGTAATCCAGATGTTGATTGCAGGAAATATCACTAGCTGTCTCCCAGTGAAAATAGAACGGCATCATCGATATCATCACCAATATATTTAATAATAAAAAAACCGGAAACCTTTTAAACAATAATGTTTTTTATGAGCATCCTAACAATTTATTATCGTTAGTTTTGATAACGGATTTTCCTTGGATCCTGAGAACTATTACATAATACCCAGTTATTACTATTAACATAAAGATTATAAAAATTGTACCATTTTCATTACAAAAAATCATTTCCCACGTCACTTCCATTTACCCTGTTCACAGAGCATAATACATGAGCCACTATCTTCAACAACACATTGTTCTTAATATCTTACCTATCCATATTCCCTTCTTTCCTCAAACTTATGGCAATTCTTAATTGGAAAATTTACTTTTCTACACCAGAGATTAAAATATTTTATTTGGTAGTTGTGCACATCCAACACCTCTAGATTATCTAATAAAACATCGGGGATACTGTAATTATATGCATGATCAAATTTAGCCCGTACACCAATGTATAGTGTATCCTTCCGTGAGTACCATCTGTGGTTACATAGCAACAACAAAACCAAGTATGAGAGATACATTATCAGCAGACCTTGAATGTTGAAACGCTTAAAAAAATTTATTTTCAAAAATATCCAGGGGGTTGAGCCCAATAACAAGGCTATCAAACGTGACTTTCGGGAAAAGGTAATAATAACGCTCGCGATTGCGCACAAAAACGGACTTCTTGAGCAATGCCCGAGAATTGTATCATGTTTTGGCTACCTTGACGAAAGTGATGGTGTGCTAAATCCCATTTAATTCTCACCATGTGCAATAAAATTTAGATTTCACAAGTCCATCCACCTCCACATCAAGTTTCGGCAATCATTTCTCGGACGAAATATAGCTAGATCATTAAATAAAGAACTTGAACTACTGATGGGGTGAAAAAAACAACTAAATGCAACTCATTAATCCTCAGAACTTTTATAAACAATGTTCTTATTCAGGATTGCGACGACGGATAAATACCTACGGCGGAATGGCTCTAAAAACTAATTTATATAAAAAATGTCACCGTAGACAAAGGGTCAAATGACATTTGCTTACCTCCTCCCATGCTGCAATTACCATTAATGAGCGAAAATGCGATGCATTGGAAAATAAATCAGGCTATATAACCAATTGAAAAAGAACAGTGAAATGGACATTCAACAGGAACTGAGCCGACGGGTGGGAAAGGAGAACACGAAGCGAATAATAAAGTTCAAGTGAGAAAAATTTTCGATAGTTTATTTAATTGTATTGTTAAATTTAATGAAAATTCCAGTTCCCAGCGAATTAAAGTATACAATAATAATAATTAAAATGCACGAAGTTATTTCTATATTCAATATAAGTTGCAAATGTGAGCCTGGACATCTTAAACCCGGAAAATAGCTCTTTCCGGCCTGTTTATGAGAAGAGGATGGTGCTGCAAGACTCTTAAATGTTTACACCGAAGACGTTGACTTTCCAATCGAACTATTCAATGGCGTTCACCAAATGAGCCGAGACCAAAAAAAACCACGTCGTTTTCAGTCAAAAAAGAAGGCAATGCTGACGGTTTTCATGGATTACAACGGTGTAGTGCATCATGAATTTTTGCCAGAAGGCCAGACAGTAAACAAAGAGTATTATTTGGGCGTTATGAGACATTTGCGTGAAGCAATTCGCCGAAAGAGACCAGAAATGTGGGCAGAAAACTCGTGGATTTTGCACCCTGATAACGCACCGTCGCACAGTGCTATCATTATTCGTAATTTTTTGACGAAAAATGCAACAAATACCATCCAACAGCCACCGAATTCACCTGATTTGGCTCCCTGTGACTTCTTTCTGTTCAATCGAGTTAAAAAACCATTACGGGGAACGCGTTTTAGCAGCCGAGAGGAAGTAATGGAAAAATCGCAGGAAGCACTGATGGACATACCGAAAACCGAATATAAAAAATGTTTCGAGGATTGGATCAAGCGCTGGCATAAGTGTGTTGCAGTCGATGGGGATTACTTTGAAGGGGACAATATAGATTTAGATGAATAAACTTGTATTTTTAATTTTCTGAATAAATTCTGGGAACTTTTTGATCAAGGTAGTATAACTTTTGGACGGCACAATAGAACACAGAATAAAACAGATAACACGTAAAAGAACACTCACATTGTAGATCATTTGAGCTTTCGGCCTACTCCGAGGCCTTCTTCAGGTCAGACTAGCTCAAATAATCTACAATGTGAGTGTTCTTTTACGTGTTATCTGTTTTATTCTGTGTTCTATTGTGCCGTCCAAAAGTTATATATCTACATGTATATATATATATGTATACACACACACACAAAATTGCATACACATGCAGTGGTGTGTGTATTTGGGATAAATGGGATTTGGAAGATCAACTCTCCTTTTACCTCCGCGCCAAGTTCCAGGGCTTCCTTGACGAATGAGAAATCGAACCACCGATCCGGGTTTCCATCGTGAGGGGAATTCTTTCATTTCCGGCCGCGACGACTCCAGTTCACGTTTCCTCCGACGCCGCCCTTGTTTGGACAGCGAATGGCACAGGGTTGGAGGAGGTAGGGGAGGACGCCTAGATCGCGTAGCCCATCAGGAGAACGCTCCCGCCACGCCCACGCACAGAAGCGTCGACGGGATCCCTTAACGCCTAGTACCTTGCCTTCGACGGCAGAAAGGCGTATATGAATTAGGTAGGAATGGCTTCCAGGAGGACATTCTCAAAAGAAAGTACGCGTCCTTTGGGACGGGGTGACATGCAAACGCGCCCGCGAAAGGAATACTACTGCTGAAAACTATACTCTTGTTGCTAGAAATATGAATGGGTGATGAAATACGAGTATGAGGTCGTTTCGGGTTTCATAATCTGGAATTCCTTCATCTTGAAAGAATGGAGAAAAATAACACTGGAACGTATAAAATTTGGTGTTCAATGAAATTCAACGAGGAACCGCAGTGCTATTCTACTCTATCCTTCCTGGGTGATGCAATACAATTCTTGAAATGTCTATAAGTGATAATATTTTACGGAAAGTTACGCTACGATATCGACGCTGAATAATTTTTCTCGCAATGATTTTATCTAACTTTAATTATGATGAAAGTCCTATTGCGTATTAATTCCTATCTTTCAACTGCCGTAATACGTGAATTTACGCAAAGGAAATTATTATGCGGACCTTTTTCCTTCATTACATTTCTTGTACATTTGTCAATCAGATCAGAGATGCAGAGAAGATGGGTGCAGGAATTGGTGAATTCCAATGATGCATTATATACGTGTACATTATAAAAAGTCATCAAGTAGATAAAATAAAAAATACGGTAGCAGTAATTACCTAACAAAACAACGATACCTAGTGGCAAATAAAATTCACTCACAACTCAATACATTACTCAAAATAGATTGCCTAAAATTTTCCACATTAGCATAGCCAGGATAATTCGCAATTTGCATTGATGGCGGAAAACCTCTAGTAAATATTATTTATGTTTAAATGGATATAATTGCTGAGATTTCAGCAATTTTGTCTTTTTTACTTCAAAATAAGTTCGGCTGCAAAATTATCACTTAAAAAATGACAAACACAAATAAGTTTGCTTCCATACAGACACTAACGAATAATTTCGCATCCAAACAGCCAAAAATGTTCTTTATATGAATGCTTTATGCAAAAGAAAATATTATTAAAATGTCTCGTATCATTACTATGAAGTAAGCAATTGGAAAATCGATCAAATTCCAGAAGGGATACATCAGGGTAATTGAAACTATGGTTACATAGTTTGAGTAACCAAGTAAGGAGTAAAGATCCACCACAGCGTTTACCCATTTGCATCCAAATTGGATGTTTACCTCTCACACGAACTTGCTCTAAATTCTTTGAAATAAAAAATACAGGCATTAAAGTATCAAACTGTCGTTAAACTTAGTTCTTTGTTTTTATACGATTTTTTCCCGAAAGAACTTGGCCCTCTCTTTGGGTAGAAGTTTTTTAAGGCGGAGAATTTGAACAACAAACATAGGTTGCCGTGATATTAAACAACCTTTTTCTTTAAGAGTGTCCAGATCGGCTGCCACAAGAAGCTTCTATCCAATTATCCGAATCATCGACGAATTGCTGAATTTACCGGTTGAATACAACATCTGGGAATTGGCCTAAATTTTCGATTAAACTTAAAACTAGTTTATTTAAAATTGTTTTGCATATAAATCCCTTTCTACGTTTCAACTCAAGCTTAAATCTACCTGGGAACATTGGATAATAATTTTCACTACTTTTTAATAAATATTCACATCGAGGAGAGGAGATATGAATGGACATTGGTATACCAATGAAAATTTTCTGAGTCAAAAAATATCAGCAGATGCGGAGCAGAGACTTTGCTTGCTGAACAAATATTATTCTCACATTACCCAAACTAATATTAAATAAAAAGATGGCTGTAGCACCAAGATAGCTTATGAAATGACATTTTATGACGAAATTACAGTTGAATTTTATACTATATCAATGTGAAAACGAATTATGTTTATTTTGTTTTGTGTTCCAGCATAAATTGACAAGATTGTTGCATGTGGACACATTTTCTAAATAAATATATTTTCATTATCTGATTTTTTACTTCGCTTCTAAAAACCGTAATTTTACCTTATGAGGGGTAAACACATACGGTATG
>CM073778.1:58563944-58779582 GCA_037158775.1 Hetaerina titia | reverse complement strand
AGACAATGACACAACTGAGGGCAAAAAAATAATTCACCCATTTCCAAAGGGGGAGAAAAACGTAATGAAATAGGAAAGAGAGAGAGAAGCTAATAAAGGGATTGGTTTTCGGAGGGAGTAATTTTTTTCCCGAGGAGGACTTCGGCGCACGGAGAAATGAAAGCAAGAATAAATGAGATTTGCGAAACTCGCACTTCGAAACGTAATGAACCCGAAGAGGCGTCCTTAATTAAGGCAAAAGCGTTGGTTGGCGGGAGTAGGGGGAAGAAGGGAGGACGGAAAAGAAGGAGAGCAGTAAAGGGTGAAATAGGGAAGGGGGACACAGACGTAGAGAACCGACGTCACTTACTTCTCTCCCCAAAGCTCACTTCCTTCCCTAATCCTTAAAAATGAACTTCCTCGGCTTCACAGATGGAAAACTGCCCCTTGATTAAGAAAATTCTCGCGACACGCTAAATTCGCTCCAACGAAAACTCTCCCGACGAACGCGGGAAGAGGACGATTGAAGTGGTTGAATCCGATCGGAAGGTTCACGTCGAGGAACATTTTGTATTTTTTTTTACGTCTGTGGATGACAGAGTCAAAGTGGCGATGGTCCCACGTTATTTTCTTTTTCTCCGCTTTTTTATTTAAATGCTGGTTGAATGAATGGGATGAATGGGTGCCCTTCGCACCCGGAACGCGAACGAATCGATCATTCTCCCACGTCGCTTCCTGGGATCCTCTCTGGCGCGAGAGCAGGCTAGGAGTGCGCATGATCACAACTGAAAGCCCTGCTGGGTTTCTAAGGGCACGCTTCCGTTGTTGAAGGTGGGTGGAAAAGGGCGCGAAGAAGTCACCCTCAAAGCATAGGCGCATACTCGATCACGACGTCAGGTACTTTACACTCAACTAGCACATGCTGGGGATCCAGTCTATTCGTAATAGTTCACAAAACATCAACGAGGAAAGGAAGAGGATGTCAGAGCACTAACCATACGCAATGATGACGCAATTCTAATCATTGTCTCGTGCGCGGGAAAAAGAATATCGTGTATCGGCTCGTTTGACGGTTTTGTCCCCTCAACTTCTTACTGCCTTCTAATCTACGAATTGCATACGGGATCAGGATTATTTCTTTGGTGTCATCGTTACATCCTTGGTAACTTTGGGTGTTCATAGCTAAATGGTTACACTGCCCCATGGTCGCAATAAGTTATTAATAATATAATTTATTGCGACCATGGTTTATACGTTACTTCGCCATCTTCAGGTCACAAGAAAATTATGATTAATATGTAGTGGAAATGTAATTATTAAGCTACTAATCTATCATGTTCGCCTTCCACAACATCATGGCTGAATCGTCGCAACCGTAGGCACTTGTTACATTCCAGATATTTAAGTCGTGCTTGTAATATTCGCGAGATGAGCAGCTCAAAATTTTAATTATCTTATAATCGTATGACGCTTCCAGTTCGTTGGTAGTACGATTTTTGCACTAATAAAAGTATTCTTAATATTTTATTTTATTAATAATCTAAAATCCTCCTGTGCTACATACACCGGAGAAATTTCCGCTTACGCTTCAATAATCAACTCAATTTAGAATTAGGTATTCCTCCTCATTTTCATCCTCTTCGTATCAACTCTTTGTTTCTCCTAATTAGTCCAACGCCGTAAAACTCTACTGGTAAACCTCTTGCGGCAATTAATTTTAAAACCAAATTTAAACCCACTCGAAAATTCCTCAATTTCTCTTCCTCATTTTCGTTACTAATTAATAAAATAAAGAAAATTTTCCCATTCGTCACATTGCCTGGGCCGAAGACCCACAAAGCTTTTACCTTCCCGCCACTCGGCTGTTCTCTCTCCACCTTGCCACATTCTTCCCCTGGAAACTGTAAATTGCTCAGAGAGGTTCCGCTTATTCCCTTCTCGGACCCTTCATTTCGAGCTCCACTTCTATTACCAACGAACCGAATTAAAGACCAAGGACCCGGCCATAATTTTTCAAATCTAAAACTTTTAATATCATCATTCCTACCGGTGTATCCCCAGAATCTTTCAAATGGATTTCACACATGAAGGCAGAAACAAAGAAATAACCAAGGTTAACTTCATCTTAGTACGTAGCTGAGGTTCATACAGGGCGGCTATTATATAGTCAGAGGACGAGAGTTAAGTTATAACCGTTCTATTTACTTAAGAAAAAACGGAAAACCCTTTGCAAGAAGAAAACTTTCGGATAACAACCAGGGAATCGGGTCCTAAAAATTACAGCGTAGAAGTTGAAAGGCCAAAGCTGCTGACGGGAAGGAAAATATAATGAAAGAGAAGACATGAAATACTTTAATGGAAAGCACTGTTACACTTAGCAGAACTGTGGATCATGATGGCTAGAATGTACATATCTATTTGGAGATGCGGTCACGGAAAAGAAAAGATAACATACGGCCGCCTCGAGGTTGGGTTAGGAAGGAGGTATATTGCGACGGGAAACGGCCGAATGAGTTGAGCTGAATACTGAGTGGTGTAGAAGAGAGAACTCCTAATTCTACCCTGAATGACATAGGAGGGAAAGTGCAAATGAAGCAACGTGAGTGAAGGAGAAGAATTACCACACTAGAAAAACTGAAGGCGTGCGGAAAATACGACGCACTGTGTCAATTGAACAGCCACAGGAACAGGAAGAGGAAAAGGCATAATTTAAACATGTAATAAAAATTAAAATAAAAGTTAAAACGCCAAAAAATATGGTCTACCAAAGGGTCAAAGAGAGGAGGAAATATTTTTACAGCACAATGAACAGACGAATTCCAATTACCGTTTTTGGGACTTAATTGGAAAACCTTACTAGTGGTAAGTTCATATTTAATTTTTGGATCTCACATTTCGAAATTTTGATTGAGAATTACTTTTGAATGAGTGAACACAGCCATTATGACTCATTAACCAACCCACAGAAGGGAAAAAGGACGATGAAAAGATGAAATACAGCCAAAAGTAAACACGTTGGCTAAAGAAGTGAAAGGTTATTTTTAGTAAAAGTATCACCTTGCTCTGATGATATCGGAGACGTCCTCAAAAACCAAGGGCTACCTTTAGCTATACATTCATTTCAGTTAGAGCTCCCTGACATAAGAATAAGGCTTCAATGGCCAAATAACAAACGACGAAATCAACCAACAACGATTTTAATTTAAGATTTTAGTGAAATGAAAACCTAGGCTCACAGCAGTTAAATTGGTAGAATGCTGAGGATAATAAATGCTTCATTTATTCGGAGACTCCCATAGCATCTTCACTAAGATTGCATTTTTCTTTTTAACCGATATCTCAGGAAACCTACTGAAAACGTGCTTTGGTTTCTGTACGCAATCGAAGTACAACAGCTAAGCACAAAACTTAAGGAATCGTTAAAAGTGAACCAGGCGAAACGAAGACGCTATCTATGTACGGCAAGTGGTTTAGCAGAACTAAAATAAGATAAACGTCGCGAATATAGCAATAACGGGAATGAATCTTTTTCGGGTCCATGAACTGATTTCTTTGTTATAAAAAGATAATAAATATGAAACCTTACCATTAAAAATGATAAACGTGAACGCTCCTCGAAGTTGTCTCGACTTTCCTTCGTATTTTATGCCCACTTGAGTTCACTGAAAATATATCCCACTGCACCTGAGTTACTATGAAACTGAATTTTAATTGAAGTCTTCTTATACCATAACGAAACCTAGGTCGTGAGAATAAAACATTTTAAGTGGAAAAGCTAAGTTGTTTGATTTTCAAATGTCAATCACCTTAATTTTTTTGTGATTCTAAATGTATCAATTGAATTAAAAAAAAACTTCCAGTGAGCGGGGAGTATTATATAAACCAACATATATTCCCAAGATACATCGGAAATGTTATGGTAGAACGAATAACATTCGAATTGGCCCAAGACGACATTCTCAGCAGAAAGAACGAAACGATGAGTTCGTACAAATACAAACTCACTTCGTACTAATCGTAGCTCACTTCACAGGAAAACCAGGATACATTTTTTTAGGCCAAATACTATTTGTTGCGAAAGGTACGTCAAATATCTCACTTTCCCTTTCATTCCTGCTCCTTTGACGGAGGGTTTCTTTACTTCAAGCGCAAATTCCCCCAGCAAGTTTTAAAGGGGTGGTTTAAAAAAAGGAATCAATGTGAAACAGAAATTTATGAAAACATCGAAAATTGGGTTGGGGTCACGCCACTTCCTGACCGCTCTGATGGCCGTTAAACCATCCGTTCCACTGAAAGTAATCAGCGCATGAAAAAAATTCGCGTGGCGAAATTTCGCGACGAGCATTATTTGTTTAACGGGCGTCCCAATTCGCTTCTAACGATGCCGCCACAAAGGAATACTGAGACCGGAAGATGCAGCAGGGTCCGCCGCCTTGAGAAAATGAAAATGTCCCAGGAGAGGATGAAGCCAGAAAATCGTGAGACGGGGGATGTCGAGGGGGGCGGGCCAAGCGGCAACCCCTTAATGCGGAACGCGTATTAAGCGGGGAGAGTGGCGGGGGGTGTATGTGGGGGAAGGGGGGCTTTAATCCCGACGTGCCGCGGAGAATACACCGCCGTCCCCACTTCCCGTCGATGGGGAGAGCGGTGGTGGAGGGGAGGATTGCCCCGGGGTCGTAACCCGGGCAACGAACCCGTGCCACCACCCCCACCTCCGCGGCCGGAGGCTGAGCGAGGGGTGTGCCCCTATTCGGGTTGGGAGGAGGAGGGGGCGGGGTCACGAGGGCGGGTGGCTTGAGAGGCGCTTGGTGGGCGCGGATGGGTGAGGGTTTAGAGATGAAAACGGTTTGATCATCATTAGGAACAAAATGAGGCCATCGGATCCTCCGTATCGTTAAAAAAAATATACGCTTCAATGGGTGAGACATTACTTGAATGTGGATGAGGCAAGAATGAGGAGTAAAATGGCATGTTCAGTAAGATTATACTTTTACCGACAGAGAAATTAGCTTCTCCAGTTTAACCACCGAAAACGCACTTGACTCAAGTGGGACTTGAAGACACTAGCTTTGGGATAGGAGGTGCCTGTTTCTCAAAACTACATCTCAATTTATTGGTCCTCTAAAACCGTTTTAAATATAATACAAAACTTTTAAATCACATAGTGTGTAACGTAGGTAAGTAACACGAGGATATTCAATTATTACATCAGGAAAACTCCTAAATGTGTAATATACATTGGTATACCGACTGTGTAATATACCCGTACACTGACTTGGAAGCTTTGAGAATGGGCCCCAGATCCGTCTGACCGACAATGCGTGTAATATTTAAAAGAATGCATAAATTCTCTTCATACTCACTTCCCATTTGTTGGAGAGGTCGCTCTCCAACAAATTAGATTTAGATTTTAACAAGTTTCCTACTTCACTATAGTGAACTTCACTGTAAATTCATTACTTACATCCTATTTTTACTTAAACGTTCAGGAATGGATCGCCAGCGGAATGTTTCAACAAGAAATGTACATGGGTGAATCTATCTTTCTATATCCATAAGTTACAGTGACGAGAATTTTTCCAGGATAAATTTCTTACATTCAGTCGCAATACAATGGTTTCAATTACCAAGGACCAAACAACCGAATAAATATAATTTTCACAAAACTATTTCACTCCAATTGTTAATGACTTCACTCTTCACTTCCCGCTCAGGATGAAATTTGACCCTAGATACGACCCTGCTAAGCTACAATACTAATATGACAGTAGTAATAGTCCTTACCATTTGTAAATGGAAGAAAGCTATGTAAAAATGGCGATAAAAAAGCTAGAAACCTCTAGAACAGATAACCATATCCTCGGCTGAAGAAAAGATTCGTGAATGCTCGCGAACGTGGAGTAGTTTTTGGTGTTAGCTCTAATACGGTAGACGTCACTTCAGGTGTCCCTCAGGGAAGAGTCATTGGACCTCTTTAAGGTCAAGAAATAGGCACCTCGTCAAGGAAGTTCCCTCCCGAACGCCTAGAGCGTCAAAAATATCGAAACAGAAAGCGTAGACTTGGCTGGTTATACTAGCTAGCTAGTATACTTAGGCGTTGCCATAACTCACGACCTCTACGGGGAATACGTGGAAAAATTAACAAAAAATTAGGATTTATAAGAAGAATGCTTGGGAAATGTAACGAGGTTAAAGAACAATGTTATCTTCCGCCGATTAGGCCTCATTTAGGAAATGCTTATAGTATATGGTATCCTCATGAAAATGGATTATTGCCGAATTATGTAGATCGCGTTCATCGAACGGAGCTAAATTTGTTAAAGGCTGTTATGAAAAACTAAGTAGCGTATATAGATTATTAGAGGAACTAAGTTGCAAATCACTTGAGGAAATGAGATTCAATTGACAATTAAATCTATTGCACAAATTGGAAGTAAATCAGTTTAGCGTTTTATTATTAGTCCCATCGTACAAAGGGGAGATGATGGCAATGATGAGAGAGATCCTGGATAGAGCCGATAGATACGCTATCTTTTTCCCATGAACGATAAGGGATCATAATAACTATAGGCGATCGCGCTATCGGAAAAAGAGTAATTTTCTTTTTTTCATTATAAAAAGACCAGTAAGTCTCCCGTATTTTATCTAACCTTATTTTATTGCCAATATTGTTTAAAAGCTCCACTCTTTATGTGTAGAGAAATATATCTCACATTAGGCAATGCATGTACCTTTAGTTATCACTATTTACATTTCAATTATTTCATATACATATCGCCACTAGCAATTAATAAAAACTTATTTTTTTAATGTTTCCTGCCTGGTGTTTAATCGCCCTTGCCACATACACTAGCAGGGGCTTGCAGGGTACCATGTAGATGTATATGAGGCGTTAAAGCGAGTACAGGAATACAAATGGAGTTGAGTGACTAACAGTATACATCGAGAAGTGTACTAAATTGAGGCACGAGATTAATTAAGAGCTTTTCCATGCCGTTTCCTAGTAACGCCACGACGCTCACGTCGCTAGGGAAGCTACATGATATGCTTCTACAGTGAGCGAGATCAGGCGACCATACATTCGCGCACGTAATTATCTTCGCTCAGGCAAATTCTGGGACACATTCTCGAGGATTGCTACCGCAGAGAACGGATAGGACTCGAGGAGCCCCTCACAAATTAAGCCCATTGCAGGAATTTCGCGGAAGGGTGCCCTCGAGAATCCCTGGCGTATACGCTGCAGCGTGATTTTTGCGTCAGCCGGGTCGACGACAAACCACTACGGGATCCCGGGCGGGATTATCCGGGAACTACGGTGGGAGAGGCGGCGGGAAGAAGGGAGGGCGGGACGGAAAGGGGGGTCGGGAAGTGGTGAGAGGGTAGGAGGAGGAGTCGGATGGAACTGAGTGAGGGGACGTGAAGAAAGAAATTGCAGCGAGTCGTGAAAAGACCACCGAGAATATTGCAAGGCGAGAGTGGAATATGGGGGCATGGTGCGTAAGGGGGTGGAGGGTGGGTTCTGTTGGGGTGCTTTGGGATTCCGGGGGCGAAGTCAGGGTGTGCGCTTTGGAGAGGAAAAGTCGGGTACGGGGAGAGGGGGTTTGGTTGTGTGGGCGATGGAGGGGATGGAGACCTGGAGAAGGAGTGCCGATCACCCCGTCCATTTTACTCCCTCCGACCCAAAAACACGCCTCTTTCTCACTCTCTCTCTCTCCCCTCCCCCGGCCAGGAGCAAGGAGTAGCGTGCAAATGAACGAATTTACATCTTCCTAGTGACATATGAGGGTCTAAAATAATTAACCTGTAGCAGGGAAGGAAGTTGGGTCGCAGTTACCGCCAACCTCGAACTCAAATATAATGAGAACGAGGGATGAGACATTTTAGACCGTGAACTGGCGAGAGCGGGAAAGACAAGGACATTTCGGGGAATGTGTACTTTTTAATACATTGGCTGATATTTCACTGGATGTCTTCCCTCATTCAGAACTTCCCAATTTAATTTATTCTCTATTTTAATTTTCACTAATGACGAGTGTGTTGTCATCTCCTCTATAAGCCTTAAGCTTTAGGCGGAAAACTAATGACAATGAAACTTGACACGGTGAAAAAGATAGCGACGTAAAATCCGAGAGGGAAAATATTCAATTATCTTCCTTTACATCAGTTTCCTCCTTTTAACATTAACTGATACACTAATTTCTTCGATTCACTACACCTTTGTAGAGCAAACTTAAATAATTAGGCATGGGACGGGTGAGTGGAAATACGCTCTAAGTCATCAAGAAAAAACAATTTATGGCATTCATCATTCTTCCCCATCTTTGAGAAGTGTGATATAAGCTTATTCTCAAAAATACTTGTATACTTTCTCCTTTAGCTGAACTGAATCTGCACCACACACAGAATCCACGAAGGGATAAACGCTTAATTACAATCTACCAAAACTTTCATTAATACATCATATCGCTGTTTTACATTCCTACGACCTAGTATCACCTCCAAGAACGCCAGAAACGGATTCATCTCTCGGGGTTTTATCTTATCACTCCGGCATTGTTCAAACAGCAGCTGCATCACGCTCCTTAAGTATGCGCTTGCGCCGCGGTCCCATTTACAAGGGCCCAAATGAGGGACACTTACTGTCTAACTGCACGTTGGAAGGAGGGAAGAGAGAAAGAGAGATCAGTTCGCACTATGCATGGGAAATACTAACCCCCGGCTTCACGGCGAATTGGCGACTCCTCCCAAAATTGCGAGGACCCCCTCGACGACCTGGGGGTGAGATGAGGAATTGGTGAGGGAGGAGGGAAAAGGGTGGAGACGAGGCGGTTGCCATGGCGACCGGAGGGGACGGAGGGAGAGAAAAGGTGGCGCGCACGTGCGGACTCGGAACCTCAATAAAAAGGGAAGGAAGAAAGAGAGAGAGAAGCATTTCGATTTTGAAACTCCTTGACGCGGACGTCCACCCTGAACGTCCGCCCCTCTTCTTCATCCTCCCCAGCGACTTCGAAGACCAGTCGTCCCTTCTCCCCCCCCACCAATCCCCAAAAAAGCTCCCCTTACCCGAAGGAACACTTCCACTGGACTTCCTCTAATCCCACCGTCTTCTTCCCCTTCCCAAAACGATGTCGAGCGGTATTATGGACGGCGGAGCGACGTTGAAATATTTATCCGGATCGAGAGACCACAAAGCGATCCCGGTGAATCCACTTGTAGTTGAATTGTTTGTTTTTCAACCTTTCGACGCTCATTAGAATGAACGCTCCTAGGAAGATAAGCACCAGATGAAGGGAAAATGAAGGTAATACCCCATCTTATGTCTCCATACGTACCATGTACATGCCAGGGCATAAAGAAAACTCCACCATCTGCTGTATTAAGTAATATCGTACACTGATAGACGATTTTTAAACCATATATAGCATTAGCTTCGGATGTACATATGCCTGGAAGATATTGCTAAATTATGCGGGTCATAATTGCAATGAAAGTGCCGTAAGGTACATTATTATAGCTAGAAGTTTTATGACGGACATTTTTACACAGAGAAAACCAATTTCAAAGACTCATCCATCCTGCTACGCTTTCTGCGATAAAAGGAGATTCAGGAACGCAAGAGAGCCACTGAAAATTAATTCAAGAGGAAAGACCGTCCCGCTAAATACCCTTTTACGACTTTCCCTTCCAAACAAGATGGCGGCTGGCTCTCAAACGGCGCGTAGTTACATAGAACTACTTTTATTGGCAAACAAAATTCCTGAAGAACATTTTGTAACGAAATGCTCAAGGCAATCTAAACGTAAATGAAATAGATAGAAAGGGAGGGGAATCCTGAGATGAAAATATAAAGTTACCATAAGCCGTAGATCAAATGCCAGATATATTGAGCGGCTCATACAAAGTCATCATTCGAAATACAAACCCAAACTTTATCCAGATACTATTCGCATTACATGAATGAGATTACAATAATGCCCCCTTTTGGATTTTTGAATCTGTTCGCCGGAACGAGGGGACAACTAATTGAAATGAGATATTGATTCCTGAACCAGGTTTAAAGTGTTCAAATATATTCCTCAAAAGGTGGATATTTATTTTCATCATTATTATCCAAGGCGGAGCGTCGCTCGATATGGATCCGAACGCCAGTCTTTGTTGCAAGAGAATGAGTGGAGACGAGTACACAGGCCTTTGAACTTTGGGAAGAATAGAGAAAGTACGCGGGACAGAGAGGAAGACTAATTATCAAGTTTTAAATACGGTGGGCGAAGAGAGGAAGTTACTCTGTGAACTCCGAAAATGGCAGGGAAAGTGGGCGAAGGATATACTGAGCGGTAGGGGGATACTCAAGACCGTGATACAAGGGAGAACGTTGCTTAAGCGGGATTGAGGAAGGAAGTGGCTTTGTCGACGCCATGAAGGCAAGTAGAAGGTACTAAGAAACCAAGCAGGTAGTAATGTTGGGCAAACAAGAGGAACAAAATTGTTATTCAAACTTCTTTTTATGTAAAGTCTGCCTTGAATGAATAATTATTATGTAAAGAGTTGCTTGCTACCCAATGCCACAGAGAAAGGCATTTTCCTCAACAAATGAAGTGCTGATAAATCTATGGAGGTGCACGTTTTACAATTCCAGTTATTACTAATTTGAAAGTCGCTGTAAACCCAATGTGCAAATGTGGTTCCATCTTACATTATCCATTTCACAAAGGTTTGTTTTTACGTTAAAACTGGGACTCTCCTTAGACTGGAAAATACTGCAAAAAATATCAGTCTGAACAATTGTTGCATTACTCCAATGAGATAAGTAGGAAAAAAATGTCGATGATGATTTCGCGGCATAATAAGATTCGTTTACAAAGAGAGAAACACCGAACTACAGAAATCCGTGCTCAGAATTAATCAACTGCGTCACGAGAAGGTCAGGAATTGTTTTCCATGCATAACCCCTTAATTACGGTTTGTAAAAATTATATTTCAGGGAATATTTAGATTCTTGATGTGATTTCTCGTCTCTGGCGAAGGAAAACTAACGCACTTCATTTTAGAGTAAAAGGAAACGGAACATATATATTTCTTTTATTGATTTAAATTTCCCCGGCAGACGGAAATCACCTTTTTCAGAAATGATTCTTATGTCAGATACCGAAAGAAAAATGAACTTCCGCGCCAACTTATACATTAGGGAGTTCATGAATCTCTGCGCCTTGTACTAAGCTACAGATACTTAACATATAAATTGTATTTTATCAATTTAAGCTTACAAAACAATTTTTTTATACAATGACTTTTTCAGAAAACAACGGTTGGACGAAGATATATTTTACGTGAGCTCACAAGTTGCATGAATGGCTAATCACCGTTTCTATAGTTCGCAAAAATTATTTAATAAGACATTATCGAATCGACATCCCCAATTTCATTGAATATCCTTTTATGTGCAATGTGATAAACGCAAACTCCCATACAGCAACGTCTGGACGGGAGAATTACTTTTAAAGCTCCTAAACCATATCCATTCACCCCGGTAAAAGTGATTAAAAATTCCGGCTATGAGCCATAGGGGAGTTCCGAAAACCAAGGGATAAATTTGAAAGAACGCAACTTTAATTGATCGTAATACAGTTAGACTCATTGCTGTAGAGCGCAAATATCATTTTACAGTACACATAATTTACTTATACAGTAGGAACTGAATGCATACTGAAATATTGACGCCACCTGAACTTTACAAAGCAGTTATGGGTTTCATTTTCAGCACGCAAGCACGAAATCAGACCGTCACCGTGATGGGCGAATTCCGAATGCTATTTCTGGAGCACAAAACATTCTCTCTGCCCAATCCAGAACCGAACATTTAGAAGCGAATATATGAAATGTGCGATGGCTGAAAAGGCATAATAAAGCAAGTAATGGACAAAAAAAACGTGAAAAAATAAAGAAATATCTCTCACAGATATATTAATCATGTCAGCTGAATGTATACGAAGTAGGGTGGATTCTTTCCTTAAATGAAAGCGTGTCGGAGTAGAATTTGTGATAAATGAACCATAGGTAGGGTACTAGTGAGTAAATGCAACATCGGCAAAGTAATGTTAGGCTGTAGAGAAATGCGATATATCTACTACGAAGTTCGCCGCGCATGCGATGTAAGATTACGTCACGGAGACTCCAAATAATGGATTTTCAGGTGCAAATCTGATGAGCGACAATCTAATTCAATATCAAAACTCAATTAAAAATATCATGGTATAGACATTATCTTTTTAGGTGATATCGAACAAACTAATAATCACTAATAGAGTAATCACTCTTCTGGAGTGGAAAAATAGGGTAAAAGTCGACAAATTTTAGCATTATCCACACGAAAAGCCACAAGTAAATTTTGACAATCGATATAAATATGTCCATTTACATTTCAATGCCCAACTTATTGGTATTTGTTAAGACAATATACGGTTTTTCTATGAAAATTAGGATTTATTAAAAATTGCATTAAACCTTATGCAAGGTAGTTTTACGGGTTGAAATACAAATTATTTCCAGTAATCAGCACATACAATAGGGAAAATAATGGTCTCGAATCTAGACCTACGATTTTATGCTCGAAATGCAGGGTAAAACCAATGAGGGATTACCGATAAACATAAAGTATGCACAGCAGGGTAATTATGGAAACAGACCGACAATATCAGACAAGTATTGGTGCTGTTTTCTCTATTGTAGAAGTTAAATGAAATGAAGGGCGATTTTTGCTTCTTCAAGGCATTAGAAGAAAAGTGTCCCCATTTGGGATTATGGTGTGAACAACAAAGGACATTTATTATGATTCCGTGCTGTGAAGATACAAAGGATCAAAGAACACACAAGAGGTTCTGTGTTACTGATGTTCAACATCGACGAACTTGTTCATGAATTCTCAATTTCCCTAAACGTGTCTACAATGGAAGAGAATTGACTGGAAGACCAAAAAGAATAGAGCTTGGAGAAACAAGGTAACCACCAGAACTGATCCAAACGATGTAAGATTTTAACACTGAAGAATTTAGTGCAAAATCCCGACAAAATGCTGCTTACCAGTTGCGCACTTTGAAAGCCTGTATTCAGACAATCGAGAAAAGAACTGTTCTTATTATATCCCCAAGGAGCATGCCTCCCAAAAACTCCCGCTTTTCATGAGTGTTCGACGCTGAAATGCATACTATCGCACCCCTTATACGAGTATGCAATGAAATGTCTTTTTCGTCTTAGTAAAGTTCAAGACACCCATGAGTGTTTTTCATTTTGACAGCGTATACACCATCCTCAGAGCTTTGGCTAGTATATTGAATGAAATACAAAATACAACCGTTTACCAGCAATTCTTGCTGCCTCTTCAATCGTGTGTGAATAATTCTGACGCGTTTGTTAAGCTTCTTTGATTATAAAAACGTCATCACAATGCCACATGTTCATCGACGGCGGGAACACCGACCGTCACTCTATAAATGAACAGGAATACTTTCGAAAAATGTGTGAGCCTTCAAAATAAACGGTATCAAAACAAAAATACATTTAGACTCGACAGTAAAAACACAACACCGTGAAATGTACCCGTCCACTTCACACATACGTCCGATGTGGGAAGCCACTGCCACCCAGAAAATACCATTAGAAAATAAAAATAGTGTGCCGCTGAAGAAGATGTAACCGACCAAACAAGCGGTTGAAGAAGTAATCCTCCAGATCGGGGATAAACGAAACCGACGGCGGCGGGGTAACGTCCTTGTCTGCCAACCCAAAGTCAAGGGTTCAATTCCCGCCTCGGTGGGTTTTCATCCACTTAGGACATGGGTGTTTGCAATTGTGTCCATTTCCATCACTGTTAATATGCAGTACAATGTAAAGGGAAAAAACGGCCGTTTTGGGACTAATGCAAAACAAAAAAAATCAGTGGAAAGAACTTAATGCACAAGATGAACCAGTGCGACATACTGATTATACAGGTTGCCTTTCAAAAGTGATACAATAATATTTTAAAGTAATTTATTTAACAGATTTGAAGAAACACAAAATTCTTTTAAGTACTGTTCTTGGGCCTCTACACATTATTTCCAGCGACTCTGCCATGACCGGTAAGCGCCCTAGAAGGAGTCTTCGGGGACATCTCGCGAGGTCTTCGTCATGGCTAATTGGATCTCTTCTATGAACGAAAAAAGGGTTATTTTCAGGGTTGCCTTAATCCGAGGGAACAAAAAGAAGTCTGCTGAGGCAACGACAGGACTATAACAGGGATGGAGCAGCGTTGGCACCTGGTGTTTGGCCAGTGTTCGGAACAGAAGAGAGGGTGTCTGACTCTTAGCTCGTTGTGGCAAGGCTAGTTGTCGTGATGGAGTTGCCAGGTAGCGGAGATGTCTTTTCTCGTCCTGATGACACTGTTTAGGAGTCTTTCCAGCACATCCACGTAGTGGGCAGCGTTTACTGTCTGTCCTTGAGGAGCAAACTCCTTATGGACCACTCCTTTACTGTCGAAAAAGACAATGAGCATTGTTTTCACTTTTGATTTGCTCATTCGTGGCTTTTTTGACTTGAGGGACTGGTCGGTATACCACTCAGAGTTTTGACGTTTTGTTTCCGAGTCGTATATAAAAATCCAGGTTTCATCATCAGTGATGGCGTCCAAATAATCAGATTCACTTTCAATACGCTGCAAAAGTTCACTTGAAATTTCCGCTCGGTTGGTCTTTCGTGACACGGTCGACGCTCAGAGGTTTACAATAACTGACGTCCTGCCTCGTCCACAGCTTGTAGAGCACTGAGACCGATTTCGCGGAAAAGCTTAGCGTCCCATCCACCAATTCCAAGTGGTTCAAACCCACTCCGACCAATAAGAACGACGCGGGAAATTCAAATGCATTATTTTGGAACTCACCCTGTATATAGCATACATACAGTAGCAGTTTGCTGAAGAAAGTGATTAAACGATCGTATGAGCGGGAAAATTGAAGGAACATGAATGCTCTACACTAAATACGAGTAATTTCAGATTTTGATACAAGAGAGAGCAACGGTAGACAGAAAAGGAACGTACGAGGTATACCTAATACATATATCTATACCTATACATTTTTCCACGGGATTCTTCATAAGTTTGCACGTGTAGTGTACAAGTTTATTATTTATCCCATTTGCCAGCGAAAATTTCAGCATGGGTGATTCTATTTCATGGGATTCAACCCCTAACCGATCCCTGAATTGTCACTGGAGGTGAGCTGTGACCTTAATGATGTACCCTGGGTAGAGGTCGGACCGTCTTAACTCAGTGACCGGGAATGATGGTGAAGGGGCGAGTCAGCCCCGGGCGGTAAGGATGGGGCTCATTATCCCGGTCGCCGAGCGACATGGTGGGGGGAAGGAAGGTGGGGCCCCCGAGACAAAGGATTTTATTTCGAGCAAACGCGTGAAACCCTTCTCAGAGTTACTGTCCAAGTGAACCAAAGTAAACAAATGTTTGCTGTTGTACGTCAACGCGAGAGGGCGCCGTGAGGGTTCGCCGACGGGGTGGCTGGGGGACAGGGCGGGGTCCATAGCAGTCTCGGGCGTAAGAATTCGTCGGAGAAAAAAATGGCAACCAAATAGGGCTCCCATGGTGGCGGCCTATATTTGCGGTAACATGATTTTGAGAATTGTTTTCGCAAAGTAGTGTTAATTTAGGATTGTGCAAAGTTCGTATTCGACTACTGAAAAGAGATATAAAATGGACAATATCGTACTGCAAAGGATAATACGTCGAGTAATTTAACGTCTTTCGATCAATCGAGGCATTCTGATTATTAATGGTAGGTTTTCGAGGGCTTCCAACATATATTATCTTCTACGTTTCTCTAACTTGCCCTAAATTATTTCCTTCTCCATTTCCACGTAAATTCTCCCTGACATCAGCTGTCTTAGAAGGTTAATTTCCACTTTCCTCAACCCAGCTTGACCAACTCTTTCCCTTCTACCACTCCCTCCAGGATTCTCTCCACCACCTTTTACAGCTATCTGGATTTTACCTAACATCTTCCTCTCTCTGCCCACAATATTTGAAAGTTGTCATTAGTTCTCCCGTTCGTTCAACTCATTTTTCTCAGTATTCTGCGCGCCCATATTTAAAACTCTCTACCCTACACTCTTTCTTTTGCTTCTAATACCAGGTTTCAGATTCAAATTGCGCTACGCCACATAACACTCCGCAATCCACCGCAAGGGTGTGTGGCGAGGGATGAAACTTCCTCAACCCAGGGCACCGCACATATTAAAGTGTGAAAATTTACGTATTTCAAATTGAACTCCAAATCGTCTCCATGCCACATCGATATTTAATATAAACTATGCTAATAATGCAGTAAATTATTTTTTTACATTATTAATTATTTTTTATTATTTTGTAATATTATTAATAATTAATTGTTTTTTCTCTCTCGTCGACAGAAAACATTCCATCTGAAATATTGAAAAATTCTTTGAGTAGCGGCCCTACATCGCATTTAGCAGTCAGTATATCAAAATATCGCGCAGAGTTGATTTGATGATTAGCAGCAACGTACGCCAATTAACTTAATTATTATTAGTGGAGAAAGAGTTATCAGAGGCACACTTGGTTCCAAAGCTTTGAGGTATTTTTCTAAAAAATTAAATGTGTATATTAAGAACTATTACCTGGAAAGTTATCGTGTTTCAACCTTGGTAGAGCCTTTGGCTACCAAATAAATGTGATTACGTAGTACTGAAAATTGAATGAAAAATCTAGTCCAGGATATAGAGGCATTAAATACATACAACGGCATAAATCCTGGGGAAGGGAGACTCGAAAGCTGTTTAGATTCAACCCGCAACCAACGAAAAAAATTGATGGAAGAAGAGGAAATGGCATGCATACTTAACCGCAAGATGATACGGAAACACTGCCGAAATATTAAAATCAATAAACTCAAAACATCGTTTTTACACGAATAAGTTCATGATAGAAAAGGGTATAAAAGCTGGCAACAGGGGAAAAATATTTATACCACCGAAGACAATCACCAGCGATGGAATAAGAAAGGAAGACATAGCGGAAAGAAGAAAAGAAGAATTTCTTCCCGAAAAAAAAATCTGAACGTGATTTTTATGGTAGAGAGGCTTTGAAATTAAGAAAAGCAGAAAAGTGAAGGTTAGAAGTAAAGGAAATGCAGTACTACAGATGAATTAGGAAGGCTTCATGGAGTGAGCGAAAAAATCTTATAATATGTATTGTAGTTAAAAGGGGAAGAGAGGGGGTTGTTAAAAACAGGGAATAAAAAGTCTTCATATAATACATCCTGAAGAATATAAAATAAGAATGTGCCAATTGGATGAACAGCAAAGGAAGTAACAAATGGAATACATGATTTAAAATAATGAGAAATTTGTAACTAACTATTAATTGGGTTAGCACTGCGGAAAATGCGGAATAGAGAGCTGCAAAAAAAAACAAATTTTCGGATTGGTAACTGCCGATGATGATCGATTAATCTGTGTTTTGATTTCGAAAAAGTTGCGCCCATGTTCCACTATACAACTCATCACATCTCCGACCGATTGTTTGAACCACTGACTGTGGAGCCGGCGGTAGGCGACAGTTCCAAGATATGAGGAGACACCATCCACATTTTTGCACGCGGAAAGGAAGAATAAAACTAGGGCGCGCGGAGAGTGGAGGAGGGTGACGGAAGAGTGAGCGTTTGACTGACGGGCCGGCGAATAGCACGACTCGAAAAACAATAAAGAGTGAGACAGGGGAAAAAAATGACGAATGGGAATGATGAGAGAGTGAAAGAGGGCGGGGGAAGAAGACAAAAAAAAGAAAGAAGAAAAGGGGAGGCTCCAAAGGATTACGAGGATGGAGTGAAGTGGAGGGGCGTGGAGGATGTGTGCGAATGAAGGAAGGGGCAAAAGAGAGTGACTTTTTGGCAAACGATTCCGAAATGGTGGTAGTACGGGGGCGAGCGCATATTCGGCGGGTTCGAAAGAGGAGAAGCTCATGTCTCTCGGCAATTTTCCAAGGACAACAGGAAAATGCGAAATGGTGAACCGGGGGGAAAGGAATGAACGGGGGCGGAAGGGCTAGCTATTTAAGGCGATCGCACGAATTGTTGCCCCGCAGCACAAATCCAGAGCATCAAAACAGGGCACGTACAAACATTTTGGGGAGACCCAAGTGCGTTAAATTGTGTAAGGAAAGAAGATATGCCACTTTTACGAGGGAGCTTTTGCTAGGGCCTTGAAAAGTTCTCTCAATTTATGGCGCGAGGATGTTACTCATACTAAGTACTGTAGACATCGCATAAACTTCCATAGCTCCAAAGGAGTTCGAGAGCCGAATGTCTGTACAATGTGGTTGTTTCTCTTACACTTTTGATGCAAAATAACATTTTGAATCCCTCTCTTAAGCCCATAATCTTCAACCTCACGTGTCTATTATGAGTTTATTCAATCAAATTTTATGGTCTACCTCAGATATTAAAATAAATATTAAGTGTTCTTAAAATTATATATTCGCATAAAATAAACTTTCCCTCTCTGGGATGTTGGAAAATAAGTCAACAGAAATGTTGAGTCTCCCCACGTCCAATTAATCTATTTTCGTGTTCTGTACAATAAATGCATGAACTGGTGCAATCTGGTGGTCATGACGTGGACTATAGCCCCGCACACTAGCGGCCCTAGTGGCCTTAGACCCAATGATTCGTCTTTGCTTGGCGGATCGTCCAGCTGTGCGCATTGTGCCAGTTACGTTGGTTTCTGTTGTCCTTGTTTTTACTGTTTGTCGAAAATGGAAATTGACGTAATCACAGAGCAACGAATCAACATCAAGTTTTTTGGTGAAGTGCGGTAAAAGTAATCAAGAAATTACTGAAATGTTGTTTACGGTGATAATGCTCCGAAAAAAGAAACCGTTTTCACGTGGATTAGGCGTTTTAAAGATGGGCGACAAGACGCCACAGATTATGCAAGGCCGGGACGACCTTCAACCACCTATGTTGTCGACAACATTGATCGTGTGGAGTCCCTTGTTCTTACCGATCGTCGAAAAACTGCCCGAATGATAGCTGATGGACTGAATTTAGAAAATTTAACAGTGAACATTAATTTAACCGAACATGATGGATGGATCCTTCACGATGACAATGAACCTGCACATTTAGCATTGATTGTTCGCCAGTTTCTGGGAAAAAATTCAATCATCATCCTTGAACATCCTCCTTATTCGCTATATCTCGCCCCCTGTAACTTTTTATTTTTCCAAAAATGCAAAAATATGATGAAGGGACATCACTGGGAAGCTGTGGACACAATAAAGCAGGAATGACGAGAAAACTAAAACAGCCTAACAGCCGCGGACTTCCAAGGGTGTTTTAAACAGTGGAAAAGTAGAAGGAATAAGTTCGTAGCAACAAATGGAGAGTACTTTGAAGAGGATAAAGTCGATGTAGACAAAATTTTACAAAATAAATTTTAGGGTATCAGTTCGCGTATTTATTGGACAAAACTCGTACAAGTAAAAGTGAAGAATATATGAAATAAAATAACGAAAAATTAATCTGAATGCCACAGCTTGTGCTGAGTTATGTATCCATCGGAGACCTGAACGCGCCAATATGAAAAGAAGATTAAATAAAGTCCATCTCAGAATAAGTCAAATAACTGGTTGTTACGCTGACATCATCTTTTTCATGAAGGGCACATATCAGAAGAATATGTGGGTCAGCCCCAGAGAAGCTAGGCTCCAATAAACAAGTAGTAGGAAAATGCAATGAAATGGTAAGAGAGAGAGGTATTACTACGCTTTTACTATATTAAGATACATTTGGAATAAGGCTCAAGAATAAGGCATTTTAACATATTTACTTCATGACAAACTTCAATTGATTTAATCCATTATTGCACGCGTTACGAGGGCACTTCTTAAGTCATCAAAATCACCACCAGATGTCAGCGCTTGCGCAACAAGTTTCCCGCGTAGTATGTGGTAATCATTGTAAGTAAACATGTAACGCGTCAGTGCTATTGGCAGAGATCTGTGTTGCAGAAGCCTCTCTGTTGTGTTCCCCGGGTAGTGATTGTGAAGATGGAAAAAATGAGATTCGAGCAATGATTAAATACTTCGTGAAGAAAGCAGAGGAAATTAATGCCGACTTTCAGAACACTTGGCGGACTCTGGTCCTTCATATTCAACTTTTGCCAAGTGGACAAACGAGTTTAAGTTTGGTCGGGACAGCTTAGATGATGATCCGCGTAGTGGTCGGCCAAAATGTGTCACTACCCCAAAAAGTATTGCAAAAGTGCATAAAATGGTCATGGAGGATCGCCGACTGAAAGTGCGAGAAATCGCTGAAGCTGTAGGGATGTCTTCTGAATGGGAATAAGGCATTTTTAAAAGTGGAATTGGATAATGAGAAAATTATCGCCTAGACCAGTGCCGCGACACTTGATGCAGGATCACAAAACCATCAGAATGAATATTTAACCAGTTTTTAGAACAACCAACGAGATGTTCTGGGCCGGTTTGTGACCGCAAATGAAACTTGGGTCCACTACTATACCCGAGAAACAAAACAGCAGTCAAAGCAGTAGAAACATGTTGAATCACCATACAAAATAAAAAAAAGACACTGTAGTCAGCTAGAAAGGTGATGTCTTCAGTTTTTTGGGATACGAAACGGATTCTGATGATAAGGTTATCTTCACACGGTCAAACAATGACTGGGCAATACCACGCTAAACTGCTGGACCAACTACAGCATAAGATACACGAAAAAAGGCCAGATTTGGCAAGGAAGAAAGTCATTTTTCATCAAGACAATGCACGGCCTCACATGTGTCGTTGTCATGGCAAAAATACGTAAACTAAGATACGAATTGTTGCCACATCCACCTTCTTCGCCTGAATTGGCTTTATCAGATTTCCATTTCTCCCCTTAACTCAAAAGTTTCCTCGGTGGACGTAGATTCTCTTTGAACAAAGAACTAACAGCCGAAGTAGACGGGTATTTTGCAGATTTGAAGTAATATAATTTTCGAGATGGGATCAAGACATTGGTAAATCGCTGACCAAGTGCAATAGTGTACAGGGAGACTACATTGAAAAATAAAAAAATTTCACTGAGAAAGTCCTTTATTTCTATTCAAGTAAGAGTACTTTTGAAAGTAACTTCGTGTGTCGGTAAGTATGTGTGCGAGCGTTTTGTATATAGGCAAATATATTATCAAATGCATGTATGAACTAATATTTCTGAATTATAAGGATAGTGTCCAAATGAACCCAGCCAGTAGCCATTACGGTGGTTTTAGGGCTTTTTTATGGATGTATATGTAGATATAAGCATTTATTATCTGCCAAGAGGATCCATGATATTTTCAATTTTCAGTCCTTGGATTTTAATGCCAACGAAAAGGCAATAACCGCTTCAAAAGGGTATACTAATTATGGCGAAGAATTGATTTACCGGGAAACTGAAACAATCACCCAAAAAAAGCACCTATCCGATGAAATTTGGATTGACCTACCCGCTGAAATATGAAATTTACACTTAAATTTCCGGCGTGAATTCTCAATATCGGATCCATTAGAGATTTCAATTTAACAGATTTCATTTTTTAAAATTGACACGTAAATACTTTTAACGGAAATGTTTTCAACATCCCATTATCTGCAATCAATTCGCGAGCAACAATGTGGTAGAACATTTTGGAAGAACCGTTAGGAGAATACAACTAAGGTGTTTTAGAAATACGTTGCCAAAAATACATTTTTATTAACTAACTTTTCCATTGCGAAGGTCCTATTTACATTACATTAGGCCACACGGTCAATAAAATTTACCGAATAAATAAATAAACCGAATGGGAAGTTTTAATACGAGACATCCATGAAGGGTATTTAATATGTACCTCCAAATAATACACACATGAGTAGAATGATTTTTTAAATACACTTGAAAGGCTCGGCGCAAATGGTAATGGCAAACATTAATTACGAATACTTTGTTATTACACATTTTTGCTTTTATTTCAAAATACTATCTTCTTAACGCAGGGAACTAAGCAAATTCAAAAAAATAAAAGCATTGAATTTTGATTTATGAAATATTGACAATCTTCATTAAGTCATTTAAGCCTATTAAGTCATGAGCATTTACGTATGTCACTATTTTCTTTCACCGAGGGCTTCAATTTAGCAATCGCGTGTCTTATTTCATTATGCGTCTTATTAATCATAAATCTTAGGGGAGATGACGATTAAAGCGATGATGCCAAAAATCATACTCATTCCTTGGTTCGAACACCTAAACATAAAATATGACTAGATGCCGAGATCTCCAACTCAGGCACATTTACACCATTGAGGTGAGTCAGTTCTCAAAGCGATGATTTATGAAAGGTCGTAAACATTTCATAGCTCAAATTAAAATACTAAAAATTAAGAACATTAATTTGGAACTCTTCTTTCCTCACGCCTACTTATCACAATATTGATAATAGTAAATATATGTTTCAATCGAATTAGCCACGAGAGGGTAATGATAATCACACAATTCCACTATAAATATAGAAAAAAAATTCTTTATTCACTAATTATAACGAAAATCTTACGATGCAAAACTGAGTAGTACACGAAAATGCATACAGATCTGAAGTCGGAGTAAAATCAGGATGCTAAATGTGGTAACAAGTATCAAATACCACACTCAGTAGATATTCGGCAATCTCCGCAATCTATTAAGATGTAAAACCTGGCACTTTCCTCATACTCTCGCCAAAGATGAAGGATTTGCATTTTCGGATCCCAACGAGATAGAAATCGGTGATCCGGAGGTCGAGAAAGCAGAGGGTGAGGACGGAGAGTAGGGTGGCATTTTTGACGAGGGGGGAAATAAAAAAAATGCTTGTATAGGTAGGGACAGAACAAGCGGCGTTGTGGTTGCTGCTCTCATGTATTTTGCCCTCTTCGTGACTTATATTCCCCTCTTATTATTATTCCGTAAGGGTGGCTCCCCTGGGAACCAACGTAGCCTCCATCACGAAGAAAGAAAGCAAAGGAGTCCTCCCAGCTCCACCCTCCACTCCCCACCGCTACATCCGCTCACTACACCCTTCATCTACCCCCTCCCCCGCGACGTGGATCGATCCATGTAAGGAGCACACCCCTCCCCTCTTCACTGGCCTCCTCACGGGTAGAAACAACTTTTCCTTTTTGGCCTCACTCGAAATTCTCGCGTGCAGCCAGGATCTCCCCTCCCTCTATCCCTTCAAGTGCTCTCTCGCCCCCTTCTCTCACTCCCATTCGTCAGAACTGAGGGTTGGGAATGGACGGAGTTGAGAGACCTCCTCTCACCCAACGCTTTCCCCGCTCACATCCCTTTCTAATCTCCCCGACGTCATCAAGGGAACTAAAAAGAACTCAACCGCGTACGCGTACCATTAAACACCGCAGGAACCTATTAACCTCGATATTAGTCACGGGAGCGAGCGGAAGAAGAATGTAGAATCCCCTAAATGAACGTAAGAAAAAAATTCCCCACCCGTGACGAGGAGGACGGGAATTTTGGCAGACGACGAGGAAAACATTTTAATGGAAGAGCAGGCTGAACGATTGAATGAGAATTTAAGAATGGAGGGACGTAAATTTAGAGAACTAATGTTAAACTGATACAGAACCAAAAGAAAGTAACATTAAGGATAAAATTTAACAAAAAAGTAGGGGCGGATCCAAAGAGGTGGAGCAAGCCCCCCCTCCCCATACGGAATATTTTTGGCCTTAATAAAATCAAAATTATTATTGATCTGCCCAGCAATAGTTTCTGAATAAATTTTGTCCCACCAACATAAAGTTATCTACCACAGCTTTCGTTGAGGTCACTAAATTTGTGCGATTAGCTTCACATTAACATGAATTATACATTCATTTTAAGGGAAACAGGTGGTGAAAATATATTTTCCATGTGGAAATGCTCATCCCTGGAGTTTTTCTCTATTCGCTACCGACGTTAAGGCAGACCTTTTATTTTTAAAAATTAAGAATATAAACAGTCATGAAAGATGTAAAAAGAGACTGTTAGAAAGACAACCTTAACTATCAATATGTCAACTTAATTTTGATAATATTCAATAACATGGACGAAAAACAAACGTTATTAGCATACACGAAGGACGAGAACTAGAAAAAAAAAGATTTGCGAACCCGAAGCATATCTTCTCATACACTAACTCACTGGCATGCTGCAACGATTTTAAAATTTTGAAACAATCAGCCCAATAAAAAAAGATTTCCATTAAAAATTGAACACGAAAACATAGGTACGAGCAAAAGGGACACAATAATTCCATTATGAACAGCTTCATTATGTGATTTACAATAAGTTTAAGAATAATTAGGTTACAATCGGAATACGAATAAAGGTATCAAATATTGAAAGAAAATTTTGGATTATACCACTTAGAGACTTGATACTATTCTTTTTTCAACCAATACCTAAGTCTTGAATTTTCCAAGTATTAATTTCCTAATGTTTCAATACAAACATAAAAATAATATACTATGAGTAATATTAAATATGGTTACTTATTATTTCAGTTGGGAGAGTAATAGCTACGGAATTTGCATGAGCGCTATTGCTGATGCCTGGATATTCTACTTTAATTCAAAGACAACACTCCACCAAGGGATGAATGCATTATAAAGCTATTCTTATTATGAATTCCGTTATCTTGATTCACGCATTAACAACGTCATCTGAAGAGAGGAAAGTTATGCCCAAAAAAGCTCGGAAAGTGTGTTTCGTAGCTGGGTTCATGCATCAGCCGACCGTGGGTTTACGGGAGTGACAAGCACACGTTTCGTTGTGATACTGTCATTTGGAGATATTAATGACCCCAATAAACGAGGGTGAGCAACAGTTTCTTTGCGCCCAAAATTCATTCGCTGATCGAAAATTGTTTCTAAAGAAAGTAGCACACTTTTTTTTATCTTGGGTTAGCCCACGAGCGTACACTCATTATTGCCGAAAATTAATTTACAGGACAGAGCAGGCATCATTACAAATATATTTTCTTCTCTCTTTAAGAGTTTAATCCAAAGAAGTAAAACTAATATTCTCTTATGATGTAATCTGCCATTCAAGAAAAATTCAAAGTATTTGCAGATATGATTCGTAAACGAAAACCAAAATAAAAATATGACAATCAGTGTGTTCACCTTTATTTCCATTTACAGGGAACGGCAAGTTTTTTATGGAAATCATTTCTTTCTAGTTAATGGCCGTACAGAGTACTCGAAATAAATGTCCAGAGGTGATCAGTTGTTACCTATCTTGCTTAAAAAAACTAACAGCAATTGGAGAAAACAATTCATAGCGTTTTTTATTCAGTCTAATCGATTTTTAAACCCGGAATGGGTTGTTTGGAGAATAATTACTTCCGCGGGACCAGGTAACGATGTTTTATCGCCGAAGTGGAGGAGCACGCGAAAGAATCACGGAGCACTTTCGCAGCAATACATCAGCACATCCTTCCAAGCGTCAGATCTTCGCCGCTTCAAATTTCAATAACGAAGACTAAGGAATGAGTGACCAAAACTTAAGCTATGCCTGAAACTTATGTTCCCGCTCTTATGCTCGCTGTAAAAATCTCCAATTCCATAATCATGTTACACTGTGATAGCAGTTCTGACACATCATGAGGTATGCCTCCCAGACAATGGAAGGCAAGGGATTCAATGAACCGCCACGTAAATAGTTTCCCAACCGTAATTACTGTTTTGAAAAGTTAACGGGTTTGTTAATTCCTTCCCGAATCGAATTACTTACGTAAAAAATGCCTAAAGTTTTAGGCTCAATATTCTCAGGAAATAAAAGAATCTCATCTTTCACCTCTCATCATAAAAGGCTCAAAAAACTGATTCTCTTACAAAATGAAAGGGGAATATTCTTTCCTTCACTTCCTCTTTTTATTCGAGACAAATTAAAAGAGTTTCTTGGATCTCATCTTTTGCATTGCAACCCAGAGGATCCATTAAAAAAATAAAACCTGTTAAGTGGATACAAAAATGGGCACCAAAACAGTTATTTTCACCAACAAACCTTCGACATGCCACATCACGAGTGCTCCCTGCTGTAATATGAATGGTACGGAAAGAATCACCGTAGGAGGAAATTAAGAATCGAGTTTCCTAGAGTGCAGGCAGCCCACATGTCACATGCGTACTGCGGGTCAAGTATCTCTCATCCTGACAGGGACTTCAACGCTAGTTACCATACTCTCGCTCATTCGCTTTAAGATTTTGACAACGCGAATGCGGTCAAGGCTTCTCTAGAAGATAAATAACATGAATTATGATACGATTAGCACGTTTACCACCCATTCTTTCATCAGTTGATTGCATCCGTTTTTCCATCGCTTGCTAAATCCTTGTTAAACTTGTTTTAGCTAACGGAAAAATTAACAACTTACGATGTTGATTCGAAGTCTTCCACGGCGTTCTGGATTTACAGATATCTCAATCTCCATGGTTCATAGCTACTACAAGGAACTTGCCTAGCTGGATTTTAAATACAGGAGAAAGTACAAGCTTGGGACTATTTTACATGGATTGTTTAATTTCCACCAACCACATTACATTCTGCATATATTCCGACCCAAGAAAAAATATAAAATTCGAACTGCTATTGAGCATCATTGTGTCCCGGCACATACAACTGCTACATATAATAGGTTATTCACGGTAGCTGACGAGCACTTATGGGATAATATCCCTCGAGGGACAAAGGGAGTATCATTATTAACCATTCCCAAAAGGAAATTTCTTGAAATGCTATTAAAAGGTAAACATGGTGTTTGAATGCTTTGATTTTTTAATGTTATCTTCAAGATGATTATTCACAGTCCATTTGCACTCTTTTTAACGGTTCTATCTATGATGTGCTCTATGCTTATTACATATTACTATATTACATTTTTCTTTAATACATGTACATACAGAGATGAAGAGAGACCTGATGCAGAGTAGGTCGCTGGATTGGGTTTTGTTTGGAGTTACAAAATATTTATTTGATGGTTGTGTCCATCCAAAATTCTACCTTAACCGGTAGATAACCTTACCTATATGTACATGTTCAAGGTTTTTCTGTTTACATCTTCAAATTATAATATTAGTTTTTTGTTTTTTATCAGCTCTGAAGTGTTAGATCTTATTTTCCCAGGGTACAACACGCTTAAAGGCAATCAATTAATTCGTATTCTATCCTATACTGCCTGCTTCCTACTGGTCGGATATTTTACCTTCCTCGGAAGTAACAAAACATGAAATAGACGGGGGGGTTGATGGGCTTCAGACGGTGAATAGTTGAAGCTACAAAGCGTTAACCAGGACGAGGAAGCTGTCATGCTCAAAGAGGATAAATGTACAAAAAAGTAAGCAATACGTGATAGTGTTCGAGGTACTCTATGAATTAGAGGTATGTTACACTGGCAAAGCAAACCGTGGAGGAACAGAAGCCTTTGAAACTTAGCTTTAGGTGGGTTCTGGAGATCAATAGGACAAATAAAGGAAAATCTAATGAATATGTAGAAGAGCAGAGGAGAAACAGGTAATGTAGAGCACTAAAAGGAGAACTCACAGAAGAGTTTCAAACGCTTCTGTGAGTTAATATTATAAAGGAAATAACGGTGGCAATATTAATAATTTAAATATGTATATAGCCATTTTGCTTAATAATTTAATAATAAAAATTATAAAAAAGTCAAATACTCTAAGAATAAAATTGAATTAAACTATTTTCCTGCATGATAGATCTTACAGGCACTCTAATTATGGCTCCTTCCGCAAATACTTCAAAGAGACAATTTCACCCTGAATAACCTAGAATTTCCTCCACATGAAACAAAAATTTCATAATTGGAATAATATGGCTAAACATTCACTACAATATTCACATTTGGATCAGCAATTATTGAAACTTCCCTTGTATGAAATGTGCACGATCATTATTTAAAGAAATTCGAACTTTCGTAAATGGATGCAGCGAAATTATGAACGAGTCCAAATTACTCACACGAAATAATTAACGAACAAGCCATCATATATTAGACGAATACGAATCAATGGAAAAAGACTAATATGAGTTTACACTCACGATGTAACTTCATCGCTACAAGTTAATACAAAAACTTGCAAATCATGGAATATTGGGGACATAAAATTAATGCGCAATATTCGTAGCCAAAATTAAAGATGAAATTTAATAAAAATGATTGATACATAAAACAAAACCCTGATCCTCAAGTTGTGATTGCAAACAGAAGAAAAAAATTATTGGTTACGCATTTTGAATGAGTGCAACACTCATAAACCAGGGTTTGAGACAGCGGGAATAGTGTGATTCTGGACCTTATTTGATGCTAAGTACTCCAAGAGTATTATATGAATTAATATGTAAATCATAATTGGTACCAGTATTCTACGGAGAGGAGGCTTAGATGTTTACTAAAAATATTGAACAACACTATGTACTTCTGTAACACATAAACCATAATACAACAGGTCCAATCCTTTCATGTCTCCAAAAACGAGCTTGCGTTTCCCTCATCTTCCATGAGGACCCCTCTCCACAAAAGCCATGACACTCGCCACAGCCGCTCAAAATATACTTTATCCACTTTTTATTTTTTCTTCGAATTTCTCCCATCAACTCCTCTCTACGTCAGCCCTCTCTAAGACTTCTTCGTTTGTCCCCCTCTTTATTAATATAATAAAACTTCCAATATAATGAAAACGACAAGGTATTAAGTGCGAAGAACCCTTATTCGCAAAATTTTGTAACTTCTGAGAAAATATATTATTTTTTTACGACTCCAATATCAATTATTTCCCCCCACCTTCTTCACATCTTTTCTCATATATTTTAGACTTACGGATCATGAAAAAAGGTGACTCCACGTCCTTAACCTCCTTCATTAGTCGAAGATAAGTGCAGACGTGGCCTCGTCGCTCCTCACCTTTTTCTTAACGGTATTTTACACGACGGTGACCGATAACCAGGTTGGAAACCGTGCTTTTCTAAATATTAACATTACATCATCTAAAAAACACAACATTAAACAACCACGTTTCGGGTACACCTCAAGTATGTTCAATCATTATGACTCGCCATTACACGTAATGTGCACGTACGTACGTGAACGTACACGTCGATATATATCGTTCATCGAGAAAACCGAAATTCCAATAAAATTCTAACAAAAGTAACGAAAATAAAAATACAGATATTTACGATAACGCCCATCTCCGGTGAACACAGATCCCCATCAAAAACCCCCCATCATCCCAGACGCCGGTACAGGCCAACAGAATCAAACGCCGTCTTTGAAAAACTCCCTCCTCGAAAAATGAAATCGTGAAACATTCCTCGAAGTGGTACGCTAGAATTGAGGTCCCCCAAAAAAAAGATAAAGCCAGATATACGAGAAAAAAGAAAAAGGCATTAAGAAACTCAACCCTCGAATTGCTTTTTGTCCTGGGAAAAGTGGGAAGGGAGCGGAAATCATCCTTGGACGAATATATGTAGTCAATGTTGAATAACAAATTAGTGATACAGAGAGAGAGAGAGAGAGAGAAAACGGGAGAAGGAAAAAAATGGGCCATACTGCTTCCTCCACCGAGAGGTCAATAACCCCTAACGCTTTCATTTTCAAACGAACCCCTTCGAATGAAATACATTTGACTCCACTGGATCGTAAACACGGGTCGCCTCTCAAAGCACGGAGGAATTACGAGAGTGCTTCAAATTTGGAGTCTAAAATGTTAAGGAAAACAGCCTAACGGCATCAGTCCCTTTTCAACGAGCAATGAAACGATATTATGAGCCCACAATAATGCGATATATTTATTCCAAAGGAAAATTGTCACCAGAGAGACTTAATACAGAGGTTATCAAACAGAAACGTAACGTTGATTTCCATGAATATTAACATTTCCTAAAGTTTTCTCATTAATGGAAAATTGAACTTCCAAAATTTATTTTCACAATTTATGTCCATCCAACCTTTTTATCTTCCCATTACACTTTATTTAATCAAGTTTGTATGATGTTTCTGCGTATCATATTATATTCATAAACTCTAACGTAGAAGTCTCATTAACGACATTCATGCCCTAGGTAGGATTCTATCTCTTTCGGTTTGAATGATAAGAACACCTTATCATGTTAAACATTGAATTCTCATCATTTAACTTTGTCTAATCTCTACACATCAGATTTTTACCCATAAATTAATATCAAACATTAAACAAAACAGCTAGTACAAACTATTCATTTCATAATGAGCTATCTTTTTTAAATAAACTTAAATATAGGTTACATCAAAGTATTTAATGATTAAATAATTAAAGTAAAGAAAGCGTTGTTCTTAAATATTTGAATTCGATAATGATATGTACGAATATCTAAAACTAAGGGAATGCTAACAAAAACGAGGCATTCCAGATGATAAGCAATGATTACTTTGAGGAGACCTAATTGTTCTTTTGAACAGTTAGGTCCCAAAACACTTTTAGTTAATGTATGAAGTATAACCTATGTATAAAAAAATGTGGAAACGCAAATTAATTAATAAATAGTTGCCATGTCTATACAAACTAAAGTATATTGAGCCACAGCACATAAATATGTGAAAATATTCCCCCAATCGTTTAGCATGCTATTATTATTTAGTTTTACGAAAAGTGTATCTTGACTACCCTAAACCCGCTGTATTCCAGAGACAAATTTCTGGCATTTTCCAAATTTCATTTTACAAGCTTTCTTTTCCAAATTGTATTGGGAATATGATAAGCGTTTCCCTTTAGTGCACTTGATGCTTTTTATTTTCAGCTGACTGCGACCTCACGTAATTCAGAACATGCCACACTTGTAATCGAGTAAAATCACATTAAGGGAGAAGGAGCACATGGCGATGGAGACGGCAGAACACTGGTGCGGCCAAAGGACATCACATTCTGACGTCAAATCACGCGCCCACGGATTACGTTGAGTGATCAGAGAAGGTAGGGGTGGGACACGTGAGTCCCACACCAATCACGGCCACGCAGTTATCCGATTTTCGAGAGTGATCTACGAATCCTACGGACGGAAGGAAGCCGATTCCATCAACAGCAAGCAAAAAAAAAGACGAGGAAGTGAAGGGAAGGCTTAAAACGGTCCATATATCACCGTGGAAGGTCAGAGGCAATCTTTGTGGGCAAGGCTCCGGAGCAACACGGCACAAACAGAAAAAACTCCTCGCCATCACCGAAGGGTTAGCGCAAAAACGAAAAAAATCAAAGAGTAATGTTACGCTGAATAAAGAAAGGAGGAGTTAAAATCCATGTAGAATCATCAAAAAGCAATATAATCAACAACCCAAGCACTAATGTTATAAAACATACGCCGGGATGAATGCTGGTTCTAAACAGAGCAATCAACTAGTCATTCAACTATTGCTACAGATCATAAAAACTCATGGAGTGTTGACCCATATAAACAATTCACCCTCTTAAAGGATTGCAGCGACTTCCTTTTACTGCTGTCTGGCAGAAAAGCGTTCTCGCTAAGCATCATAACGACACCAGTTATGCCTTATGTAAATGGAAACTCAAAATGAACCCAAAACGGCAACTTCACAGTTAAGTCGTCGACTGCAAAAGACATTCAATGGTCGGAGAGATCAACAGAGGGAGGACTTGAGAATCGCATCAGTCATCGTGTTAGCCTCAGTTTGTTTTATAGCCCATGCTGCTTTTACAATGGAAGCCGCTAGTCTACGCATTTTATAATTCCAGACCTCGTTTTTATTCAGGGAAGGCCGAGGGGAATAGTAACTTGACACTGTTTCGGTTTTACTCAAATATATTTCTCCTTTATCCTTTCCCTTTTAAATGAAAATTCTCAAGAGTGCTGAATTTCTTGGATTCAACCAAGAACAAATGCTCTCCCCGCCCCTTCACGCCAAAGGGCAAGTATTTCAATTCCATCCCAAGGTCTCTTCTCGGGAAAGACACCAAGCTTCAATAAAGGAATTCCTTAGACTTGACAGAAAAATATCTATCAAATGGCTCAACGCTCTTTTAGAGAAACCATTTATTACCGTAAGTATTGAAATATAAAGTTGCCGAGCTTTCATAAAAGCTCAAATTTCCCCTGAAACTGCATATGGCAAATAGAAACACAATCAAGTTGATTTCTTCTTTAGTCTACAGAGTACTATTTTAACATGTTGTATTAACGTGAACCATTACCCAAAACCATCACCTAAGTCGAGCGATGAGTTCCCTTTTATATAGCTCTGAATAAAAATTTGGTTTTCCAACTTCCAGGTCAAAGTTGAAACCAAAAATGAGTTTACGTTAATTCGAATCAGCCTTCAGTGGAAAAAAAGTATTTCGACTCGAAAATAAAACAAAAAACTCGTCTTGTGAGAGTTCAGATTTTAAACTGAAGCAAAATTCCATCTAAATAAATCCATATCTATTCGCAATTCAAGTAGATACTTTGGTAATTTACAACGTGAATAATCACGCCCGACGTAATGTAATCGTAGTTGTACATATCTGATTGCTATTTGAATACCTTTGATAGATCCAATCTATACAGCTCAAGGTTTTTGACGCTAGGATATTTTCGTTTATTTTACGATCGTGCGAACCAACACTTTATGTTCACTTCATATATATTTCTAGTCTTTCGGGATTTGCATTAATTATTAAATATTGGTTGGGGAGAACCTCATGACTAATATTTATCAAGGTTCTGCTCCAACTTAACGAATAATCATTTCGACTTTACTCTTCTTGGAAACCTAACTCATTAAGAACGTAATGGACTGCAATGATGTTATTCCAATCGGTGTCAATTTCTTCCAGCACACCCCCACTTAGATATTTGGTCCCTAAATATGACCATGGGGCTCTAATCTCAGCAAAGTACTATTCCGCTTTCGTTTTATATAGCAGGAATTGCTTTTTTTTGCATTTTTTGTCTATACACATACCTGCTTTTGCTATGGAGAAACGCTACCGTTGAATGTCTGCCAATTTGGCTCCCGATTGAAGTTCTCTGAAATTAATTAATTGAAAACAATAAAAAAAGACTCTTCTTGTTCTTTGGTGGTTTGTTTTTCGGCGCGCTTCACTAACATTTTATCGTGCATTCTTACCGAACCGAGTTAAAATTGCACTGGTTACTACAATAAAATAGTTTCTGGCGTGACTTAGTGGAAAATGTTCACATTGAAATTGAAAAGTAAACAACTTCTCTTTTCCACAAAGAAAATTTTTATTCGCTACCTAGGTTTCGTTATGGTAGACCTGAAGAAGTTATGCCATAACGAAACCTAGGTTGTGAATAAAAATTTGCTTAGTGGAAAAGCCAAGTTGTTTATTTTTCAATTACAATGGAAACTACAATTTAAATATAACTATCAAATGTGTAGTTCAACTGTTCAAACACATAGCAATAACCAAGAATTGTTACTAATTTGATGAAAAATATACTTCAACTATCTATAAAACGAAACCCAATAAGCGAGCAGAAACCCACCAGGAAAAATAAGCGACAGAAATATTTCCATTGAAGCAACGTAAAATGAATAGGGCCGCATGCCTATGAATATCATGCAGAGCTTAAGTTCCATTATTCTAAATCAGTAGGTAGGGAACGTCGCATTCCTTTTTTTCCAGGGATTTTGCTAACGTAGACATTAGAGTTTTTGGAAAAGAATGTTTCGAAAAAAATGGCTCATCATCGGTATCACATTTCTGGTTGATTTAAAAAATGATGCCTTGATACAAAGCAGAATTACCACGAGGAGTTGCGACAAAGTAGAATCTCGAAAGAACGAAATATATATATATTCTCCCCAACATTTTTCGATACAGTCGTCAAGCAATCTCGCAAATCTCCTCGAACATTGATCTCATATTTCGCCCCGTTGGAGGCGAAATAATGGCATGGGCTCTGCCAATCACTCAGACCCCCTGAAATCTTAATCCTACCCATCCCGTCATACCTCCATCTCTCATGGGCGTGGGATTTCTGGGGATAAATGGCATATAATAAGGGATGACACACGGTCTTGTGATGGGCTCGGGATTTTACTTTTTTTTACTCATTCCTACCTTCAGTGCACCAACCCTTCCTCCCCCTGCTCTGCTGATGCGAGTGGGCGTCTCACTCGATTGACGGCGGTTGGGGTTAAGGGAGACGGCTAGCCGCGTATTCCCGACGCGTTGAAGTTTTGAGAACCCACGCCGAGATGAAGTGTGCGCAGGTCGAGACACTGAAAGGCTTTCTAGCGCGAGAGTATGTAAAACGCTTACCGATTAGAGAATGCGCCCCCTTTTCGTCACGCACGTAGCCACTTCCCGCCATAACCCTTAACCACCTTATCTCAAAACACTTTCCGTCACTCCGGCCTCCTCATGAGTTTCGCGGTATTTTTAGCGTTCATTTTCCTTTCGCCAACCGATCCATCCGGAGGAAATGCACTCGGAGAAATGGATACGGTCAAATTTTAAAACAAAATAAAAATATATTTCAACGCGAATCACATCGCCTATTAAACTCGAAAATGATTTTAAAACAACATCTATCCACTATTTTACGCTAGATTCGATTTTTTAAAAGTTTAAATAGTAATTTATTGATTTGAATACTTCAAAATAATTTTACCAGTTTTGATTGGTGGAAGCTGTTTTTTTTGCGGGATTTTAGGTTATAGAAACTAATTACGTAAGGACTAAACACAAACGAATCTTGAAACAAAATCAATTTCGTCCTATTAAAATGATCTCATTCACCTATAGGTAAACATTTTGGAAAAAATAACATTTAATAGCCATTTCCTATGCCTAAATATTCTCCTATTTAATCGAAATTATTTTTTTTTATTTCAAAGTTTCTCCACTCGAAAATTCTTATTTTAATCTTCTTTGCGAGGGCTTATCCTTCCGTAGGGTCACCGGAATTAATTAACTGCGATATGATAACGGCAGAATATCAAAATCTCCTTAAATCAATTTTTTAAAGCATAAATCGAAGTAGCATGAATGCTCTACACAAATGTTAAATTTTAAAAAGAACTCACAGTTATTTCATTTGCGGACATATTTTGCTTTAAGTTTTTCACAAGAAATTGACTTATCATTTGTTTCCTGACAACTCGTCCTCGAATTTGGCCAATGCACTCGTATAAGTAGATTTTACTATCTAGCGCAAGGAATAAGAAAAGAAGGTACTCCGAACATGATATGTCTTTAAAAAAATTAATTATAAAAATTATTAACCACTTTTTTTAAGCTCTTTTATATAAAACAGTTGGCGATTGAAGTCCGCTGTAGTCTTTTAAAGTACTCAGGAAAGGAAAATTAAAACAGATTTCATATTAGTATCACACGACGTGAAGAGAGCTAACAAAAATGTTTACTGAATGTCTCGACAGCTAATCCAAAGACCGAGTGTTCAAGCTCGTAACAAGTGTAAAGGATATTAAAAATGACGGCTTTCATATTACTGGATTAATAATTTCATTTGATCTTATAAATAATTTGTCAACATTTTAATTTTTCTAATTTCATTCCTTCAGATCATTTTCCCTCGTTACCTCATTAGATTGGTCAATTCATTCTAAACATGAAGCACAATTCTCACTCGGGATATTTATTATTTTTGAATTATCTAGTATTTTATTTATTAAGGGAAGGTTATTTTATTTCCGATTCTGGATGATTAAAATGGTGAAACAAAGATAAGTAAATGTAGGCACTTTTTTGTGATTGGAACCAAACCTAAAATGGATCATATTTTATTACACGACAAGATAATCTTTATTTATGTACAACCTAGTGCAAGATGAGAATACGAATATATTTAAAGAAGTTTCATGGTGATGCGACGTAAACATTAATCGGGATAAGTAGTAATGATTCACCATGCAATATACTACACTTTAAACAGCTATGATTTGAATAAGAAATCGGTAACGACAGCAAAAATCAATGAAGGGGTGTTTGACTTTCCGTTTGGCAGGATTGAACGTTCTAGGCTTAATACACGTATAGTAGAATATTCATGAGAAAGCTTGAATATTACATTATTCATTATCATTATTTATTAAGCACAAACATATTTGAACTATTCGGCATTATTTTTCTAGCCATTGCCTCTCTCTTAAAGATGAGAATTATTGCTGCTGGTGAATAAAATGTGATGGAATCAATTGCTGGAAAGAATATATATAGTATATTCTATCCAGAAAACTACTGCTTTTTGTTCCATTGGAATGCCACGGGATAGCACATTTTACACAAATCGATGAATACACAATCCTCGCAATATTTCAACATAAATTATTATACAGGAAAAACTACTAAATACAACCAGTGGAATCCGCAACCTCGAATTAAAATCGCTTTCCACTACGAATTCCCTTCATGAATAGCATTCTCGCAATATTTCACGAAAGAACGTTGCAGAGAAAATTTGATAATGCTGAAAATAACGATAAATGCTGCAAAAAAAGAAGATACGAAAAAAACAGCGATTATCAAGATCACATGCAAAAATACACTTTTCACACAGCACGCAGGTTCTTGAATGTGTTGAAAGATGAATCACCGGAACCACCTGAAAGCGAAACGAATAAGGACAGGTCTGAAATAACAAGGGTTGCCTGAAATACACCCGCGTCCTTCACGCAGAATAATTAAAAATCTCGGTGGCATTATTACACAAATGGGCATTACTTACATCACTAAAATTTCCATTCAATAGAGTTCTAAAAATTAAAATCTGGTAAAATTAGGCGCACTCAATACCAAAATTTACCTTAGCTGCAAAAAATACTTTGGCAACATATCGAGATGGAAATTGTAATCGACAATGCAATTAATACTATCAATATAATTTCTTTATCAACGTACAAACGATAGTAAGTTTATCATTTTGATTTCCCTCGCATTAAAAGAAAAAATAAAACAATCATCACGAACGCATCATTACGCAAAGAAGTAAGTGGTGGATAATAAAATATATAGCATGCAAGCACACATTTACACGAATTAGATATCTCGATTCACGTTAATCGCGGAGGGAAAAACCCTTCACTTAATCCGCGTTTGAATAAAAATACATTCACACTGACCATTAAGCGCTAAGCGCATTGTACGAAAATGAAATTAACAAATCGTAGATTTGAAAAACGGTTTCGTGTTGCTAACAAAAGACCGAGTGTTGCAACGAAAGACCCAGATCTACGGAATACACTCGAGCCATAGATATTGGGTGATTGAAATGGTAAATTTCATCGACACCTGCGAAAAAAAAGAAATGCGAGACATGTTTGCTACATTTTGGATAACTTATTCCCCGTTAATTTTATAGATATTCCACAAGTGCACATTTAGAAATATTTCCCAGATTGAAATTTCCAATGATTGACCTTTTTTGATTTTTTTCCATTCATACATAGTCAACTTATAATTTAGAAACATCATATTTATGACTAGGTGTGTTACGAATGCAATACGCCGAGTTTTCAGATGTTATAATGATTATACCTGTATTTGATCGTAAATGTTTTCCAGGCTTGTAGCAAGCATGTAACACTGAAACCTACGTCTTTAGGGGACAAAATATGACAAAGAAACGTTTACAAAATGCCTCCGAGATTTCAACACTGCAAGCGACATATCCCGAGGTTCTGACTATACAAAACTGTGTCCAACTGCAGAAGGACACAATAGTAGCTTAGTTTCTAACAGTTACTCGGTTGACAGGACGGCAAGCGTGCAGCAGAATTACGACGCTGTGAGATTTCTCTTGCGATAAAGCGGGATGTGGTGGATGGGGGCGTTGAATAGGGCACGTAGATCCTTACCTGATGACGAAGTTGACGCACACGACACTCGAGGGCCTTTGTCCCTTGCTGTCGTAGAGAACGGTGGCTTGTGTGAGGACCCAGGCGTAGCCGCCACCCTTTGCTAGAAAGCGGTAGCTGCTTGTCTCGCACTGTCCCTTGGAGAACACTAGGATGAGAGAGAGAACGGAAGATTTCAAATTAGTTCCATTTTGAATACTAGTGCCAGTTTCAATGATTAATAAATCTCATCTCAGCGCTTGAGTATGAGCGCACCTTTCAAGATGAAACTAGAGTAATACACCCGAAGGCTAGTTTATTAAAAATCCGAAACAGGGCAGATAAGAATAAGGTATTTCCATCGACAATTACAAACACACACGTACATACACACCTACGTGTGTATGTACGTGTGTGTCGGGCTTGGTACATGCGTGAGCTCTACCATCACCTATTAACCGACCTTCGGGTTGATTACTGTTTATATATATATGGAGGGAGTTGATGACATTCTGTTCTGTTCCTAATTCCTCTTGAGAAAGGTGGTTGCACCACCGAAAATTCGAGAACCAGTGAGTCCCTCTTTTATATGTCTTAGTTTCTATGTTATATATATATATATATATATATATATATATATATATATATAATATGTGTGTGTGTGTGTATGTGTGAGTGTATATATGCATATATATCCACACACATACACACATTGAAACACGAAAACCCGCCATACATGAACAAGTATTCATTCATATAAGGACGAACAAAGGAGAGGTAGGGAAGACGGAATCGATCATATCACAAGCAAAAATATACATATATAAATAAATATTATATATATATATATATATATATATACACTTTTTTGGAAAACCCACAAACGTGTAATGTAAATTCACTGATAGTCATAACAAACACAGAAACCAAAACACACAAAAGAGGGAAAACTCACTGGTTCTCGAACCTTCGGTGGTCCAACCACCCCTCTCAAGAGGAATTAGGAACAGAACTCTTCTGTTCCCAATTCCACTTGAGAAAGGTGGCTGGACCACCGAAAATTCGAGAACCAGTGAGTCCTCCCTCTTTTGTGCGTTCCGGTTTCCGTGTTTGTTATGACCATCAGTGAATTTATATATATATATATATATATATATATATATATATATATATATATACACACACACACACATATACACCACTCGCTTATGTGTGTGTGTAGAAATATACACATACACGCAGACACAAACAAGCGCATTAGATCTTAAATAGGCTTCACGAAGAAATCATAGCCAGAAACGATCAAAGATTCCATATATATACATATATATATATACATATATATATACACACATATATATACATATACACACACACACACACATATATATATATATATATACACACACACATACATACTTCACACGCCGTCGGGATTAGTACGGGTACAGTTACCATCACCTTTCAAACCGACCTTCGGATTGATGACTGTGTTTATGGTTTTATTATATATAAATATGAATATGTATATACACACAAATACACACACGTTTACATATATGTACATACACACATATATGCAAATATATACATTAACTTTTAATAAGGCAGCAGCACATAAAAAGACTCATCGCATTAATACCAGAAACTGAAAATAGGGATGTGGCATTAAAATAGGTTATCAACTTAGTCCATTAGGATTTTGAGTCCATTTTTATGCATTTATATAGGCATAAATCTCTTTGGCAGATGCCTACATAACAATTACTTCTATTTTAAATGCCACGGAGTGTTTGTGAGACCTCTGAGAAAAGAAAGGTCCCTGATATACTTGTATGTACTACCCATAATGGAAGAACCTACAGGAAATAATTGTACAAACCATGTTAAAGAGCAAAAATCTTAAACCAAACACACCTCCCGGGTCTTGCACGGATCAATACTTTTTAGTTTGTCAGTCAATATTCTGCACACTATTCATTTAGCCAATCGTTGATCACACTTCTGATGGGAACGTAATTTTGGTCTTATATATTTGACTTTCAAGCAGTAAATGTACGTAGCCTTTAAAAGGCCATTGCGTATGATGCAAGTAAATGACGCCACCTAATCCAACTTTTTGAGAAAAAAATTATTTCATGAATTTTAAAGACCGTGGATCATCGAAATCCATTTTATAAATCCGGCAGTTGCTTCGAAGAAAGTGGAATTGATACTTATGAGTAAGGATAAAGTTCGCTTTCGTCATATAATGAAAATCCTGCCACTTCCCAATAATATGTCAATAGTTATTCAGACACCCTTAGGTAATCCTAATAAGCATATGGCAGAGAAACAGAAATATCCATAGGCATGTGTACGCTTGAAACGATAAATTTAATGAAAATCGAGAAAAGGATAATATTATCGCATACACAATAGTAAATAAGAGTGCCTTACGCGAAAGGGAGTTTTGGCCATAGAATATCTTAAACTTATATGACTTTTATAGGATCATGATGGGTTTGTGGAGACTTCCTTCAGAGTAAGAAATGGATTTAAAGTGGAAAAGGCTTAAAGTAGGAGAAAGGCTGAACGTAAATGCAGTACCAACAGACGGCAGACACTGAACAGCGGAATGAAATTTTACCTCCACGCTATCTCTGAAAAAAATGTACACTTTTTTTTTAGCAAAGAAACGGGATTTTAATAATAAAATATGGAAAAAATGAAAACGAACCGCAGGCATGGAAAGCCATCCACGAAAAATGAAGAATGGATTCGGTCGTCAATCCAGAAATCCAATTCTTTTTCTGGGTTCCCTTAGGACGAGAATTATCCATATTCTGATCACGTGCAAACCTCAGAGCAACACCAACAACATAAATTTCCGACTTCATGGTGCAATTCATTCCCCAAGTTACATGTAAGTACGTGTCCGAAACATAGAAAGAAGTCTCTAGCCCAAGTCAACTTCGTTGTTGACTCATATCTAATCTTGTTCCGAACACAGCAACTTAATGATATGGCCTTAATGCTATACAAAACTGGTGCGAAACTTGGAAATTAGAGTTAAATTTAAAAAATACATTGTGATGAATTTTTAAATAAATTCAGATCCGCATGTTCTAGCACCGAAGTCTCGCAAATTATTCAAACTCCAACATACATTGGTCGCTTGGATCATGTATATAAAATTCGGGAAATACGATGCCAGAACTAGCAGACTCAAGGACTCCTTCTTCCCACGGACAATACGAGATAGCAACAGTAGGGTTATAGATAGCAAAAATTCTACTTGCCACCCTCATCGTCCGGGAAATAATTAGTTCCACTCAATTGCATGTACTTTCACTAACCTCGTGTGTTTTTTTGTCGAAACCCTTCCTATTAGAATGCCATTAAATAATGTAGTGCTCTTTACAGTATTGCTTGCTTCGCCTTTTCTGTTTTTAAGTTTTCCCTTCCATCCCTCGTCTCTCTCCGTGGGAGGACCCTCCCATTCCCTACAACGTTGGGTCACATTTCCTACCTGTGTCCTAGGGGGAGGAGGCATTTGTATGTACGTTGTCCATGTGGTAGTGGAATTTCGCCTCCTTACTATTCAAATTCTAGCTTGTACGTTATTGGATAAAAATTAACTACATTTTAAGGTGCAATAATTGGTTAGATGATAATATATGTATTTGCATGCGTGTAGAATGAAAGGAGTTTTGCATAAATATAAACGCCACTGTGGGAAAATTTTTGCATGTACGTTTTGATTTTATATGTGTTTTTGTTCCTTTGTACGGGTGGTTATCTAACACCCCCCGCCATACACCCTTGCGGTGGCTTGCGGGGTATTGTGTAGATGTAGTTGAAAGCTCAAGCTCATGCTAGGGATTTCCAGACACGATATTTGCAAATTTAATGCTTGAACAAATTCTATCCAACAGTCCCTTCTCTGAACAAACGTGTATCCGCGACCGCTATCAATCCTCTGACATGCCCGGATACTTGTCTTTTCTACGTGATACATTACAGAGAGATACACATTCAAAGTAGAAAGACTAAAGATAAGAAAACCAAGGAAAAAGGAGGAAAGGCAAGGGAAGGAAGATAATTAAGCCCGCCTCGTAAAAACGGAGACGGGAGGGAGTTCAGATCGGCCGTGGTGATATAAAAAAGGATGTAGACCACAGTAACGCAGCGCTTATCAAGAAAATGACTTTTCTCTCAGAAGAAAAACAAACTCCATGGCTGATCTAAAATAAAACGTTTAATGACTCGAGATCGCAAAACATAACAATAAGGCACTTAAGCTATTGGACTAATGTACTTTTAAGCAGTGCTATTGTGGCTCAGATATATCGATATTTTCCTTCTCTGGCCAAATGGTACTACTGATTCCCTGGAAAGTTCATTTCCGACCTCAATGCTTCGTCCTCTTGTCTCCTTTAATTCCACCGTTTCCTCCTCCGAAATCACCTTCCTAGATGTAAACGCATCATTAATAGGCAACAAATTCCACACTTCTGCACATATAAAACCGACCAACAAACAATAATACTTAAATTGTAACAGTTTCCACCCATATTACACCAAACTGTCCATTCCTTATTCCCTTTCCATAATAGGACACAGAATCTGCAATGACACCAACTCTCTTGATTAATTCCTCTCAAATGTACACCATTCCCTCATCGAACGAGGTTTTCCTTAAACACTCCTAAACAAAATAATCCGAAGACATGCTTACACTCCCAAACATTTATCCACCGCAGAAACCCACCCTCTTTCAATTTGCACCACACCATTCCTTGGTCTAGAGTCTCTGAACTTAATCCTTAAAAACCTCTATCCTATCCTCAAAAACCATAATTTGACCACCAACCTTTTTCCCTAATGCCCCTTCCGTTACTTTCAACCGCCCCGCCAACTTATCATATCTCAAATTAATCCATTCCTTAAATGACAGCCCCGTCCCAAAGCCACTCCCATGCCCTGCAATAAGCCTAGATGCAAAACATGTCCTATTTTCAAAACCCGAACCCCATCCCTCTCTCGCCCACTTTTTAACTCTCTCCCACCAATTCCCTACTTCTCAAGTACTTCCGGCAGTTTAACTTCTGAAGTGCCAACTATGCCCTGCCTTTTACGTATATTGGATAGTGTGCCACACCCCAAAATATTAGAGTCAATAACCATCGGACCTCATGCAATAATTCTTCCCTGATTTGGATGCTCCCAGCCCTATAATACGCCTCCGAACACAACACTCCCTTTGATATATGCTATAGTGTATCCATTTTAGCATCCATCCATCCCCTGTGACCCTTCACCCAAACTGAAAATAATAGAGCAGGCGTCCATCTGGCTCCTGTATTCTTGGAATGAACAGGTATTAATATTAGACATTAATTAACCCAGTCTTCACATATTTTCATCCCCGCTCCGTTCCCAACACCTTCCATATTATCCCCACACTTCTAAAAATTCCCCTCCCAACTCTTCCCCTTACAAACCTTTCCCCATCTTCCCCTTCCATCCAGCGTCTCCGGTTCCTTCTGTTAGAACCTTCTCCTCAGTTCCTTCCTTATCTTACTTGAGAAAGGTGGCTTGACCATGGAACATTCGAAAACGTGTGAACTTCTTTTCTTTTTTGAGTGTTTCTGTGTTTTTTTCGTACTAACTTGATATACATATCGTAAAGACCACGTACTATATATGATCCATACAATTTATACACAATTCCAGATTTCCTGGGGATATTTTGCCTGATCGAGCTAACTAACCGACCCTTCCAGATTATGGACGAGTTCACGATGCCCTGATGCAGACAGGTTCACTCTCACATTTTGAAAAGTTGAACCAGTAGCGAACGCACAACAGAACGAAATAAAAATGGAGTCTGTTGTGTCTGGTTGTCACTCGCAACCGCCAAGTTTTCCCTTCCCATTGTGTCTCCCGGAATCCGAGTGACATCTAAAGTGGATATAACGCCACGGGTATTCCATTTTCCCGATAGGGGCCTCTCGGGGCATCAACTTCTCGCATAGTGCTAATAGGACAGGGGCAAGCGTGAAATCAATTCACTCCGGGGAGGAGATTCGATTAGGCGAAAGGCTTCGGCGTAATGGGGTAATCAATCCGGAAGCGGGTACAGAAACCACGTACGTTGCAACACTTCTGCACCCACATTTCGGTTGACGTTGTTGAGAGCACTTCCCAAAATTTGTAAATCCTACGACAAGATTAAAAACGAGCATGCAAATATAAGTCATCGGCCAATGAAACCTAGGAACATATTTCTTGCAATTCTGTATACTCAAGGGGCTTCAATTTGAGCCAATATCATGAAAGAAAAGCGACGAAGTACATTACCAGAGCTATTTCATTAAGAGTACAATCTAAGTACTTGCTCAAACTCTTTGAATTAGAGATATATTCACGTACTCGCCCTGTTCCAATCCGTAATTTGCAGCAAAAATAATTGTCACTAAGCGCGATACTAGTCTTGATAGCACAAAACTAAAAAAAACATGTGTACTAATTCTTAATACGGGGTTCCAGTAAACTTACGGAGTAAACACGAAAAGATGCAACGAAATCACTTATAATGTTAGTGTTTAGTCATATATGTACAACACATATGAATTTATCAATTATCTTAAATAAATGTATGTTAACTAATACTCAAATAACACAATGAAAAATCATAAATGACTGAATCATCATTTTCCAAATGTACAACGCCTCCTGTAAGTTTTGAAACAAACTAAACATCACAGGGAAAACATCAAACGAATTCAAAGACAAGGGGCCCTTTTCCTGGCAAAACAGTTTTCTTCGAAACGTAACCTTGACACCGTAAACCACGACGACAAAACAATTTAGACTCATTTTCCGCACAAATGCAACGTAATGACACGCAGGTATTAACTTAAAGGAAACAATTGGCATAAACGAGTTGTAAATATAAAACCTCGAAAGAAAGGGAATCTCTTACATAAATTACATTGAGATGATTTCTAAATAAATGTCATGTGTATATTATTACTCTAATATTAGTGAATCTGATTTATAAACAAAGAAGATGATAAAATGGGGAGACAAGAAACATTTTCATACCGACTGCATTCTTGTTGAAACAGGTGAAATCAAGATGAAATTATCTTTTAGGGAGGATACATTTTCTGATTATTCTCAATCCCAGGTTGAGTTCTAATTTACTGGAATATATACAGGGCGGCGCAATAAAATTTTAACGAGAGAAACGGGAAGAGCTAGAGCATAAGTGAGGTGGTGCACAGAGCAGCCAACGGATCCATTTGGAAAAGACATAATGGGTTTTGCGGTGCTCTCCTTAAGATGGGGGAGAAGTTCCATATGGCTTAGGGGGGCGAGTTGATGCGGGGAGAGAGGGAGGAGAAGACTCAGTGGAGGCACACTTTAAGAGCGTCTCTCCTTTCCATCACACATATCTGGGGATCGCCCGTATCTCGGGGGGGCCTGATCGACTCAAAACGATTCAAAAAGAAAAGCTCCTGCCACGGACTAGTCGTCACTCAACTCGATTGATGAATTTTCACACCCCGAAGGAAACAAACGATCAAAGAAATCATCGTCGACCAGTCACATTCTTTCTCGGAAAATAATGCGACTGATGGGTGGAACTGCTGAGGATATGAAAAATGTACGTTTGATGGGTGCGTGACAGCTCAAAGGAGGGAGATGACGAACCCAAGAATTCTCGCTCACGAGCTAGAGGCAACTTTCCAGTAAGTGAAATGGACCCTTTCGGGTGCGTTCTCGGCGGTCATGGAATCATGGCATCGACGTTGAGGAAAAAGTGGACGACTACATACAAGATGAATTATTATTAATTATGTACCCGATGTTTTGACTTTTTCGTTAAATTATTTTTTCAGAAACAATTAGGAGATCTTAAAACTTGACGACACCTCGTAAACCTCAGATAGAACTCCTACCACGGTGCAAGGACATCATTCAATTATATAATTAAAAGATAAATTCCCATTATTAACTACAAACGAAATATTCTCCAATAATTCTTACTTAAGATAGGTGGACGAACAGAGCGGTCTTCCTTTTCGATAAGTACAAAAAAATGACATCCAGTTTAAGTGGAGGGGTACCACAACGGTACTTAGTATGAGACATTCCATTATCCTACATTATAAGAAAATGTTCCCATTGTAAATTTAAAAAAAGACAAACACTGCTCACTGCAAAATATGGTAGTGTGAGAAAATTCCTTGAGCAGGACCCTACGGCTTTCGAGCGAAATTAGATATATCGGTACGGAGATGATTAATGAAACGGGATCCCTTAACTTTGTCTCTACACAATAATACTCAAATACTACTCATATCTTGTAAAAAATATTTGATTTAACATGAAACAAATGCTTACTCTATTATACACAAAAATACGCACTTTGCAAAATAATATTCAATCACTACAGCATCATTATGAAAAGGCCTTGAGGCTGTTGAAACAAGTAATGGCTCATCCAGTGTGCCAACCTAGGCAAACGTCAGGAATGCTTATCCTTAATAATCCATCGTCGAAGAATTAGTGGGAGAGGGATTTTATCGGGAAAATTCAGAGTGACTGAGTTTGGAGTGGCGCTCCGACTCCAGGGGATTGTGACGGATCGCATGTATCCACGCTGGCCATTCCCAAGAGCGTCGTTATTCGGATGCCACTTCACATTAATTGCCCTGGAAACACACTGAACAGATTCCTCCTTAATAACTTGACCAAAATCGCATTATCCACTTTCGGATATTCTTAGCATCAAGTACTGATACCATAACAACGAAGTGGTCAAAAGGAATTGGTGAACAAAATTCGAGTGAAAAATAGGGAGAGCAGGTAGTCGTTTTATTATGAAATTTGAAGTCTAGTTATTTCTGAAAATGAAAACTATGGACCTTACCGTGCATATATATAGGAACGATAGGTTTTCAAAAACAAACGAGAAGGTGAATTTTATGAGTGATACTTAGGAAGGTGTGAAGCATGTAATTGGAAACAGAAGTTATGCAAGCAAAGGGACACGATAACATCACGTTGTGAGCATATGAGAAAAGTGATATGTGCTCAGTGGTTGCTCCGATGGTTGAAAGCCTAGCGATAAATTCAATGAAATAATAATTTGGTCTAAAATAAATATCATATGCCTAAATATTGCAACAATTTTTTTAACCAAACGAAGGATCCAAAAAAGTCCATTGCGCTATGATGGGCAAAAGGCAAAATTGTCTAAATATTTATCCATTACAATAAAGTTATTCATGACGTAAAAATAGTTAAGTTAACAAAGTGGCTTAATTTCAGGGAAAAAAGTATTCAAACAAAATGATTATTTAAAAAATATTGAACATTGTGTTGATTTTGTGTCAGAGTTTGGACGGCTACGATAGTACATACCAAGAGGAAGGCGTGCAATAGCGAAACGACTATTTCTTGCGGTGTGCACACGGTGAGACGTTAATCTAATAAGGAGCAGCCAGGGAACTCGTGTTTTTCCAAAAAAACACTTTGAAACGAGAATGTCTGGGTAAATTTGAACCAATGAGCTCCGATTAGCAGCCGCAATTTGTCACATGAAGAGAGATTCGCGTGATAAATTGCGGCCGTCGGCGTAATGAGTGGGCGTAACTTATTGCGGGAACAAAAACGAGATAAAGTCATCAATATTGTCATACCAATGGCATTCAGAACGAAAATTCAATAAAAAGAACAAGCTTCAAATTACAACTACATAAACACTACAACCTAAGGGTACTTAAATAGAAAACAGGTTATGAGGAAATTATGCATACAAGTTAATATAATTTTACCTGTTTCGATTACCTCCACATGACTATACCTCATTCAGTGAAAGTTAGATCATGTAAAAAGAAGACGATATTCTCATTTATTTACTTAATAATATGCCAGTATCTACGTAAGTTAATAAAAACAGAAATTTCAGCTTGGAGCATATCTTTCTTCGCTGAAAACAGAATAAAAATCTTAAACCTCCGGTGAGGAAAATACCATAATATTGAAAGCTATTTAGCACTCTTTAGTGAAAAGAAAATACGAAATGATGCCATCGAGGAACACCCCATATTATCGTAATATAATATATGGCTGTCGTTAAATTCGAAGAAGCCTCAGCACTTAGAGTGAGTATCGAAATAACAGCTATGAAAGGAGAAAGCAAATTTGTTCATTCCAGTCTTAGACCTGGTCTACTACCATTGCTATCCATGCACTTAGAAAAGTTTCATATTTTAAACTCAACAAATATATGACTCCAATGTTGCAACATTCTTTCACATCCCAGAACTTATCTCCAAATTTTTTAAGGCTCATATTACGTAGAAGCCTTTCATGCAGCCCGTTACGGCCGAAATTGACCATTACATATGTCCAGAGTGGACCCAGGATGGAAGAATTGACTACCCATTCGGTCCTCGCCCCAGAGGGGCAAAGGTCATCACCCTTCGTAAGGGGGCGAGATGCTGCGACAGAGGTTCTTTTGTGGCAGGGGCGTGGAACTTGCGAAGCAAAAGTGTGATGGGAGAGGGGGACATAGCGGGGCGGTAAGGTAACTGCGTGTAGGTGGGGGAAATCAAGGAAAGGGAGAAAGGCGGGGGAGGAGGAAAAAGGGAGGGGAAGTAGGTCGGTGGGGGAGGAGCTCGAATGGTTCCTCGCGTCCCGCGCGCCCTCCTAATAGACCGAAGGCGTGCTCTTAAATTCCTTCAAGTGCTGACAGCGCTCTCGGAAATAAATCACACATTTTTAAAATGGCAGCCCGAGGAGTTCTTTATTAACTCGCCCAGCCGAGGAAGGCTTCTTCCCTTTGCTTTTCCTCCTGGTCCGCATTCTAGAGGCATCGACGAACACGGCACATGCGCGAGGCAAACGGTAAATTAAAGAAGACATAAAACGTAAGCAAAATCGCAGAGTAAACACGGAGGAAATTGAAAGTCAAATTTCAGTGAAAAGTTTGACGGGGAGGAAAGAACGGAAGGAGAAGACGGTGAAGCGGTAGGAAAGATCGCTAAGCCGGTATACTTGACTGAGCTATAGAAGTATCATACCTTTCAAAAGTCAGTACGCATTCGCCTGCGAGCTGAGAATTGGGGAAAGGTTAAAACTTTCGTTATGGTGACTGTGTACGTTAACCGTCGCCATGAGAGGCCTGAGTGCCGGCCAGCCATTGGATGCCAATATAACGAACTGTTTTACCACTGCAAATTCTCGGCGCACCTCTGAGAGCCTGCAGAATTTTGGAAGTGAGAGTACATAGTACGAGAACGTTTCAAAAAGCATCCTTAAGAAAACATAGTTTTCCTATTTTCTGGACGCAATTAATATATTTTTGCGATACAAATTTTAAACAAACGTTAACGTTTGTTAATATGGGGTTTTTTAATTTAATTAATAAGGTACCTCCGCAATCCTCTGCAGTTTACACTAGAACTAGAACACATCTCAATTTGACGAGCGACCATCCTGTGAAACGAGGGCACGGGACAATTCCTGCACAGCGCCAACACTGTTAAGTGAAACAAAACGATTTTAGGCTCGACATACTTGAGCAATTCGAAACATCCTCCCGAAAGAATTTTAACGCGGTAAATGAAAATCTCTCCCATAAAAGTAAAAGGAATGTGACCTTAGAAGTGAGCCACTACCATCTTTCTTCCAAATCTCATTCATTTTAGTCCGAATAAAAAAATACATTCCGTTATTTTTAACTTTGACATTTTTTAGGCACTCCATGATCACGTTTGGGCAGATGAAAACGACATTGCTAATAATTAATTTTCTGTTGAAGTTGAAAGACCATATTAGGCCTCTTTTGCATCTATCAAACGTGACCCAGTTCACAACTTTACGTACGAAACTGCCGATTTTATAAGTACCAGAGATGATGATCAACGTCGCAGTGACACAACGTCCATGGGCCACTGGAAAAACCAGATATATTGGGCAAATCTTAAGACATAATGGATTTGTTAAAGGCATAATAGAAGGGTAATATGGGAAGGTTCTTCGACCAAGACCGAGGGACAAATATGTAGACCAAGTAAAGGGAAGTAAGATGAAAAAGTCATCCGAGCATAACGGAGTCTAGAGAGAAGACTATATGGGTAACAAAAGAACATAGTCATTATTTACTCTATTTGGCAGGCCTACTCGTAGCCTTTTCTTTCTTTGTATCTGACTTCCGGAGTATATCTAAAAACCGCAATTGTCCTCTAACCTTTTTCAGCATTTTTAGCTGTCAGTTGAATATTTTCCTACATATCCTTTGACCTCCATCGACCAACATTGGAAATGCAAATATTCCACATGTCCACAAATAATCCCTTAGCCTGCAGCGTCGAATCCCAATCGCATTCCTTTTCCTGACCATTTCTAATATTTTATTTTCTTTTCCTGCTCCACTTAATACCTTCTTGTCCCTCACTATCATCTTTCCTTTTCACTGCTTCTATTCTACTCAATATCCACATTTCCAAGATTTCTTATCACTTTTCATCTCTCTTTAAGAGTGTCCGCTCTATACATTTCCACACTGCAAATAAAGCTCTTATGGTCAAATCTGTACTTTTTCCCATTAGATATTCCCTTTCCATTTGAACGCTTCTTTCGCCATGTAAGTACTAAAACTTATCTCTTGAAGTTCAAGGTCCACCATCCGTTGTAACACTACCCGTATTATATATTCATCTTTAAATCACCTCGTAAAATGAAAGGAAAAGTGAAACGTAATGATAACCACAGCTCTCATCGTTCGCTCGGAATTCAACGAAAGGACTATTTTAATCTCCTTTCCTCACTATCTAACTTATATAAAATACACCACGCCAACGAATACACGGTCACCAACTAAAAGAAGACTTCCATTACACGCCAACGCAGAAGTATTTACGCAGAAATCCTCTCAAAATTTCCATTCGCGTTGAACACTTAACGCATTTGAATTTCAAAACGCCTCCTCGGAGTTCACGGCTGATGGGTCAAACGAAATGTCCTCGGTTTTTTTATTTTCTCTCTGTTAGTACGATTTACAGGAGAATCCTGGTGCTGGCGACAATAATAATTTGAGTATCCGAAACATGTTGTCTTAAATCAGTCTGATCATAACACCCGCAATATACCAACCCGCTCCTTCACAAAAAACATTAAAACTCCTTATTGAATGTAAGAACGCAACGCGACTTTGGACATAACTTAAGACATTAACTATGTCCAAAACCCTGACAAATTCACAACGGTGGCGCATGTTCATTAGTCTTAACCAATTGGGAACTACCACATTTTCTTGGACCTTAATATTTAAGAAGACTACAAATAAATTACCTATTGTTTTGCCTTAATTAGGATAACTTGAAGACGAACGTGATCCATCATTTGATTTACGTTATAATGTAACGCAACGCGATCACTGCTCGTGAACGTTCCCGGTTTAATGAGTGTGATAAATGTTAATCTTCATTAATTGCCCTCCTTGCAGCTAGCAATTCGTCTCTTATGCGTAGAGAAGTATTTCAAGCTTGGGTATCGCAGTACGTGTACCCCTGATTATCTTTATCTACATTACTTGTATTATTTTACATTGCAATTGCAAATAACAATTGAGAAAAACTTAATTTTTGATGCCGCATATCTGCTGTTGAATGGGTCGCGGTGGTCCAGTGGGTAGAGCGTTGGGCTACTGACCGGAGGGTCCCGGGTTCGATTCCCGGGCGAGGCACTCTGGGCACCTGCAGCTCCACCCAAGCTAGTTGATTTTTCGGGTACCAGATCCTCTTGGGAAACCATAACCGGCACAGGGAAAGGAACTGGCCCCCCTACCCTGATGTGTGAATATTCACACGCCGTCGGGCTTAGTACATGGGTGAGCCCTACCACCACCTACTAAACCGACCTTCGGGTTGATTACTGTGTTTTTTATCTGCTGTTGAATCATCCCCCTGCCACACACACCCAAACGGGGTCTTACAGGTTATCACTTAAATGTAGACTCTGCGGTTCCCAAGTTCATTAGATATGTTGTAATCGTCAATATGAACCTCCATTTACACTTGTCCATAATACTGTTCCACACGAGAAAGTGCAGTCGTGTTGTGTACCGAGGTCACGGGGAACGTGGTATTATGTCGTACACTGGGAGCCAACAAATGGGTGTCTGGGAAAGGTTATTCTTGGACACCAGGCGTTAATTATGTTCCTAGCGGAATTATCTCGAGGGAGGAAATTCCAAGCTATTTCCAAGCAAAAACGCTACACTTTCATTCATTCAAATTCTGCAAAAAGGTGAATGCGTACTTAAAATGAAAAGTGTTAATTTCTTTTATAACATCTAGGAAGCCTTAAACAATCAACGTGGCACGGGGTTCTCGAGACTATCCCTCGTGCCAGAGGACAACGTGAAAACCCCAAATAAAGAACCCCTCGAGAGCGTTTAACTCACTATAATTAAATCAGTGTTTCTAAATCTTCGGTGGACCGCAGAGGAACCCCTTTATCCGGAGAAGAAACAGGGTAAAAGATAGAATTTTTGGTAGACATTTCCATATCTGCTGCATAAATATTACAATGTCGGGGGGAAAATTTGCAATTCTTAATTGCTTAAGCAATTAGACGGGGTCGAAAGACGACGAGAGGGAAAACTAGCGTATATAACAGATGAATTTTTCACGCGAATGGAGCCGGAATATTTTCGAATCGGGATCCAGGAACTCTTTAAGTAGGGTTTCACCTACAACTCTATTACAAATAATTATCCTCATCGCATATCGCCTAATATTTATATTAAACCCGTGAATAATAACTACTAAAATAATTCAAACTCATATGGTGTAACGCCGAAACCATTATTCGGTATTCAATGAGTCGAATTTTAGTTATGAGTAACTTTTATTTGAAACATTCAATCATTGATAATTGATTGAAAACTAATAGTGTTGCTCATTTCAGCCTTGAGAACTTACAACGATGAGTAACCAAAACAACGATATTTTCAAAACGGTAAACTGTGTCCTTAAATGCTTACCAACAAGGATTTCTGTTTAATGACCAAGAAAGGGAACATCACGTACAAGCACAGGGACTCGTAAAAAAAACTGACGGAGCACATTATCTCACCTACACGAGATCGATGACAATATTCACGTGCAAGTATTTGGAAAGTGCTTTCGTGTGCTGTCGTAAAGGAATTCGCTAGCTCCCGAACCGTAGTCTTTTCCCATTATTACCGGAGAAGGGAGATCACATGACTTGAATAATGAGGCAACGGAAACGTTGCGCATTCTTAAAAATGAACACAGCGAGCAAGAAACATCTAAGCTCGCAAAAAATAGCACCACTTGGACCATTTCCACACGAGCTCGCGGGGTCGACCCAACGCCAAAAGCGAGCCAATCCGATCGCAAGGCCGGAGTCAAGAACGCATTATTCACTCGCATATAAATTAGCTAGAATTTAAATTGAAACGGTATTCATAGAATGAACATGAACTTCCACGAAGTTAAGTAAGAAAACATTGAAACGGTATCATCGGATTATTTTCAAAATGAGTTCAAAAAAGAGGAAACCAGACACACATATGATGAAGCGTTCGGAAATGAAGTTACTCAAATGGATTTTATTTCGAATACTAATTGATCACAATTAAAATGTTTTTCAAGTCCATATAATTTATACTTATATTAAAAAAATACTAATTTCTAGTACAAACTGCCCATTGTTTTATGGAATACACTCCTAGTGCAATGTGCTGTATCCTAGGAATTAATGGTGTCCGTAGAGTATTGCACATACAGCCTAGAAGCCATTTAAACGTGAAAAGTATGTGTAGACTGGGATAGAAGACGTGTAAATTAATTTTGCTCTTCCACACTCTTTTAATACAATACGACCATGGTTTCTATACTGCAAATAATCATCAGGCGTTAAGGTTACACCTGATGATGATGCGCAGCATCGAAACCATGGTCGTATTGTATTAAAAGTGTGTGGAAGGGTAAATTTTTCCTTATTTTTTACCCTCACCATGAAGGAATTCCACAAAGTTAAGCCTGAAACTGTTAGCTTCAAATTAATTTTTCCCAGATTATAAATAAATGCATCTGAAGTTTAATAACATGGTCGTTAAAGACGTCGAAAACTTTGTGCCTGCAAATTGCAAAGTAAATTGCAATAAACTGAGACAATTATTGAGTAACTGCAATAAGCTGTAATTACAAATGTAACATAACAGAAAGTTTCCTTTTCCTACACCGTACTATGAACTTTAGGACCACTTGCAGATGGTGGTCGGAGAACAATATGGTCGTTAGCGGAGAAATTAGTAACGAGTAACTTAATCCTGAAAAATTACACAGATAAACGTTTGGCATTTCATTAATTCAAGATATTCTACCTTATAAGGCAGGTTTTTTGATGGACCCTAATGCTTAATATCTTCTTCATACCACGAGAACTTCCTCTTGCTTGCCCTAGATTATTTTTTTTTCATTTCATCATAACTTTTGACTGCCATCATGCTGTCTAAAAAGCCTATTCTCTTCCTTCCGATACACCGTTTGCTCAAAACTCTCTCAGGGCCTCCCACATGCCGCTACCTTTATGAAGAAAGAAATGATGAAATAAGGACAATTTGCACTTTTCCACAGTTTAAAACTGTGCTGTGTCATAAACTGCGGAAAAGTGCAAATTGTCCTTATTTCATTATGATGAACTTCCACGACCTCAAGCCAGAATCTGTTGAACTTATAAGAAGGAAATGGATAACATCAAGAATTTTAGCAGCACAAACGCGTGGATGTGTAATTCCGTATGGAGGATAGCTCGAATTACTTTAGTACAAAGATTCGTTTCGCCCACAATACAAATATAAATGGTCCGAATGATTTTTCAAATTCTTGAATAATACAAAAAACCAAATGCAATATTTTCTATTCTAAACACTAACTAATGTAAGCCATGAATAACCTGATTTCATCGACTCTAGGGTTTTTCATTCTAACAAACTGGTTTATGCCAAGACCAAATGAAAGACACGAATTTGCACACGAGATTTTTAAAGTAAACAGCTGAGTATTCGTTTTTAAGAGAGAAAACTTTCAACATTCCATACTTTATCGCCCGCATACTTCTTGGGCCGGGGCCAAGGTTAACCGTTGAGATGAGCGAAATATATTTATTTTGCCTATGCATATAAAAAAAATTTTTACGACAATCTTTTCATCGGGATATCAACGCGAAAAATAATCAAAACCATCGACGTTTCAGTCATACAAAAGAGGATCCTCATTGCTGAGGTTAAGGGAGAACATGATAGGCAAGCGCTCATTGAGTCTAAGCTCCGTTTAACTGTAACTCCATTTAACTAAGTCTCCGTTTAACCGTAAATATCCGTAGAAGAAATTTATCCGCGCAGGTGCTGAACGGGTGGAGGGGGAGGGCCTAAAGGTAAAGGCGGAGAAAGGTTTAAAAAATGACAAATTAACAAAACAGTTTGTCGAGGACAGGCGACACAGAAAAGGGAACTGCTTTCCGTTTCTTTATGGCGAGGCACGGCACTTGTCTTCCGATTCCCTTCGGGATCTCATCTCGCCAAGGACGGTGCTGATGGGAGGAGAGAGTGTGTGGGAGTGAGGGGTGGGGGAGGACGGCAGCGAAGGAAGAATGAGAACCACATGTTCGCTTAGGGAGGTGGGGGGGGGGGTTGAGAGCAGGTGGGCATCGGGCCAGATGAAGTCGTTGGATGGGGTGGGATTACACAACTAGGCAACTAGGCCAACAAAGCGGACCGCTGATGCACTTAGGTATCGCGCGATGAACGACTTTTATCGCCACATTAAGGGAGGATTTAAGAGACCTCCTCCGCGACGAGTTGCTCATTAATGGGTTGGCATTCTTGCACGTTTGGTGGTCAGAGGTCGGCGACCTGTGTTTTCCATCGGGATCTCGGTAAGGTCCCTTCTGCCAGCGTAATATTCTGGACATCCCGGGGAAGAATTGAGCAATAGAAGACTGTGGCTATCAACGCAGTTCACATACCACAGGAAGATTTGACTCAGACTAAGATAATTAACGGAATAGAAAATAGAGCAGTGGAAAGATCAACTCACACTGCCGTCACTTGGGAGGTATTTAAGAATTTTGTGAAAATATGACATGTAAACTAATTACCTCTTGAATAATCGACCCGGTTTCGACACACTGTCATCATCATGTGCAAGACAGCAACACACTATATGAGAGCACATTAAAGGAACACTCACACGTTATTTATTGATAACACAGGCCTACAAAAAAAATTTTTTTTTGGTGCCGGGAATCTTTGTGATGATTTTAACTATATTTGTAGAGCTGAATCCAAATATGAAATCCGTTTTTATTTAACAGCTCTACTTTTTTAGATATGGCACATCTTACGATTAGTTGTTTTAATATTTGATATATTCCGGAAAATAATTTTCAAAGTTAAATAAATCTATAAGTATACTAATTTATAACCACTCTGCGGTGTTCCTTTTATTTTCAATACACTGTCAATAAGTTGTTTTATGTATATTTCTATATTGTAGGCGAACGAGATTAAAAAACAAAAATCGTTTGTATCGACTTCGGTAAAAGATTTATTGATAGCTCTACGTGTAGTTTAAAATGTGTACTTCTTCACAATGGTAACAGGTTTGGCGCAATACCAATCGCTCATTCAACTAAAATGAAAGAAGAATACGATACAATAGCATTGGTCTTACGGAAGATAAAATACCAGGAACATCGCTGGGTAATATGATATGGGAATATTATATTAATAATTATTAATATAATATTCCCATATCATCATGTAGAAGATTTTTTTTACGTAAGTAACAACATATCTATATCTTGAAAACTATAGCTGATAGGAAAAAACTAGTGTCATAATTGGATTCAGCACCCCAATTGTTCTTTAAATCAGCATTAAAAGCTCCGGCACCAAAACCACTGTTGGCCTGTGTTATTAACGGAATAGAAAATAGAGCAGTGGAAAGATCAACTCACTTGGCCGTCACTGGGGAGGTATTTAAGAATTTTGTGCAAATATGACATTTAAACTAATTACCTCTTGAATGATCGACCGGTTTCGACAAACCACTGTCATCATCATGTGCATGACAGCAGCACACAATATGAGAGCACATTAAAGGATCACTCACACGTTATTTCTTGATAATTTCGACGGAATTGAGCTCCGTCTTCCTCGGAGGAAGGTCAGGACTCAGTCCTTGTACATATTCATTCGTGGGTTGAAGTAGTCCATGGGGTGGAGCGTTAAACTACTGACTGCAGGGTTCGATTCTCGGGCAAGACACTCTGGGCACTTACAGCTCCACCCAAGATATGTGATTTTTCGGGTTCTTCCTGGGAAACCATAACCGGAACAGCGAAAGGAACTGGCCCCCCTACCCTGATGTGTGAATATTCACACGACGTCGGGCTTAGTACATGGGTGAGCTCTACCATCACCTACTAAACCGAACTTCGCGTTGATTACTGTGTTTATGGTTTTTTATACGTGCCTAATAAATATAGTGTATACAAATATAGTATATATTTATTAAAATAAATGTATTGCATGAATGCACTTTGTCGGTAGAACAGCGTCTTATTATATCAGCATTTTCTATTCCCGTTTGTAAAATACAATTTATTACAACGCGTCAAATTACAAGTAACTGAAGTTCTGTCATCCATCGATATACCCAATTGTAGTTTTCTATGATTTTTATTACTAACATTCGAATTATAAACTGACCATATTGAGATTGGGTACAGCGTTGAGCTCGGGTATATTCAGGTGGATCAAATTCGCCATGGCTGGCTTTGAAATTTGGAGCTTGCATTGCTCAAGTAGGAATCTAGCTGCGTGAAAAATTCAAAATTATGATAAGAGACGTTCTATTCGTGTCTCACCTACTGCGGCTGAATACTCTTGAAATCATACAGTCATGGTTTCAGTTGGTGTATACATGAGGAACCTTTCGAATTCCGTTCCGTCGAAATCCGGAGGCCTCCGGCCAACACCCCAACGGTTTGACCACTCAACAACCACGCCGTCAAAAAATTTACGGAGTGAATATCCTGACGAATGCGAAATACCTAGGTGACTTAAACACGCGCCTAAGAGAGACATTCCACTTGATTTACTCTAGTCGAAAGGGGCAGTCAAAAACTAAAAAAAAACCACGCAAGCGTCTCAGGAAAATTTTCGGTATCGCAAGTGAAATGAAAAATGGCGCACGTCGGGTTCCTGTGTCTTTAAAAAAACTTTTGACAAATCGGTTCTCTGAAATTACATGTCTTTCTCACATAATGGCATGCAGGTTTCTGTGCTCAACATTTCATAACTTGAAATGAAGGACGGGCGATCGGAGAGAAACTATTACACACAGATGTGAGCAGAGGGTAGCCCAAGGAAAGGAGTCGACAGTTGTAAATACGAACGTATCACGAGTAGAGTTGTTAGTGCCGTAAACATGACAGACTGACCGCAAAGATTTTAACTTTGAATTCTTCTATTTGATGTTTCGTCAAGGGCTTTCAGAACGTTAATTTGTTTTTACTCTCATTAGGATTCACTTAATTGTCTCCAATTATCAATGGCATTATGTTCTACTACGCATGTCAATAGTATGAAATTATAACCAACCGATGATAAACGCTCACAGAGCAATATGCTAGTTCAGGCATTATGGCAGCACGGGTAGGTGTTAATAAACATTAGTCAAGAAAATTTAAGGCGAGAAACTATATTCTGTCCTTAAGATTCGTAAATGAAAATTCCAATGATGCCTCATATAACATATGGGACCCTCACGAAGTCGGCTTAATTACCGAATTAAATCGTGTGAAGCCAATAGGAGATAGACACGTAAAAGATTGTTATGGCAAATGTAGAGGAACCTGTATGTGAATCACTCCTGGAGCGAAAGTTAACTTACTACAGAATAAATCTCTTGCACAGTTTGGAAGCAGGCGATGATGATGAAAATGTGCGTGTATTAGCTCCATCTAACGACGGTCGGAGAGATCTTGAGAATAAGATTAGAGAGATCAAAGGTAGAACCGACAGATTTAATGTCATTCTTCTTAAGGGATCAGAATACCTGCAAACGAAAGCACAAAAAGCAAAGCGGGGGAATGAATTTTTAAAATTCTACGTAACCTAGAATGTTGTAATTGCTCTATCAATCCCTTGTTTCATTCTTTCTCTTGCTACTAGCAACTTTTCACGCATGCCTATACTAGACGTATTTTGCACTTAGATACCGTAGTGCCAGTAGCTGCAATTAACTTTATCTCCATCATTTATGATATTTCACATATTTGTTGGAAACTAACATTTACGTAACACTTTCTAGTGGTGACTTGCAGGGTACCATGTAGATGTAGATAACCTATTTAGATGAATACATAAAAGTGAAAATTTTATGGTGAGGTTTTAAACCATTTTTCATTCGCAGTACGGTGGATTTACTGCAAATCTTGTAAAGTTTGGTATATTAGACTACGTGGATGGTTTCACTACTTCTGCGTTCCGCTGTGCTTTATGCCGTCATATAAACTCCTTTCTTTCTTAATCTGCGCCGCGGGGCTTCATGCAACAGATTCCCAAACATGCACATACCAGAACTAATGGCAGAAGGAGAAACTTAATATTATCTGACAAAATCACTCGAACATAGAAAAGCTACGCTACGGTCAGGAATGAGACCGCGGTGGCCAAAATGCAAAAAGAAATTCTAACACTGACAAAAAAATCCGTTCGATACATAAATATTTACAAACAGAAAAGCGCAAAATATATCGGAGGCAGAAATAAAAGAGTTGACCAACAATACCATCACACAATATTAGTGAAATAAGAAAATATGGTTACATACTTTTATCGTTTGGTTTATTTGCCTTCTCAACTTCTTCCTAGCATGTCCGTAACACAAAATGAGGATAGAGCACTTTTGGAATACTAAACTTCTTTCCACACACTCTAGTAGTAGTTCCAGCGTATCTTTAAATGTTTTAGCGATAGCCCTTTCTTACGGTGGATTAGACCAAGAGTAGTAACGTACGTAAACTTGTTTTTCACAGCTGATTATTCTCTACCGGCAGACAAGAGCGAATATCTATGCGCAAGAACATGGTCGGCTGGTTAGCAACATGATATAGAATTTGAATCAAAATTTATTATTTGTGACTTGTTATCTTAAGAGTTTCGTTATAATACCTAGTAATAATTCTTACTCGTATTTTAGAGGAAAGAAAATTAGATATCCAATGGAAAACCATTGGCGTAAAGGGCTCCCGGCCCGGAATTTTTCCCGTTCTCCCCGGTGACGTGAGTGGATCGCTTCCAGCACAACACGCTGGCTTCCTGAGATACGACTTTATAAATACTCTTTTTATGAATGCAGGTTAATGGACGCCCTCAGGGTTATCCACACGCTTCTGTGAAGGAACGTATGCGAGAAAATGTAAGCATAGGTTTTCGGAAATATTATGTAAAGAGCGAGTAATTGTAGTCCCACTTAAATAAATAAAATTCACATAAAAGCCAATCAGAAAAATAATCTTAAACCAATAAAGAAAGTCTCTTCTTAAAGCATGAGTTTCATGTAAAATGTGGCAAATTTTGATGAGTGGTGCCACCGCCGAATTTTCTGTTTCAAAGTTTAAAGACAACCTCGCCCTGTTGAAACTTCCGAGAAATGTTTGCATGCCCTAATTCGTGAGGATTCGATTCTCTCCAAGGACAAGGACTTGCTTCCTGAAATATTTTCTTAGGTTTTTATGCGAGGGAAATAAATTAATCCTTTCCAGCCGGAAAATCCGAAAGACTACATGCCAGTTTTCCACAAAAAGAGCATAAAAATACCCGGTTCAACTCCCTGGCCTGAGGCACAGTGGCTGTGCGGGCGACCGGAGAATTTTTACGGAACACTTAAAAAGTCTCCTCCCTGGTCCAGACAGCCGCTGCTTCCGCTCCATGAAAACGAGAGTATTTTTCACAAACAAATAAAATAAGTTTTCCTCCGCCGCACGCAACTGTCAGCACACATTTTATGGGAATCGAAAGTATAAACTAACTCTAAATCTCTCCCCTACATTTATGCCCGGAAAACCACTCAACGTTGTATGGTAGGGACTACCATCTTCAACGGACAGGAAGGGTGCATGTGAAGGGAAATTGGTGTGAATGAACCAGGGGCGAGGATTTCTGCTGCCATTGCGTGTTTTTCGCGGAGAAGATAAATCAATAAATCTCTGTTTCTTATAGCTTCTCTGTCCGTACTTTTATATTTGGACCACGGACAACCTACTGAACTTCAGGAGTGAACTTACTCGCTCTGAATTTATATTAAAGGATTTGAATTCCAACGTAAAAACTTCATTCGCATAATGATTCCGATAAGAGAAATCCTGGAATTTGACGTTTTATCATTGTAATTTGTAAAGTATGGAATCCGTTTTCGTAGTGGTAGCAATAGTGGAGGCGATCGACTGCTGAGGTCATTTGAGTCAAAGGATAATAGGTTTGTAAATGGGTAGGGGAATGAGATTCAGGGAATGAGAAAGGGGTGCAGAGAAACCTATATATCTACATGATCCCCTACCAGCAACTGCAAGGGTCTGTAGCGGGTGTAATTCAGCACCAGACATCTAACATAAGAAAATTGTTTTTATTAGCTGTTACTTACTATAAATACTCGTATTTAACATAATTCAAATACTGTACATAATTATTACTTTAGGTATGTGCAATACGGTGTCTTAGGATAAATTACTACTCTACGCATACCAGATGAGCTGAAAGTAACATGGAGGAATACAAACTTAAGGTTAGATGAAATAATGACAGCACAGCAAAATACTTACATTGAAAAAAAAAGAGAAAATGACTTTCCTCCACCCCCTAGTGCGGTCGTTTACAATTACTCTGATCCCTTATCCATTTATTTAACAATTTAACAATCGGTTTACAATTTATTTTACAATTTTAACGTTCCATCAGATGGACAGTGAACTCCACTTAGAGTGGACTTCCAATGCTGTCCAAGTTAAGGATTGGGATACCGCTGAAAAATTCTGCTCTCGGGTGTGGGAAGCCAGTACCACTGGACACTGTACCAATCTGATCCACTGAGCATTTTTTTAAAGACAAGAATAATACCCCTTCGCATTTTCATGCCGGAGGGCGTTGTCATCGAGGGGTAGAGACGGAATAGGACTTCTTTGGCCAGTTAAAAAAGTGAAAGGGGGTAGTCGGATGAGAGGAAAAGAATGGAATGGGGGGTCGAGCCTTACGGACGCCCAATTCCCGGATTCAATCTCTCGAGATTGGGACTTGAGGAAGGCGAAGAAGAGGGAATGGGGAGGAGAGTTACGACGACTGCGAGTCGAAATTGAAGAGAGGACGGGGATTGCTGTCTTGCCACAAAAATGGGCGCTATTCCCGGCGTTACAGGGGGCGCTATCCCGCCACTAATCCCTCATGAGGAAGGACCAACCCGTACAACCCCTCGGGGATCGCGCTTCAGTTCGGCAATCCTTCCGGGCCACACCCTAGATCCCTTCCTTGACCAAAACCATGGTAACAACATGTCCTTCCCCCCACCCAACCCTGCCTCCCACTTCCCCCGGGCTGGTTCAATGAAATCGCACGGAGGCTGTTTGATGGCGACGTTTTAAGGGTCGTTTCGTCGGATTACGCCTTCCCTCCATATGTGTGGGAGGGCTGGGGGGGAAGAGAAAGGAGATAGCCCACGCGGTGCACGGGAAGACCGGGATTAATACTCTGCGGGGATCCGTGAGTTAGGGAGGCCGGGAGGGGATACTCACCCCGACGGAGGAACGGAAGGCGCATTTCTTTTTATTACCCTCGCTAACGAGGACAAGTGAGGAAACCCGGCCGCAAATCCTTTCTAGTCTTCAAGGGAACCGAAAACGATAGGACGTTAAAGGAAGCAAGTTATCTGCTCACTTCACTTCACCCTAAGTTTTGCAAGAAAATAATGCTGTCCAATTAGGACTCAGCCAAAGCAAAATATTCATCAACTACAGTTCTCAAAGTTATACGAGCGAAATATCTAAGAACGCTTTCACTGACTACCTAAATCCTTATGCTGGATTGTTTTTCCTTCGGCAGCTTTGCAGTAATGAACGACATAATACCTCGTCGAGATGATTAGGCGCATTCGGTGATATGATCAGAAGACATGTCGAATGGGAGCTAATAATAACGATGAATCATTAGCTTACCAATGGAAGAAATGAATAAATTACCGAAAGAAATATCATGAATGATAAATATGGTATTATCAACTGGAAAATGTGTACCTCATTACTCACCCGATTGTGTGAAGATAAAAATTGAAAACGTTCATCAAAATGAATAATTGATTGATTAATAAAGAAACTATACCAACAAGAATATTCCAAAAATATCCTACAGGGTTCGTCCGGAAAATAAGTGTACTGAGCTCAGGAAAAAAAATTATTACACTTTTACATATCATAAGCTACTATTCCTCAAAATAGGACCCTTGTGAGTCGATACACTTGTTCCAGCGGCGTTCCCATTCCTGGAACGCTCCCGCGAAAGCATCATCGGGAACCTCTCGAAGACACGTCGTCACGCCTCTTTGACGGCGTCCAAAGTCCCGTATCGCGTTCCTTTCAAACTCCTCTTTATCTTCGGGAACAGAAAGTAGTCCGGTGGTGCCAAGTCCGGGCTGTAGGGCGGGTGCGGCAGCGTTGCCACGCCGTGCTTGGCCAAGAAGTCCGACACGACAAGCGCGGTGTGAGACGGCGCATTGTCGCTCAGGTTGTCAGTCATACGGTTGATCGCTGGCCGGACGCGGGCGACTCGTTTTCGAAGCCTGTCGAGCACTTGGACGTAAAATGCAGCATTTACAGTTTGTCATTCAGGTACAAATTCGTAGTGAACGACTCCCCTTTTGTCAAAGACAATGAGCATCATAAACTTATTTTCCGGACGAACCCTGTATTAGTATTCTTGTTGGAAGAAGCTAATAAATGTGGTGAACGGTAGACTACTGCCAATTACTATATATTTAATCCTAGATTAATGCATGACGTTCAAATCTCACATTGAGCGCTTACGTTAAAGATATATTTTACTATAGTATGCGGTTGCTCCTTATTTAATTTCAAAGGATTACACTAATTTTATACATTTCCAACACGAGCGGGTAGGAAATAGACGAAAAATGGTAGTAGGGTATGCATAGGATGAGGAAATGGGAGGCGAATAAAAGTTAAAGAAACAAAATTTAAGAAATGGTCTTGAAAGTTTTTTTTTTATTTCAAGGCTAACATTCTGCTCCAAGAAACTGGGAGATGCCGCAACAGTAACTTTTAACAGAGTCATCCGCTTACATTAATTTCAATGAAACACTTTCAGATTATAAAAATCGTTCGCCTTGACCAGGATCCCGGTCAAGGCGAATGATTTTTACACTCTGAAATTGTTGCATTGACTAACATTCTATGCAGAGAAAATACCGATTCTCGCAGGTAATCTTATTGGATTATGTTATTCTGCTATGTGTCCATCTTGTTTTTCCCTTTGCTAATCTTTACCAGCTCTTTCATCTTCCAGCTTTTGATTACAAAGGATATAACATTTTTCTTATCTTCTACCCTTCACAAAAAGTTATCTTAGCTTTGTCTCAGTCAATCATTTATAATAATATTCAGATGATTCTGTCCGATTCATGACTTTCCCAAGAATTTTCCCACCCTCGGTTGCCTACAATTCGAAGACCGAAAAATGGATACCAATTTTGTGGATTTCACGAAAATATACGTATTAGGTACAATCGATTTCTTCACACTGTTAGCATCTTCCAGTACTTCACGAATGACTGAGATTTGATGTTATGAGATTAAAACATCTGTGCCACATTGAATAATTTTCGTGAAATCCACTTTTTGCTCAAATCCAACGAGCTTTTATCTAATCTTCACGATGAGATTTAATAATTTTAAGCCTGAAACGGGTGTGTCCAAGAGGAAGGTGGAGCCCATTAGAAGAATACATCTTTGATGAAATTGTAAATACTGCTTATACGCCCTAAACTAATTTTGAATGCCTAATTCACGCTGAGCATAAAATTCCGAAACTTAGGAGTTGACAAGAATAAAATTACTGCAGGGCGTGTTACGATCTCCTAACGAGTATAATCTACTTTAAAATTTAGCGTGTTTTTAAAATTTCTGTTCAGGAAAACAGGTTATCAAATTAATTTCATTCGTATATACAAATGTCCACCGTTGTTTGGGGGTTTTATGGATCCAATTGACACTGTTGATTTAGAAGATCACTAGCCAAACCACCTTTAATGACACACCGAACGGTATCGAGAGACATGTGGGAATCACACGAGGGGTCCGTCACGCGCTTCCCTCCCCCGTTTCATGGAAAAAGCTGAGAGACGGGGGTGGAAAGCGGGGAGTGGAGGGGAATGCAAGGCGACTCCATTTTCGGGAGGCAAGTGCTCCTGCCAGGCTGGCTCCGCCGCCTCCCGGCATCTCGTCCTAATCTGGAGAAGGATGAGCTCGTTCCGGAACGAAAATAGGTAAGGATGAAGGGCTAGTGGCGGGACGGAGGAGGGGGAGGGCGCGTGACTGCGTAGGTCGCCACGGGAATCAGGTGGAGGGAGGGGGTTGAGAGGAGGGGGGTCTGCCAAGTTCAACATTCGTCTACGTGCCGATCGGGAAGGGTGAAAGGGAGGCCGCCTTGGGAGGGGGGTCACGTGATCGCACGCCCTCCCGGGTCGGTGGGAGAGGTGGGGGGGGGGAAGGGGTTCACGTGCCTCCTCATTTCACGTGGCAGCTCTCACGAGGGGCGACGAAAAGGGTGTACCCCCGATGGGACGGGGAACCAGGTGTGGTGGGTGCAGAGGGATGATGATGTGGGAAACACACTTGTCGGCTCGCAAAGATGGAACACTCGCAGATTACATAAGATGATGACCCCGAACAAAAATTCAACTCTAATCAAACAGTTATAACGAGAAAAAATCAAACGTGAAAACATTTTTCCATTCACTCTGGTGTGATTAGGTACAATATCCCTGGTCTTCAAGGGCCTGGTCTGGCGATTAATTCAACGAGCACAGGACATTTTCACGAGAGGTTCTACAACTTCCATTCCACGACTTCCTAATTTATGGTTTAAGGTAAATAGAAACTCCTTTGTTGACTAAAACCAGATTTCAAATTTTCAGAAACTAATACTGGTGTTTAAGATTTAAACATTTTATTATAGTTCACACAATGTTAGAAAACAATTTTTTAAATTCAGTAATATTACATGACGTTTTAGCAACATACCTAATTAAAATTACAACATACCTAATTAAAGAGATAAAGATACCACCTAAATTGGCAGGCGTAATTTCTGGGAGTTCATGATGAATGCCAATCCATCTCACATAAGTAAGATTTAAAAAATCCAGTTTCTTTGCATAAAGGCAGCCACTCATTTCCAGATTCCCAAGCCCAACTTTTTCACAAATTTACTACCAAATTTCTGGAAACTAATTAGCTACTTTTATGTGGATCATGAGTAATCCGTTCGCATACCTCTGACATCACTAATATCGATCCGAAACTACATACTGGCATATTTTCAGGGCCTGCACGCGCGAATGCCCATCAAAAATACCAGCTGATACCTCAAACATAAAGAAACACGTTCTCGAGGGGAATTCCCGATTTTCACATCGTAATCCCGATTCAAATTTCCTAAATTTCCTACATTCCTCCATTGATTCCCGAACTGTTGAAAATATCGAGACATTCCTGACAGTTTTCCCGACTGAGCGACCAGCCTTTTCATAAAAAAAAATTGAACTTTTAGCACAACATCGCGAAGAAAATAAAATTTTTAGCTGATGACCTTAACTCGCGTCATCTCATTACGACCAAGACTCCACCGGGCGGAAAAAAAACATAATTGACGTGAAACTGATTGCGGAGACTGGCATAATCGACAATTGACAAATAACAGAGTAGAGCAATTGCGCCAACGACTCATGGAATAATGAGATAAGTGGAGAGAATGTGGGTGCTTGGACTTACTTACTCAAAAGACGTCATATTTTTCAATTCCAAATTAAACAAAAGTTTCCACCACTTAAAATAGCTGAATGGGTGTAAATCACTAATTTCCAACAGAACATAGATTAGTTAGATTAACATACATTAATACACATTTATACCAGGTTGCGTGGTCCTATTGAATCGATTAAATTATGGCGCACTACTCTGAGGAGAAGAACTCAATAAAGACATTAAAGGATGAAGGGATTAATCCATCAAACATGCCATAAGGTACACCGGTTTGCTGAAGACAACAACCAAGTGGAATCGTGAGAAAATGACTCAAAGAGGACTAAGACAAAATTGAACCATTGAAAGAACTGATGATTAACATGGAGTATGAGGATACTATGAAGTTAAATGACGGAATAAATAAATAGACCAATGGCTCCATCAAACTATTCCAAGCATTGTTAACCGATCGATAGCAATTTATGGATCATCAAGCCAAATATGTTCCAAAAAGCATTAATCGATTCATTTATGTGATCTATTGAAGGAAGTCCTTTCAACGCGACAAAACAGTAGTAACTTCGGGTCTCAGGTAGCACGGAACAATCCCATCAAGAAAGAAATAGGAACATGAGTCACATGGAGCGGAATGAGAATCTTCGAGTCAGGGTAGTGGACAACACGGGTATTGGAGGATAGCTTGGAGTACGAGTATATCTCTATTTGCGCGTGGATTTACAAGGCGTTAAAGGGAGGTCCTAAGATAGCCGGACGTGTCACAGTCACGAGTCGATCCGAAGGTGAACCATCCCACATACGAATGGTGCTTATAATCTGAAGCGCACGAGTCCCTAGCTCTACTTTTCCATTACAAATCGCACCAAGGGCCGACGGACACAACGAGGATTTTTCTCTTCGCCGCAGCATTTAAAATGTTTCGAGAAAAAGAGAATTGAATAAGACTCATCGCTCCGGCAAGGATGTAGCCACATTGACTCTCCTGTTCCCGTTATATCACTGAAGTTTGCATTGTTGAGCCGAGACGGAGGCTGGATGGATGGACGCCATAACTTTACCTTGGTACTCTTGCCACCTGCTTGCATATGGCAGCCGGGTTGAACATAGTTGGCACAATAGATGAAGAGGTATAAGTGCTCGGGGATCTATAGAAGGGCGTTTCAAACGAACAATGAAGCTCTTTGCACTGAAGTCATGGCTAGAGCACCTGAATGATTCCCTTTTTCGCCCGAAAATTCTCGGCAAGTGCGTGCTTTTTCGGCAACTCATGAAACTTATATGTCTCTGATGATTATGTTCCTTATTACTTAAATTTTTCAATAGCGAAGGAGACTGAAGATTGCTTGTGAGCCGGGTGAATACCCAAATCTCTCACGTCACTCATAAAATAAGTGAAACGCTTTGTATTTTCAAATAACTTCGGCTTGTTGTCGCTCTTACAAGTGAGCGAGCACAAATTATTAACACAAAATCGATTTTTTGGCGGAGATTAAATACATTAAATAGAAAAATGATTATCATATGTGATACTTTTTACATAATTCTCCAAGGAATTACATAAGCCTTGAAGAATTAAAGCGACAGATAAGATCTACTTAAAACTACTTAATTTAAATGCGTAAATTATGCTAAATGAATCTCGAATTTTCACTGAAAACAACATCATAATCGATTTCTATAATAATATGCTTATCGAATCATTAAGATTTCATTCTAGTTTCTTTTAACTGATGTTTAATAGTTGAAAAAAATCTCAATGCTAAACAATAGAAATTTCGGTTTATAATATTAAGTCAACTAGAAGACCAAAATACTATCCATAAAAACATCGATGACATATAGTATTCAGACATTAAGAAAACGACGATAAGTACGTACACCTGAGTCAATCCAATACCAACCAAGGGCTATTGGGCACTTAGGATGGCGTACACCTAATATTTAGCTTGATATAGCAAATATAAACTTTAATTTAGAAAGAATCAGCCATAAACTAATATTCTCTCTATCATATTCAATGAAAGAACGACTGGGCACAACCTATTTATATTAACTAAGCGTATACGATAGGGCGCCACCCATCTCGCTAATATATGCTCTGCACACACGGGAAAGATATATAGAACAAAATATTATTTCAATTAGTGTAATACTATAACATTTAATGGAAAAAGAGCCCAACATGGTAGCATTACAAAATTTTAGCATGATATCATTACATTATTTTGACATAGAAGCAAAATAAGAAAGATAAGGACGAACAAATTAGCTAAGAACTCCTTCGTTTAACTGGTAAGTGGGAAATAGGATAAAATGCTTCGAAGAATAAAAATAACCCAAGGAACCCTCAGAGCATCGTAGTGGTTTATTTGGTCCTGCCATCTGAATTAGACGCGTGGATTTTAATAGTTTCCACGAATCGAAGAAAGTACCACGTGGATAGAAGGCTAGACCCCTAGGGTGAGAAAAGCTAAGAGTGAAAAGTCTTTAAGCAGGAGCCCATTGCGGATAACAACGTCCGAGAGGTGTGACAACGTAAATCACTCGGAATGCACGTGATTCGCAGTTAGAGAGTTAAACTCGCGTGAAAGAGACCCCGAGAGGCTTCCCAAGCTGCTACTTGGGCTATTTCCTCGCCCATCTCATTTTTCTACGCCCGGAAAGTAGAATGGCATGCCAACGAACGATAACTTTGCAAGTGCAGCGGTCCTCCGTTCTAATCAATTTGGACTCAATCCCAACTGGCTATCACCCAATGTAAGGAGAGAAGAAACAGAAAAAAAGCATGTTACTATGTTATTATAAGGAAAACTGTTCTTAGATACTGGGAAAAGGGTGGTGGAAAGTAATTCCTGGTTAAGGAAACACGATAAACAGGGCATTCACCCTAGTGATCTTTCTGAATTGTGAATTGGTAGGATTGCAGCCCAGGGAACTTTTTCGAAAACAACTAGATGAGGTAGTTACCATAATTGAATTAAAATATTCAGAAATGCTCAAGGGATGGCGAAACTACACAAGTGTACATTGTCTTCAAAATATTCAGACGAATTTATTATCACAGCGAAAGGAAAAGTTCTGTGACGAGCAATTCCGTAGATATTACATGTTTAACTTGAGAAATTATTTAATGTCGTAATAGTCTGCCTGCCTGCTACCTCGGGTTCGAATCCGGGAGGTGGCAACATTTTTTATGGTCATTCGGATACCTACTTGGGGTTCTATGTGGAGAATACTTCAAATGTAGCACGCCATACGCCGAATGGAACGTTAATCCGTGGATCACTTGGTGCCTTATCTTAAGAGTAGGCTAATACAGACGACGGATTTCTCTAAACTTTCCTCCATTTCCTAAAAATCCTACCCCTATCCCACCTGTCCCAAATGGCGCAAATGACTAATCTGTCGGTTGCCTTCCCTAATTGCTACTACTAGTATGTACTCATGCAACGTGGCAATGAGAGTGTTGCAATTGTAATTAGTTTTTGCAACTTCCAAGACTTGGGTCATTGGAGCCAATAATTTTAAATGATTCCGCAGAATCCGAGAACAACGGAGACATCCGAAGCGTGCTTCAAAACGGTCACCTTTGACTAATCGGACACCATCTACCGGTAGTAGAGAATATATCAAATAATAGTTTACCTTTTCTCAACCTTGCACACGTGCCGTCGCTTCTCAGATGATCACTTTCTCGGTAATCATTAAGTTTTAATTAATGCGGATAAATTTTCTTCGAGTGAGTTCTGACTCAACACCCTTTGAGGAACGCGACACTTTCGCTAAAACGGGATATTGCCGCACCGAAAAGGACAAGGAAACGCTCTCTCGGTCTCTGGAAGTGACGAGTTTATCAGAGTAAGAGAAATGTGGAGAGGAAGGGATGAGGATATCATGGGAAAACTATCGTGGCAACAAGCGCCGCTGGGGAGCCGGCTGAAGTTGTGGGCTATGGAAGAGGTAAGGGGAGGCTGGGAGGAAAGTGGGGCGGGAGGGTCTTAGGGGATGGGAAGCGACACGGCAACGAAACACACATCTCTTCCAACCCCACCTCCCTCTTCTTCCCCCATCGAAAACTTAGGGATCCCTTTGAGAAATCATAACCGCGAACCGGGTTGGGGGTGTCTCCAGTGCTGACGGGCCGGAACAACCTGAACAGCTCAAGGAGAGAGACCTTTCCTCACTGAATTGGCCCGCTCACGCGCGAGCCTATATCTTCGCCACACCCCGTAGGTCGCCCAGAAAGCGTGCGACACGGGTTGTTAGGTCACCGGCTTTGAGCAACTATGTGGATGTGTGAATATACCTATATGTAGATGCATGCATGCATATACATTTTCAACATTTTCCCTAAAGAGACCTACTTCTAATCTACATCTAAGCCGTACACTGCAAAAAGCGTGTTAGGTCACCAGTCTTCAGTATATAGATGGATAAGTGTTCGAGTTTAGTAGTTCGCAGCTAGGCTTTTGAGCCGTTACCTGTCGGCTTCAACCACCATTGTAAACCTCTGTTATAGCATAGCTTACTCTAAATCATAAGTTTCTCGTCTCTCACAAACAACACGCACACGAATGATATGTTTTTTTTTTGGAATGTCATGGTTTTATCTTGTTTGTTAAATGACCGGTTAGGGTGGGTTTTCGCTCACCGGGAAGGTATACTATATGTGTGCTCGTATGGGCCGACAATGAACGCTTGGCCACTAGCATTTATTTCATTCTTTAGCTTTGTTTTTGTTGTGATCGTGATTCGTACGAGGAAAGAAAGTCTCTGAATCTATTGGTGCTGCAGTCTATCCTCTTTATCTCGTACGACTGATCCAACCTGCCAATAATTACGAGCTTTAATGATTTATTCGCAGTCATAAGTTAAATCGAGTGTCCTCCTGTACCTTTCTAATGGATAGCCTTAGTTTCGCCTACTCCCGGCGTGCTGGACGGGACTCCCATTCCATTTATTCTATTAGCCGCGTTACGCTCGTTTTATATTCTTGGGATTTAATTACAAACCAAGCGAGCCACATGCTTGCTGGCACATTTTTCTAACTCCTTAATCTACTCCTCCGACGCGTGTGAAATTCTTGCCGTGTATTCCACGTGCAGCCATATTAGTTCAAATTAACAACTCTCCCTTACTTGTTCGTTAAATTTTCCCACTACTCGTCGAATGGCTCCAAGTTTCTTCCTAATCAAGCCTTAAACAGGGGAATGAGAAAATATTGTTTTCAAGTTCGGTCCATGTTGGCCTTACATAATTCCCAAACGCATACATTTCGATTCAGACTTGGGGAAATATAAAACGGAGGAAATTCTACCCGATAAGTCCATTAGTCTCCGGTCGGAAATTGGTTGACTTCAAACTTTCATTCTTCCCTCACTAATGCTAACTTAACAATATTACGTCCTTACATCTCCTCCCATCGTACATTCATTACTTTGTCTACAAAAAGAGACTGGGAACTTCTTCTTCATAATATTCCTAACAAATCCACTATGCCTTAAGGTGTGTCGTATTCATCTGGCTCTTATATCTCCTTGATCATTGTCCCATTATTTAAAAAATTTAAATTCAAGCGTCATCATCCTTCCTAATTATCAGTTCCTAATACATCATTTTGGTGGTGAGGTGGGGGACTATGGGTTAGGCACGAGGAATGAACGCGGGGAGAAAGCAATTGAATTCTGCAGGAGACAGGGGTTAGTCATCACTAACACATGGTTTAGACACCACAAAAGGCGTAGGTATACATGGAAAATGCCAGGTGACTCAGAAAGGTATCAGTTAGATTATATTATGGTTAGGCACAGGTTTAGGAACAGTGTGATAAATTCGCACAGTTTCCAATGAGCGGATGCGGACTCTGACCAAAATTTAGTTGTTATGAAATGTAATGTTCGTTTCAAGAAGATAAGGCAAGGGCGGCGGGTTAAAAAATGGAATTTAGAAGCAGTAAATGAATTAACGAGGAAGGAGTATCAGGAGGCTGTAGAGAAAATGATGGATGACGGTAAAGAACTGAGTGCTATCGAAGAAAAATGGGAATGTATCAAGAAAGGGATATTGGAAGCCGCTAAAGACACTATAGGAACCGTTAACGGGAAAAGGATAAGGAAACCATGGGTAACGGATGAGATGATTGCGAAGATGGATGAGAGAAGAAGATGGAAAAATGTAAACACAGAGTTAGGCAAAATGAAGTACAAAGAGTTAAACAATAAATTGAGAAGGGCCACAAATAAAGCAAAAGAAGAATGGTGGAAAACGCAATGCGAGGATATGGAAAGTTTACAGAAGAAGGGTGAAATTGGTGCTCTATACAGCAAGGTTAAGTTATTATCGGGAAGTAAGAAGGCAAGAGCTGTGCTAACAGTTAAAGATAAATGGGGTAAGATAATAGTTGAACCAGGAAAAATCCAAGAGAGATGGAAGGAATATATAGAAACGCTGTATGGTAAAGAACTTAGGCCGACAAGGTTAGACATAGAAAAGGAACATGACGTAGAAGAAGATAGCTTAGGTCCAGGCATACTCGACGATGAAATAGAAAGGGCACTAAAGGAGATGAAAGCAAATAAGGCTGTGGGGGTGGACAATATTCCTGTAGAAATGTTGAAATGGTTAGGGAAAGGTGGGAAAAAGGCCATATATGGACTGATTCGTAGTATCTATGAGGAAGGAATCTGGCCGGAAGATTTTGTGAGATCGGTGTTAGTTCCTATTCCAAAAAAGGCAAAGGCTTCGTCATGTGAGGATTACAGAACAATAAGTTTGATATCCCACGCAGCTAAAGTTATTCTCAGGATCATCAACAAAAGGATAGAGAGTAAGGCGAATGATTACTTAGGGGATGATCAGTTTGGGTTCAGGAAAGGAAGAGGTACGCGTGATGCCACTGCATTAATGAGATCACTAGTCGAGAGGAATATAGAATAAAACCAGGACGTTTATGAAGTTTTGTAGACTTCGAAAAAGCATTTGATAGAGTGAATTGGGAAAAATTAATGCGTGTATTGCAGAAAATAGGAATGGATTGGAGGGACAGGAGACTGATCCGCAACCTGTACATGTCTCAGACTGCTCAGGTGCGAGTGGGGAACGGAGAGTCTGGATGGGCAGTGTTAGGAAGAGGTGTAAGGCAGGGTTGCCCATTGTCACCGGTACTGTTCAACGTATATGTAGAGGAAATGATTAAAGAGGCATGGGAAGAACTGGAGGTAGGAATGAAAGTCGGAGGGGAACTCGTACAATCGGTTAGGTTTGCTGATGACCAAGCATTAGTTGCTCAGTCAGCCAAGGGGTTGCAAGCATTGTTGAGTGAATTGGAGGTTCATTGCGATAAATATGGGATGAGAATCAATATTAATAAAACAAAGGTTATGCGATTTTCCAGAAAGAAAAAGGCTAAGCTAAATATTAAAATAGGCGGGGAAAGAATAGAGCAGGTAGAGCAGTTTACATATCTCGGAAGTGTTTTGGACCAATACGGTCAAAGTGGTAGGGACGTAAGGAGAAGAATTGCGCTGGGCAAGGAGGCTTTCTCAAGGAGGAGGGAGTTGATGACGGGGACGTTGAGTAGGGATGTTAAGACAAGACTCGTAAAAACTCTGATATGGAGCGTAGCTATGTACGGCGCGGAAACGTGGTCGCTGAAGCAGGAGGATAGACGTAGATTGGAGGCTTTTGAAATGTGGGTGTGGAGAAGAATGGAGAAGGTGAAATGGACCGAAAGGAAAACAAATGAGGAAGTACTGGAAATGGTGGGTGAGGAGAGGGGTTTGTTGAGAGAAATCCTATGGAGGCAGGAAAAATGGATGAAAGGCGTATTGAGCGGTAGTGGAATGTTGAAGAGGGTAATAGAGGGGAGAATGTTGGGCAAGCGAGGTAAGGGTAGGAACAGGGTAGGGATGTTGGACAGGATGAAGGGAGGAAAGAAGTACACCGAGATGAAGAGGGACCTGATATAGATTAGTTTGCTAGGTGGGGAGCCACAAAATGTTTATTTGATAGTTGTGTCCATCCAAAAACCTACCTTAACCGGTAGATTACCTAATAAAAAATACATCATTTAGCATTGGAAACTTTATACTTCCAATACCGCCATTATTCCCCTTATTATTAAAACATTCATTCCTTAATTAGCCTTCAAAGTTGAAAATGGGTTGGCCTCAACATCTCCGCTGTTCCCTGACCCATGACCCGTTCACGTAGAAAAGATATTTTAGACTTTGCGTGAGCGGAGCTATATCCGATTGTCAACTCATGGCAACTGATCTTGAATGAGCTGATGTATCTTTCAATTTCCCAGGGAAACACAGTAGAGGGCTATACTAGAATGCATTTAAGGGAGGTACTCAATCTCTCTCCGACTCCCTTGAAGTTCATTTCGACCTGCTACTGTCTCTGTTGTCAAATTGATTGCTTGCAAATAGCGCCGTTTTCGTATCGGTGGTTCGCTTTCAGTTCGTGGTCAGTTTCTTTGGATACAAAGGCAGGAAGAAAATCTGTCGTCCATCGATAAGGAAGATAAATTATTCATTTGAACTTCGCCAATACATACAAATCCCAAATCAAAGAGACGATCCGCCAAATCTCCACACAACGTGAGAGGGAAATTTAAACAACTAATTCCCAAGGGATCACATAAGAACCTTAGCTTCTGCTAGTTTCTAGAATCACTGACATATGATTTACCGTGTCAATTAACAATCCTCAAGTAAATGTCCTAACTAATTAACGAAGCAAATACAAAAGCTGGCAAAAAATTTTAAATACTCCGATTGACGGCACCGATCATTAGGAGTATTTTATGGAAAGGGAGAGACAGGTGGTGGGGGAGAGAATGGGAGAACCCCCCAAATAGGCGACGGGCGAAATTACCACGCAGGTTCTTTTCTACACGAAAGCACTACAGGTTCTCTTTAGCCCTGATGGCCAATACGTGTATGCCTCTGGTAGCTCCCTAACGGTATTTTTTTGTATTCGTTTCTCTGGTCCTCATTCTGAGAATTTCTCCGCAATAATTTTTCTTAACGAAGGCATTGTCTCTTAAACTACATCCACTTCGTCCGGTTCGCCTTCTGTATAGTCCTCAATGAGGCCTTTCCTCATCTACTCTATTGTATACTTCGTTTCCCGTCTCTTATTCGCAAGAGATGACCATTTCGGAATGAAAAAAAGATGCGCATACACACACAAATGCGTTATCACCCTTCCTGTCTCCATAAAAACTTTCTCCATTCCAGTAATTCGACTATGGAGAACCTCCCTGGTGGGTAAGGTCATATCCCATCATAAATTCCACACCACGTTATTAAAGTTAAGGCATCACAACGTCAATTCCCTAGTCAGATTTTGAACTCGATTTTTTTCCAGTTTGCCCATATTTCAGTGATTTTACCACTGAACGAACTCCGTCAGTTCCATACAATCACATAGGTGTCTCCAGAAAACTTTACTTCTTGTTGCCCGCCGATTTCACTTTTTCGTTTTCGCCATACTTCATCCGTCTACGTCCTTCCCCACTGAATACGAATCCTATTTCTTCGAATTCATGCTCGCGACATAACTTCACCGCGTGCGCTACGCTTTTAACGATATTTTCCACACTTCCATACAAATGTCCCAAGTCCCGAGTGAAGATGAAGCCTAATCCTGAAGGTCATCAAAAAAGGGAAATGGTATCGTTTAAAAACAGTAGTTCATTGCCAAAGAGCCCAAAACGGAAGATGAAAAATGGTTTGAGAGATAATATGATCAACTTGTTTTAAAGTTTATTACTAGTCAAGTTTTCTTAAGACTAACATATAGAGTTAAGCTAGGTAAGCACTAAGACTATAGCATTAAGAGACTAAGCATATAGAGTTTCTTGTCTATTTAAACACACCGAAATCGACAGTTTCACATCCATACTCGCTATGAGTTCCGTCAAAGTCATTTTCCTATATGTCATTGTTAGTTGATTCTGTCTTAACGTTACAGACACTACATGAGATTCGTGAAAAATTTTGATTGGCTCTTCATATGATTGGAAATATAGAATCCTTACGTGAAAACGCGGAAACATCTTTTTAGAATTGTTAAAATATTTTTATGCCTAAGGAAATTAAAAGCCACACCGCGATAACGTGTATTAGCATGAGCGAGGAAGTAATGAGCAGGCTGATTACACAATAGCAACAGAATTGGAAACTAATAATCATGTCCTTTTAATCGTAGAGAAGAACAATGGATACTAATACCCAGAGGATTATTACATACATGAAATTGAAGGCAGAGAGAGAAGCGGTATATTACAGAGTTATTTCCCAAAAGTATCTTTACAGGCGAGAAAGACAGAAGGAACAGAATTTAAAGTCGGGAAGAGTAACAAGCCACGCCTTCTTGAATTCGATTCAACCTCTTTCCCAAGAGTAATGCCATGAACCCAAAATGGAACGCCTCCCCTGATATTGGGAAAGATAAACATTCAAAAGTTTCTCCTTTCGGAGCCTTGAGGCGTCGGTCCCTCGAGTGAGTGCAACATCAGCCTGGGTATATCATAAAAACGAATTAGGGAAATGTCACACCAAGGAGGGAAAATAAGGAGGCGGGGAGGTTGCTAGATGCGCACCGCTAAAGAAATTTCCACGATGAAAATAGATTCATGCCAAGAGAGAACTCACAGTGGAGACACACAAGAACTCAAGAACTAAGGAATTCATTTATAAAGTAATCCATCAGATGAAGTCGAAGTCTAATATTTAGTTACTGGCGCCCATGATTATATTCTTCGTCCGCTCCCATTATTAAACAATAATTACACAAAACTTTTCACTAAAATCTAACATAAAAAAACACGATTTGAACTTAAGGGATGCAACGCCGTTTTTCATTTTAGATGCTGTCATGAAGTATGACTTTTATTAGCAGTAAGTAAAATATGAATAGCCTTTACGATCCAATTGATTTCTAGTCTTAACGTAATGCTCAGTCAATTGAAGGCTATAACAGAAATATAGAATCACTAAAACGGATCTTGTTTTGTTTAAATTAGCCGAGTATTGCGCAGGAAACGGTTTAGCTTCGTACGCTCAATATGATACCTAATATAATTGGATACTGTTACTATCGACATTGCACCTAATATGAAAGTAATAACCCAAAAACGATTAAGTGAGCAAAATAAAATATGTAAAAAATTTTTAACGAAAAAGATCTAAACGTGATAGTGACGGAAAACCACAGCAATAAATTGTCTTCAAATTCAATGCCACAATGGTAAAAACTTACATCCATAACATTCCTTGAAGTCGCCATTTCTACTTCAGCAATTAACACTACATTTTTTACACCATAATTCCAATAAAATCACTCTTTCTGTGTCAGCTAAAGATCACACAAGCCGTGTGATCAAAATCAATTCTTCGGTAGAAACGTATCTCCATAATGAGAGGGAAAACTTTGATTGAGTCGTAAATTAAAATCGAGCCGAAATATTCTTTCCAATTTAAAAAAAAACGCGTTTCCCATAGTAGATCATTTTGTTTTGCATCCCCTTCAGCTTTATCTCTCACGCACAGACGATCGAATTTTATCGAAAAAAAATCGTATGCTCTTACGAAAACCGCGATCAACCCCCATCAAGTCACACCATTAAAAACCACACTATCACCGTGCTTCCTAATGAAATTGGGCTGGCTCAGAAGTGCATGATGCAATCTTACGGAATTTATTTCAACAGGAAAGGCAACAAGGGCCATAGTGGGCGAAACCGTAGCAGCCGACGGGAGGACGATGAATGAAGTCTTGTGGAAAACATGCCCTGGGGTCAAACTAAATAGAGGAACAAATAAAAAGGGGTCATTAAAAACAATTAAGATAAAGAGGATCAAAGACCAATGAAACGCCCGTGGAATTCGAAAAGAGGTGTGAAACACTTGAAGAGGAAATAAACGTGGGGTTACTCGCGCCTCGACCTGAATACAAATGATATCCGAGTATTGCTCTCCGATTTCGGCCACACCATTCCCCCCGTCTTTGAAAGAAGGTTAGGGTTAGACTGGATAAAGGAGCACACTCCTCAAAGACAAACGGTAATCAAACATGCGCAATTTATAACATTATTTGTGAATACAAATAAGATGCAAACCCCCTTCTTACCAACAAATACTTCAAGTAACCTTAAAACAACATATAACACGTAAAACTTTCAATAAATTCCAAAAACAATCGTTGCATTGGAGAGCAATCGTCACGGAAAAAGTAAATTGGAAGTGTCCAGACCACAATGAAAGCATCCATTCTGTGATACACCGTGTGTGCGCAGTAGTGTTTTATCTTATTACCACTGTTTTACGTACAAGTAAAATCATCCATAAAACTAGGTTCTTATTCATGTGTCTCGTAAAATAATTAAGATTTTTTCAGATACGCGATATCGTTTTTGTTTTAAAGCTCATAAAATGCTAATGAGATCTCGGTGATTAACTGCAACACGTTATTAAAAGCTTTTATATAATTATAACAAAACAATTTCAAGGAAAGAACTCTTCTTAGAGGATCTATCTATATTTATCCTAGCGGCGAAGAACACGTTTTAAGATCTTCGCTATTTAAATGAGAAGGAAATTAATTAGATTCATGGGAACCGTTCATGCGAACGAAGTTATAATTTACTCAGATATAAAAAGGTAACAAAAGTACTGGGTGCCAAAACCAAATCTCTTTTTGCGATGGGAAATTCCCAGGGCACCCAGTTCTTAGAGAGAAATTAAGACGTGTGATTGTTCAGGGATTAAAATTTGCTGAGGTCTGGTGACACTTTGACTTTGAAATTAATTTTTTTCCAATTTTACTATAAGAGCAAATATTGAAATGTTCCATACATTCCATCCCTGTGATCGTATCTGGGATAAATTAATCTGGATTGCCAATGATAACGACTCTTTCGCCCAGCGAGCATCTGGGTAGCCACTCTCCAAAATTAATTTCTCTCGCCACTGACGTGAACATGGTGGTATGGCATTCCCTTAAGTTTGGTAACAAGATTTATTCAGATACCCAAGAAAATTTAAAGTCTCGTGATATATAAGGTATATGAAATCGAAGTGATGATTCTTGATTCAAAATTTGACGTAATTCATCAAATGACATTAAAGATGATGTTTTCGACAAAAAAAATGATGAAAAAAGTAAAAAAAAACATAACTTGGGCAGTTCCAATTAAGGATATATATATATATATATATATATATATATATATATATATATATATATATATATATATATATATATATATATATTGCAAGTAGTAATTAGAGGTCTGAAAAGGCGCTCTTTCGAAACGGAACGAACAATGATGAGGGTCCGAGGAGGGAATGTGACCCAGGGGCCTCTCATATAGCGTCGAAAGCCGGCCCTGGATGTGGGTGTGATCTTTCGAGGGAAGACAGGTTGTTGAAATGAGAAGGGTTTTAACACTCAAAACGTCTCCTTGACATTTAATACCCCTCCGGTCGACGGAGAAAGAGCAAGCAGCTCTGGTTTTTGCGGCCCGGGCACCACGGACCCGCACCTTTTACCTTCTTCCCTCCCTCCCCATCCCGATCCTCCGGCCCGGGATACGGTGGGCCGTTTCCCCAAAGGACAAGCAGCGCCACTAGATGGAGAGAGAGTCCCTAACACTCCCATTCGCACTGGACTAATAAAAATCTCCACACGGGTCGGCCTTTTGACGAGTTCATTCGCACCTCCCGTTACCATCATTCTAGAGCTGTGTGGCCATCAGTATCACATAATTTCTCATTCATTATTACGTTAGAACCTGGGAGAAGAACGACGGAGAATACATATGAGCACTAACTTCTTAATGTAGTTGCTTTTCGGGGAAAACATAGACCGTGGGAAAAAATATCCCACGTCCTCCTATGACTTCTTTAATCGAGAGCTGACTATCGGAAACCGGGAAGGGTTTTTCACGGTTCCACGAACGTTTGTAAACCATGGAAATCAATTAATTGAATGATAATAACAAAATGAGTGAAAGCCACGAATGGTTTCCTTTACGTAACGGGGCGATTTCATGAGGCAAAACTGAATATTTTGAGCATTCAATATTAAAACGAACTTAGTAGTTCTCCACAACTTAATTAGTCGGCATTATGACCGCTTCACTGTATGATAACACATTCACGTGCCCTCGATTGTGATAGCTGTAAGGGCAGACACTAATATCGTATGAAATTAATACATAGAGCAAAGGGAGAGCTGAACACATTTCATATAGCTAAGGAAGTAAATTCCACCCAGAGCCGTTGAAGTTAAACCAAATATCAATGTATGACATTAACTCATATACAAGTATACTTGTATATGAGTCAATGTCACACAATGATATTTGTATCCCAAAGCACGTCAAAATGTAGAGTAAAATTGATTTTCAATAAGTCGATGCTGGTAACATGAGTTTATCGCAAAAGAAAAGTTAAGGTTTTTCCAAGACAACAGCAGGTTAAGACTAAAAGAATCTTGTCGTTGACTAAAATTAAAATTAGGTCTAGGCCGGCTGAGGTTTGAACATCCGATATCGAAAGTAATTATAAAATAATTCCATAAAACAATTGTCAAAATAACCCTTTCTTGATAATATGCCAAAAGAAACATTAGGGAGAAGAGTGAGTCAGTTTAAATATATCGGTCACACAAATATTCTGTACTCGTGGATTTTTTCCTACTTCACTTTGGACCGAATATCAGTTCGCAGCCGGTCAGTAACAATTACCCTCTAAAATACATACAAATAACATACGCCTTTCCATAAACTTTCATTACACTTTTACAACAAAATGAAATGTCCTTGGTACCAATAAAAACCAAGATATTTCCTCTCAGTCGATCGATTGTCTTATGTTACGTTACATGTTATCGAAACCTTTGTCGTACGATATATCGGAAATTACCTATTAAAATGCATGAAAAAAACAAAGTACCGATTCCTTCAATTAAAGATCATCACGAATTAAAAAGATTAGTACTAAAACTGATCTAATCAGAGGTAAGTTTTAATGTGAAATTGAGTTCCGAAATGCCAATAAAACGTGTACAGCTATAATAATAAAACATAAAACCATAAACACAGTAATAAACCCGAAGGTCGGATTAGTAGGTGATGGTAGAGCTCACCCATGTACCAAGCCCGACGGCGTGTGAATATTCACACATCAGGGTAGGGGGGCCAGTTCCTTTCCCTGTGCCGGTTATGGTTTCCCAGGAAGATCTGGTACCCGAAAAATCAACTAGTTTGGGTGGAGCTGCAGGTGCCCAGAGTGCTTTTCCCGGGAATCGAACCCGGGACCCTCCGGTCAATAGTCCAACACTCTACCCACTAGACCACCGCGACCCATTAATAAAACATACTAATAAAAAAAATTGATTCGCAAGCAAGCAGCAAGGAGACCAAGTACCTGATGCGTAATGTTTTTTAAGAACGTTAACTACCTAAATTAAATACCGTTAACCTTAACTACATACCAAAAAACTAAAATCCCCTTCAACGAACACATCTTGGAAAATATGAATTCCATTATGTGGCCTTCATTTTAAACAGGAGTTTCAGGAAATAACTTTTCAAGCAGTTTCCACATAAAATAACTGATTCATTTTCGAATAGTTTCGCTCCACTGTAGCATCTTCAGGAACGTACAAAGAACATATTTCGTTTTCACACATGTTCTTTGTACGTTCCTGAGAATGCTACAGTATAGCGAAACTAGTCGAAAATAAATCAGTTATTTTATGTGGAAAAAGCAAAGTTATTTCCTTAAACTCCTGTTCACCATGGATTTCCACAAAGTCTCGGTCTCAACCATCAATCCTTCATTTTAAGCAATTGAGCGGGATCCTAATTTGGTTTGGATTCACACCCTCTGCTCTCTCTGAATACAGTCCTGGTGAGAGATCCATTTTTATGCCCATAAGCAGAAACGCTTACGTCTCATTACTCTTTAATAATTAGCTCAAATTAACAATGATAATACTAACATGGGTAATTGTAGTGCGTAAAAAGTGTTATGATACGTCTTTACAGGACTTCCAGATATCACCTAAGTGAGAATACTGTTAAACATTAGGAAACATTTACAATGTCAGCTGCTATGCCATAGAGTACCTCCAAAATTTAAAATTTTTAAGAGATAGTACCCGATTAATTTGGAAAATAAATCTAAATCCTTACCGAATGAGATATTTCTTTCTTTAAACATTCTCTGAATTGGAAGCACTAGGCATTTTAAAATTATTTTAATTTGAAACACAAGGCAAAAACAGAAAAAACCAACGGCCCTTAATGGACGGTACAAACCGTCCCTTGGTCTAAATCCCTGGCTACGCGCCTAGTATCAACGAAGGACAGCTGCTTTGAAAGAACCGAATTGGAAGCTTTACCGAAGAGACAATCCTCGACTTAGGAAATGATTCCACTCGGAAAGTCGCCATTAAACCTAAACCACTTTCTCCACATTACGTCGGTGGATTACTGGGGACGCTTCCTTCGTCCCATTGGGAGACGTGGCAGAGCGGCGGTTAATTAGAGACATTCAACTGTATTCCCGTTTCAAAGATATAGTTTGGCTACTGGAAACTTACCAAAGGCATTAACGGAGGACAGGAAAGAAATCTGTGCCAAGGTAAGGAGGGCTGATGAGGAGAAATGAGGGTTGAGAAAGAAAGTAAGGCATGCGGGAACAAAGAAGACCTAAATTAATAGTTTCTCGGAGCTAGAGCTCAGGAAACCCACCTCGAGTATATCAAAAAAACGCATGTAATCATTATATGAAACTAAAACTTGCGTAGGCGCGAAGAATGATGAAATGAAGAGCGTAGAACCTAGAAACTAATTCGAGGCAAAACAATTGAATGAATCAAGTAGAGTTCCCTCAACTACGGAACAGATCACGCCACGCATACTTGAACACTATTGGTGGAGAAAAAGGTCAGAGTGGTTAGCAACGCTCCGGGAGGCAGGCAAAATTCATTTCATGCGACGAAATCACCGAATTAAAACTGGGACAATGGGTTCTAAAACTTGGATAATATGCTGGCGTTTACGTATAATCATAAAGTGATAAAAATCTGTATATATATATATATATTGTATATAAAAAAAACCATAAACACAGTAATCAACCCGAAGGTCGGTTTAGTAGGTGATGGTAGAGCTCACCCATGTACCAAGCCCGACGGCGTGTGAATATTCACACATCAGGGTAGGGGGGCCAGTTCCTTTCCCTGTGCCGGTTATGGTTTCCCAGGAAGATCTGGTACCCGAAAAATCAACTAGCTTGGGTGGAGCTGCAGGTGCCCAGAGTGCCTTGCCCGGGAATCGAACCCGGGACCCTCCGGTCAGTAGTCCAACGCTCTATCCACTGGACCACCGCGACCCACATATTGTATATACACACATTTATATATTATATATATATATATATTTTTTTTTTAAATCATAAACACAGCATTTAACCCAAAGGTCGGTTTGGTAGGTGATAGTGGAGTTCACCCAGTACTAATCCGTATACGGCGTGTGAAATTCACACATCATGGTATGGGGGCCAGTTTCTTTCCCTGTGCCGGTTATGGTTTCCCATGGAGATCTGGTACTCGAAAAATAACATAGCTTGGGTGGAGCTGCAGGTGCCCAGAGAGGCTTGCCCGGAAATCGAACCCGGGTAGTATTCCAACGCTCTACCCCTGGACTACTGCGACCCACATACATACATGTAAATATATATAAAAATATAATATATATATGTATATATACACACACACACATCAATAATATACATTTTGGTTAGTACTTTTATTTCCTACATGTATGTGGGTGTGTGTGCACTTGTGTACTGGCTTATAACAAGATATCCGCCCATTATAATATAAAAATCCAATAAAAATCTTTCATTAAAACAGTAGCAGTTTTTTTAATATGCATCGCCTACCTCGCCAATCATAACTTTTACACTTTTTCAGTAAACTTAAGCCCATTCCTGAGAACTTCTGAAATAATTTCAGCGATATAATAAACATATATGTAACAAAACTAGTGACTTCCAATTAAGTTTATACTTCCTTCAGGCCATTTAAAATTGCTTCTCTCTTCCATACAGTTGAACGATTATTTAACAATACCCTTCGTAGCAGACTTCAGCATCTTCCGGCTCGATATCTCTCAATGATAGATAATTTTGACGTCTTCTTCGAATTTCCCTAATTAATATCTTCCCTTCCTCAAGTCTACTTCTCCCTTTGATCTTCCTTCTTATCTATCTTATGTTCGCCGACTCATATCTACTATGCTTCCAATCCACTCTCACTGCTTTTCATTACCGTGTTTTTTTAACATTATAGCACTATGGTTAAGAATCATGACTAATAATAATGATACTCCAATTATTTCTTGTAATTTCGTTTTAGATAAATTACGAAATGACTAAGAAAAATACAGGTTCTACATCTACATAAAAATCTTCGCGATCCATAAAAAGGTGTATAGCAGGGGGTGAATAAACAAGCCGAGATGGTTCTTCATCGAATGACCTCACTTGAAGCTAATGTATGATGCAGATAAAACCGATTTTGGTTGAATGGAAAATAAAGCTAACGGGCAAACTCAAAACTTGATAAATTAAGCAATTCCAAGGAATAGTTTTTGTTGATGTACGACAAAGATTTCGACCCTAAGCATCATTATCAGGTCGACGCCCAACGTCGAAACATTAAATAAACAATAAAAACCATTCTGTAGAATTGCTGTTCCTTATCAATATCAATATGGAATTCCACATAATACAGACTAAAAATTGCCTAATTCATAGAGCCTACGCTTTTCTAATGTATTCGTTTAAATAGTTTCGCTTCGAGACTTTCTAGGGCATTTCCTTGAGATTCATAGCGAAGGAACTAGATTGAAACCATTTGTTAGACAATTAACGAGGTCTTCACATCATGACATTAAATAGACAGAGCTACATTTAGATTTTATTAGATCAGGATTTTATATTTTTAACGAACCTATACCTTAAGACGTTATATGTAGAATTTGGAGCAAATGAATACATCCTAATGAGTTCATTAACTTATCGTACTCAGACAATTATTCATTAAGATGTGGGAAGTACATACGACCGCAGCGGTACATTCGAAGAACTAAGAGCAAAAACATTTGGCTTCCGTGACTGAGATGGAATACCTGCCGTGAGATCCTTTTAAATAGTGACAAGAAACCCTGATCATCAAGAAAAGTAGAAATTAGGCACGAGGCATTCTTTTTAAAAGTATTCCGGGAAGACTAATTCCACCATGCGAATTAAAATAAAAAAGATACGTTAAAATATGCAAATCCGTCTTTAAAATAGCTTTTCGCAATTTTAATAATTTTTTGCAATTAAAATATAATACAAAGTTTAGGAATTTCATGTTGAAATACTTTTTTTCACTACGCATAGAAAAATATTAAGTAGGAAGAGATTATCTCGGCGACACAATTCACGACTGTGCAAGGTGATTCAAGCTTGATACCAAAATCTTCAGAAAATTCTCTTCACAGATCAGATAAGATTTTTCCGTCATATTAAGTCCTTAAAATACCAACCTTTCTGTCGCACTTTCAATAACTTTGCATTATGCCAAATCCATGCCCAAAGGGATTTAGCATTTAATCATACTTCCATGAGATATTCCGAAAATTGTCGCATACTGTACGCCACTCGATTTTACGGGCAATACACAATCCAACCAAAAACTTGAAATAGATAAACTAATAAGAATTCTATGTACCCCTATAACTTACAATGAGCCCCAGCTTATTTTTTTCTCAAGGACAAGCATGTACCAATCCCTCGCGATAGAGAAAGAGTACATCGTACACATACGTACTAGACAAGTAAAGAAACGGAGGGGGAAATTCGAAGACAGACAAAGCAGCTGGAGAAGATTATAAGAGATAGCAGGATGCTTAACCCTGTCATTGAAAGGGGAATGTTAAGTAGGAGGTGAAGAAAGATGACGAGAATAGGCATTTAGAACGGAACAGAGGGGAGTAAAAAGTCTGGATAAAAGAAGAAATAATGCAGAGGGAAAGATGTGGTGTTTATAATGTTCAGAAGTTCGCAATTATAGGTAAATATTTACAGAAAGCATCACGGAACTACCTCCTCAAGGACGACTACCTATATGAATATGTATGAATACATTTTATACAGCATGAAAAACAGCCATTATCAAGAGCTGACAACGAAAAAACTTCAGGAGAAAAGTATTAGTTGTCAATTCATACTGGATCTAGGTTTTATTTAATTACCTAGTCACTCTTAGAAAATAGTCGACGTCGTTAGTACTGACTCAATTGATATTAGTTATATATTATGAAGTATATGGCATTTAAAACTCTTCACGATTATGTTTTTCAAGAATTAAAACCTGGAAAGAAAATATAATTAGCATGAAACTTAAAAATTGTTATCTATTCAATTTTCTCAATGAAAAGAGAATATTCCCCATTAAGCGACGAAAGAAACTTCACTCAATAAAATTAGTGAAAAATCTAGGGAAATATTAAACGGTTAAACTTAAGAGAGCCTGAATCACGTCTATTCTTATTGATTCCGACGGAACATCTTGATTCCGCCACAATTACCAAATTCTAACTCACAACTACAGCGTCAACATCAGTAAGAGGGAGGCATGAGAAATTGCTATTGACGCAAACCGAAATAATCAAAAACTGGTTTTACTTGTAAGTGAGACTAGAAGGCAACACAGTAAGGAAAACAGTAAGCAGACGTAACCGTCAAGGGAACAAATGAATCGAAGACGATGGAAAGCTACAGCTAGAGTCTATCAAGAATTATCGCGGAGAGAAGATTAAACCATTAAAAGACAACAATCTAGCAATTTATTACAAGGGATGGGCACGATATCAATGGGAAAAATGCTGATATGTGGAATGTAGGATCGGATTAGAGTTTGTACAAGATAAATATTAATGAAGAACTCCGGTAAATATCAAATGGAGATGGCTCTTCTAAGATTCTAAGGCAATTTGAGTTACACGTCCTTGACGCTTCGAGGATAATGTCTGAGAATCTCTTGTCGTGAAACCGACGTTGAGAAAGGCGCCAATAATCGCCCTGGGACCTGGTTAAAATGAGGTGGAAGACGAACGGGCAGAGAAGCGAGAAAGGGGTGTCGCACGTGACCACGGGCGACGATGGGGCTTCAGGCGCCGGAGGCTCTGAAGGGAAGGCGTGTCGGACCCCGCGAATGGGAAAGCGAAAGTTGACCAGCGCTCTCAAACGCCAGGGAGACGAGGGGAAAAAACAAAAGGCGAAGGAGACAAACAAGAGGACGCTAAAATAACCGCCTCAAGTCATCCTCAACGATTCTTCAATTAGTGTCGCGAGAGTGACGAAGCTCTTTTGAGATCCCGGATCTTAGGCGACGTCCGAACAAAAGTGATTATAGGTACGTAAAAGCTAAGAGTAAATATGGCTGTTCAATAACGGATGAACATACAATTTCGGACATCCTTTTCAAATTTAAAATTGAGCTGCAAAACTCATTCCAAAGCGAATATTTTACATAAAGTGCTCACTCTTTGATTAAGTATTTGCTTTTAGACACGATGAGCGCGAAGAAAATCAGAGCAATAAAATTCATGATCACACTATTACCAAGAGGAGATGATTAAGAAAAACAGTGTTTCACTGACTGAATTTCTAAGTAAAACATTCAATTGGAATGCCATGATTTATTTTATTATTTATTCGTCGTGCTATATTGCACGCAACAAGAAATACAACATTTTATTTCGGTCTGCGATCTATTGTTGATTCCGCGTCTGACGCAAGGGGATAGAGCGCTTCCGCCGCGCCCTTTCTGACGATCTGGCGTCGGAGTGAGTGACGGGAGGATGGTGGGGGAAAGAAAGAAAGAAAGGCTGACAGGCGGCGTGAGTGCACTGTTGAGAGGCGAACGTAACCGACTGCGTCACTTCCGCCAAATTACGCCCGCCCGCGTTGCATCACGCGGTTGCACTCATCCGACCGCCGCTCTGCGGCTCTACCAGGATGCAAAGAAATCCAATGGATTCCAGAGAGATTAAAACGGAAGCCAGATCGCTGAACACAGAAGAATTGCAGCGGTGAGCTTAAGCCCTACATACTTCCAGGGAAACAAAACATTATTGCCACTAGAGAAAGAATTCAAATTTTTATTCAGAATGAACAGGATTGACATTTGGAAGCTAAAGAAATAAGGAACGTAACAACAATAAAAAAAGACCGGAATGAATGCACTAACTCGGACGTCAATAACTTAATACGTCTAGATCTATAATATACAACGGAATCCACCGCTAGGGTGTGCAGCAGGGTAATTCAACACCAGGCATGCAACATCAAAAATTATTTTATTAATTGTTAGTCACAATAAATATGTAGCATTAATCTAATTACATAGATGATGATAGCTTTAGGCACATACAGCATGGTTTATTTACCGTGCAACGCCTCTCTCTACATTTGAGACGAGCTGCTAGTAAAATGACAATAAACTAAGGTTGGATGAAATAACGACATATTAAATTTCCCATAAAAGAGTTGGGATTCAATTTAGTACCATGAAACATGCTTAAAACTTAAGCCACTAGGAATAACTTTTTCCAATAAAATTTTTATTGAGAATCGACATTAACAGTACATAAGGTCCGCATTAGAGAAACCTGACTTGCTTATACGATATGCAACAAAACACCAAATTACTTATATTCGTGAAATACAATTCAGGCCCGACTAAGGTACTACATTCCCCACTGAATACCTAATGCAAAACTTGAATCGTCTTAAAATTTGTACTAAACATTGATAAGAGTACTATGATGTGTGACTTTGTTCCTTTGTCATTTGTATTTCTAATTACATCGTCCTTTATTAAACGAAATAAATCTTTAACTCAATCTGCATTTAATTTTTAATTCAAAACCGCAAAATACCCAACTCTAAAATTACCCAAATCTAGTCTACGTAAATAAAACAATGAAGGTGTGTCGACGACTGTTACTTGCCAACGGCTATATACGTATGCTTAAATCAGCTTATTTAGTCGAAGGATATTTCCTACGATAAACTAACAACGAAACAGTTTATTATCAATATAAAATAACTTATTTTTCCGTGACTTAAATACACTCCACTCAAGGCATCATGCATTTTGTTGAGTACCAAAACCGACCAATCCCATGATCTTAAAACCCCAATTTATTCGGCAACAAACAAGATAAGCTGATGATCTAGATAGAAACATGTAGAGGAGGGATAAAAATTGGACGGATTATTAACCCATATACAATTACAAAAAAAACCAGTTCGTAACTCTGCTTTTGTTCGTCATTTTTATCACATCCGTTAATTTATACATCAAACATTGCAAATCGAAAGAGCTGCGAAAAATGTCGCGACAGTCACTTTAACAAATTCATCCACTAACTTGCCTTTCAATGCACCAACTATGGCTCCTAGGTCTTAAATTTTGATGTAGTACGCAGTATTGTTAGTATTTTAGGCATGAACTCAAGCCAAAAAAAATTCAGTACGACTAACTCTTTTTACGTAATTTTGTAATTACCGTTTTCGAAAGAGCATTAATATTACGATATTTAGCCTTTCATCCGACCAGCTTTTTAGAACATTTTTTCAACCTCTAGGCAAGCAAGTGATTTCACCAATTTTAAAACAAGACCAAGATGAGAGAAAATCAACTGCTTCCTGAACCCGACTCCCAAGTGAATTGCATGACGTGGCAGAATAAAATGTCGTAGAGCACAGATCTATTATTTGCCTACAAAGGGTTTGACGCCACGAAAAATTATCAAACTGCCGTGAGCAGTCGAAGCCTAGGCAGCTTATTATAGACCTAATCCAATCTTTGGGCACTCCGAACCACCCATTACAGAAGACCCTTACTTAATTATAACGAAAGTAAAAAAAAATTGAATACCTGGCCCATTAAAAAGCTTCAAGGGAGGAAGAGTGGATGAAGAGGGGATTATGGCAATGGAAAGGCCAAAGGTCGCCTTTAGTAAAATCTCTCATTTCCGGACTATGATAAAGAAGTCCTCCCGCCACATAAGAGAGAACCGATCTGCTAATGCGTGGGGGAAATCAGAAAGAAATACGAAAGAGGAGATAGTGGCCGCTGAGAGAAAAGGCACATACCTTTAGGGCGTGGAAAGGGCCGGAAAAGAATCGAATGAAATCTCACAGAGTCCCACACGGAATAGAGGAAATAATTCAATTAAGCCTCCACGCACTCCACGTAAACAAAGTGCTGGTCGCAAAAAAAATGATGCTCATGGGTCAACATTCTGCATTGATGTTTATTTACAGAGACAACAGGAAAAAACTTCTTTATGTAATCAGGTTTCCCTTATAGAAGCTCCAATGTTTTTTCGCGTGCCTGCAAAGAGACGAGCGTAACTGCTCATGGACTATATTTGTCCATCTTTAACACTCCCTACTCACTATATGGCAAGCATAGATTTACATTTCAACATTTCCCCCAGGAAAACATTTATATTCAGATTTTGATTTTCACGATCTTTTGTTAAAATAGAGCTTTTATTTAGAAAAAAACGAACCGAAAAACTAGGCAGGTTGAAAGAAGCGACCATACATCGATATATGGCAGTACTAAATTAGAAAAATATCGATGTTTCCTCAGACACCAGTGCACAAAATCCAGAGTTAATTCAATAATAAAACGCCGCAGAAGTACGTGAATACGATACCGATTGCTAGCTTTATTTTGTCTAATCAGTTCTGTCAATCCATAAACATTTCAACGGCCGATACAACAACACGTGCACAAATGTAGCTAAGTAAGTTGCCGGCTTGTTACACAACCCTGGTCTCTTATTCAACCCCTTACACGATAACCCATTATTTAGCAATAATACAAAAAATATTACTTCTCTCATGGACCCTCCGTTCTAACCCTAAGTTTATAAAACTGTGTACAACCGTATGACGAGTATAGCCCATTCATCGCAAGTACGCGGACGCGGCATTAGTGTCCTCGGTGTATTGAAAGGTCAGTAATAATTTACAATCCATAAGGATTGATAAACTAGGGATTTGCGTCATATTGGCAACGTACATTTGTTTACTTTAGTGTCTCATTATTTGTGATATGATATTGAATTAACAAAAAACCAAATGATTTAGAAAATTGAAATTGACGTCTTGTAAGGAAATGTAATACGAAGGTAAGAGAGAGTTGGCATTCATGTTTTATTAGGCAACATTCGGAATGCACGGTAAGAATTTTGGATCCATGGGAGATAACTTTAGTCAAGGAAATAGAAAGCCTTCATAGAAAATCCGCTACATTTGTTTAAGATTTCCACGAGAAGAGTGAGTAAGCATGACGGGTATTACGGAGGAATTAGCTTAAGACATTTAGCAAGGTACAGAATTCTTCATATTGATAGCGACACCGAGGGAATTGTTGCAGCTACAAATTTTATTGGTAGCTTCGAACACAGAATTAAAATGAGAAAGACACCGTCCCCGACAGAGACAATTATTCAATATTCCCTCGCACGATACGCAATCGTGACAAAATCGAAAACAAACATCGGAAAATATTTACAATAAGATATACACTAAATTACATAGTCAGTTACTGCATTACGCAAATAGGCATGCATGCGTATTTTTGAAAAAGTGTCTTTGTATATGAGCTAATGTACATTCAAATGCATGAATGAACTAATATTTGCCCTTGTGTGGTTAATGTCCTACCGGCAGTTTGTGTGGGCGTAGATAATATAATATTACGGAGTGTAATGGAATAGGAAGTTGATTCCAACTTTATATCAAGCCAAATAAATGAGTTTTGCCGGAAATCGAAGCTTGGTCCATTGAAAAAATTCCGTCAAAAAGGAAGGCCTGGTGGAAGGGGTGGCGTTGGCTACTACCAACCATCATTCTACGCTTTTCAACCGATCAGTCAGAGCCTGAGGGAGAACCCGTTATTCACCACGGAAACCGCATTTGAAAAACATCGAGTTATCCCTGAGTTTGCGGTCGTCGGGAACGTTTGGGAAGAGTAACTACAGCCATTCGTCTGGGTTCCCCACGACCTTACATAAAGGCATGGAGTGAAAAGGCAAACGTTCATTAAACCGCATGTTTTAGGATTCTGTGAAAAACATAGAACACCAAAGACCGAAGGATATTTCAAAGGAAGCGAGTGGAAAGGGTTTTGCGCTTGACCTCAGTCGTCTTGCATTTAGAGAATTCGTTTCTGTGCAAAATAGAGTCGTTGGCATTGTTTTGGTGAGCAGGAGAAATAAATTCACAGGACAGAGCCAACACTGTGTACCTACTAGGCTACAAAAATATTATATGCAATAGCGGGCTTAACTAGCGGTACACATCTGAATCGTTAAACATTTAAATACTCAAATTTTACAGTGACACGGTTTCCAAAATAAGGGAGAGATACTGGACAACCTTGAACAATAGTTTGCGGAAAAAATAATTTTCTTAGGAGAGATTCTTAAAAAAAAGTCTAGAGACATTTTTCGAAAGAATTCCGGATAACTCATTGAAAACAATGTCACGTCTTCAAAACATTTTCAGCAATAAATTTGTGGAAACGCTCTACATTAAAACCGAGTGAAATTCTGGGATTTGCCACATAACAATTGACTCGATAAAGACCATGATTTCAACAGGCAAATGTCATTTTCGAAGTCTTGAAAGTGACGGCTACCAGTTGAAAACATACCTGTACTGTACAAAGTCATTGTTTACCAAATAATTTAAGAATTATTTCGCAATGTTTAACATCCTTCCAATATCTGTTGCTTTCCCTTCGACGGCTAACGTTCCAATCTTGTTCAATATTCCATTAATGATTTGATTGGGAAGAAAAATATTAACTAGAATCATGAAACCATTCCTCTGTGATACAGGCATGAAGTTACATTGCTTATCAAAATGTCTGTAGGAAAAGATTGCTCATGAAACTCCAGGAAGCGTTTAAAAATTCAATTTGTTTTAATTTTTTCATTGAAAAATAAATATTCATACTGACTGCAATTTATTCTTAAGCATATTTTCGTATACAACATCCCAAAAAAACTGAGGATTACATCTATTTGCATTTGCAAAAGGGCCACATCAAAGTCACTTCTCCCTTTCTTCGCATTAATGACGAAGTTCCACACAATCCACTGGATACGTCTTTCAACAATTTAACGACAGAACTTCTGATTACATAAGGGGTCGCGGGTTCCGTACAGTGGCAAGTTTGAAGAAGCTAAATTTAGTTTCGCAAATACCCAAAATCCCACGAAAACTGTTGTCAAGATAAGAACCGAAACTTCTTGCTTCAGCACGGCTTCTTGGATTAAAAGTAACGGGTATTCTACAGAAGTAAATTGGCCTTACTTTAATTAACTGAAACATATCAAGTTGCACAAAGGACTAAACACGCTATCCTTAATAGAGCACTTAAGTTTTTAATCCTGATATTGAGGCAATGTACGAGCTAGTATGCTAGCTTATCTTCAACGTATGAATAAAATGGTCCCGTAGAAGAGGGTAATGATCAGCGCCCATGATTCTAAATCAATAGGTCCTCCATAAAACACCACTTTTGTGTAAGACGGAGTGATTCATTGTGAGATGAATACAGTGAGAATTTAGATAATAATAACTTAGATATTAATCAACGATTAAGTTTTCTTAACTGTTATTTACTAATTACATGTAAAATAATTCAAAAAACGAGGATAATGATAATTACAGATGCACGTACTGCGATTTATGAATCTGAAACACTTCTCTACATGCAAAAGATGGGGCTATCAACAACAAGACGGACAATAAACTGAAGTTGGATGAAATAATGGTAACATTAAGGCCACCTAGAACAAAAAGAAAGAAAAAAATTTCCCCTCAGGCACGTATTCTGATACCTTATCGTTGGTGGAAAATATGACATCTTAAATCTGCAGATTGATTGGAACAACTTGATCTCTCTTATCTTATTGTCATGAAATCAACAGCCATTACACGATGGAGCTAATAATAAATGTTCATCATTATTGCTGAAGAGATCTGCACCAGTCCCGCTGATATATTATACTCTATTATTATTTTCCTTGGGGTTAATAATGATAACAACGAGGGATAATGAAGGCAACATTATATTGATCCAAACTCTACTTCAAAATATTGGGCAGACTAGTATTTCAACAGATACAGCGCCACTTCCAAATCGCGTATGATGAAGCATGCAAGTTTTAGCAACTAACAGTTAACACTTTCGTTATCATGCAACAATTTCAGAGAGTAAAAATCATTCATAGCGGATGACTCCGTTAAAAGTTACTGTTGCGGCATCTCCCGCAGTTTCTTGAAAGAACTTTCGTTATCGTTCCACAGGCATACAGTACTTCTGCACAAAATGAGTTCGAAAGAGCCTATCGATAATTACCTCGAAGGTCGTCATATGGTCGTGACGGTTATGGAAAAACAAATTACTTTCAATCTTAAATATTTAAATTAAATCACTAGAGAAGGGGCTGCTAATAATTTCCCAACTGGCGAATTTAATCCCCTTATCGTATCTGATATTCAAAAGAAATAGGAGTCCCAATTTCCGTTTTGATAAATTTGAAGTTATAAGGTCATTCCAAAAAACCAAGATAGCAAAATCTCATGGTAATATTACCATAAAATAATTGCACAGACATTTGAATGCGCAAAAGGTCAACACATTTTTAAAACACCATCTAATGCCTAAAACAATTTATTTAGCTAACTCATGATCGCCGGTGCTTAATTGCAGGAGGTTTCCACTCTGTATTCATGGAAGGAAGTACCATATTACAGAAATCATTAAAGGTGACATTTTTTCGACAAAGGAAACGCAACAGTACCACTAAATCAAAGTTCCTCTGGTCTCGCGACTCATGTAGAGTCGTCGGCCCAATCAGAATACATACTCAGCTCAAGCAATCAGCAATGAGTCCAATGACCACGCTGATTGCAATGATCCCCCCGCATACATAATGATACTTAATTAATTGATAATTATCAACAATTATGAAAGACTATTTTCAAACGCAAAAGAATATCGGACAGCCACCAATGGAAATTCAAAAAATGCGAAAGGAAAGTTTCCTCAAATACTCGTTCTCTGCTCAGAAAACATCGAAATTATGGGTAAACAAGCGATATTTCCTATCGCTGACTGGTATTTAACCATGACAAAATGAAATTTATTTGCATAAAAAAGTTTATTTTCAATAATTTTTCCTTAGCAAAAATGTATTTTTTTTAGCTATGAGAAAATGATAACAACAAGAGGCATGCAAAAGAAAGGAAAGAAACCAGCAGAGTAAGCTCCGTAAAAAAGTTAAAAATAAGCAATGCGGATAACAAAAAAATACGGTTAAAATAAGTGGAACTCTCTAACTTAAAAATACGAATTTTTACTTTAAAACATTTTAAACAAGGCGTATACTTGCTGGTCGTTAATTACATCGAAGGCAATTCCAAAACGGAAGTTACCAAGTTAAGCATGATAAATAATTTACCCACCACGGTGGAATTTCTATTTTCCTGGTTTCTTTCTTAGGATTTCCCTAAGGGGGTTTGGTAGCAATTTACAATGTATGAACCAGAATTTATACACGAGCTTACCGTGGCCCACTGGAATTTAAAAAAAAAGTCCTAGTTGTGGCGAATACTGTCGGATATCTCTCCTGTAACGCCTGGGAGAGACTCGATAAGGGTAATATCGCCATAAGAACCCACGTACTTCGTCTGATTGATTAGAGAGGATTTCGTGGTTCGTTCTGTCGCCCTCATCCTTTAAGTCCCTTTCAAACGTGGACCTTTCGCTCTATCATTTAACTTCCCCCACTGGATTGATTCGCATGGGAGGGCACAAGGGGGTGAAGGTAGCGGACGGGGAGGCAAGTCCGAACATCGAACTACCGGAGAGCCACCCACTTTTCCGGGTGACAAATGAGCAGGAAATCGACCGGACTCTCTCGAATGAGAACCGGGACATGGAGTTAGGAATCGAGGGGACGGAAATGCGTCCTTCGCGATCCCCCATGGGAAGCAAGCAGACGACACCCGGAACTCACGAACGCTTCCTGTCCGAGAAATCGCTTCGGAGTGGGAGGGGAATAAAAGGAGAAAACATTACCCCTTCTCATCGACACTTTCGAGGTCCTGTTCCGGGGAAGAAAACGTCCTCGAATTTTCCCTAACGCGAGAAACGTGGGAAGTGGGGAGGAAAGAACTCTCGCCCAAGCTGGCTTGGGTCGACGACAGGGAAAACCAATCACATAAATTCGTATAGAGTTCATCTAATCGGGTGGCCTGAATGCTAGAGAGAAGGCCACGTAATACGGTACGCGGGATGCGTGGGGCAAGGTGGAGACCGGACCATCGACTGGGACTGACTGAAGAAGGATACTGTGGAAATGAGTCTAGACAAAATTATTTTCAATCAGGACTCTGGGCAAGCCGTCATCATCAAAGGATCACAGCCTTCGAAAAGATCGAGCGAGTAATATAAAAAAGAAAAGGGTGAGAGTCCACCAATCAGGAGTTGGTTTTGACGACCAATTGGAAGGTACCTGACAGTAGGCGGGCGCATATAATTCGGACGCAAGTGTTGTTTTATTGATAAAGTTGGCGTCCGAAGACTAGTTGCTCAGAAACCTGAGTTCCTATCATCTGTTACATACAATTTTCGTTATAACCGAATAGTTCTTATTATCTTATTATGTATGGGAAATAACAACAACTTTAAATGATTTGACAGTTGCCATGATATTATTATTTATAGAGGTACTTCAGCACATAAAGCGGAGATTAATGAGTTTCCTCCACGGTTAGAGTGGTGGATATTGGAGAATTACCACATAGCTTAACCTATAACTATCACATGACACAGAACATCATATGGTCCATCCCTTTCACCGAGTTCGAAATGCCTAATCATTTTATTTCTCCCCTATTACTCAAAATCCTTCTTAAATAACAATTTAGCCTTCCAATATCTTTCAATTGGTATCTTTTCCATCCACTTTTTTGTATTCATCCTATTTATTTGGTCAACTCTTTTCTGTTTCCCCATACTATCTAACACTTGTACCTTTTTAATGTCCTCCAAAAAGTTATTTTCTCATCCTTTTCCATAAGAGCTTAACACAAACACCCCGGTGAAGGCTTATTCCCTTTCCTCAAAGACCAGCTTGCACCATATAACGCTCGCAATATATTTACAAGGGTTCGATTTTATTGTTCATTCTTCTTTATTCACAAAATAAACCAGGAAAATCATTGCTTACCCTTATTTAGTAACTTTCAATTGATGACCTCATAGGCAATTTAAACAGACTATGACTAAATTATTATTTAGAAAGAGTACCTTGCTCTAAGCTAAATATTTTGCTCCGGCGGGAAATTTTTCAAATATGACTAACAATTTAATCTCTGACATTACAACTGATTTTATATCCTGATGTAAAATATCAACAGACATTTATCCCAATTTAACATGCGAACATTATTTTACTTAAAATACCAAAACTTAAAAGTAAACATTTATGCTCTGGTTTTAACGCAGAATCGATTTTTAAGGCAAAGTCAGCATATCAGCATCGCATTGCGGCATTAATACCCTAATTTATCTATATTTGATGCACGTGCCTTTTTTATTGTAAACCAAAAATTTAACAGTAACCAGCTTAAACCAAATAATACGGGAATGCAAAATAAGGAACCAACAAGTAAACCTGCAGCTGTAGCTAAAGTTGCAGACCATGCATAAGAGTTGTCATTCACCGAAATGACATATTTAAAAGCAGTATTTTAGCTTATAACCAAAGTGGATGCGGTACATTTCTGTCTACTGCGACTGAATTATCATCAAAATGGTAAGCTTCTAGTGAGCTCGTTCACTAACTCAAGAACTATGCTTAAAAGTTAATACTATCGCTTGGCAAGTTCATCATCATAAAATTTTCACTACAATTTCAACATATTTTTATTTCCAAAATTACATGGATATTTTTACGATTACACACCGGAGAAAATGTGCCCCAAAAAATCGGAGTGATCCTGATAAAAAGATCTACGTCAAAATACTCATACTGCATACTTACTAATCGTAAATGTTCACATGCACAGGCGACATTTCTGAGAATTTTCAGCAGAAATTTACTAGTGCCTATTCCAGCAAACTTGCAACAGCCAAAGCTATTATAATTATTAAATTCAAACAAATAATACTCTAAATTTTGTTTGTTTCGAATTATTATTTCACGAAATTATGCCGTCGTTTAGTAGAAATGGATCTCTTTTATGATACAAACTTGTGTAAACATGTAGAAGGGATGAGATTAAAAGGAATAAAATTATTTTCGGATGGGTGGGACGGAAGAAAATGAGGTCAGAGTATATGGAGTGGGATAGAGGAAGATAAGACGCCCTCGCTATCTCAGAAAAGGGAGAAGAGCAAGAGAGGAGAATGGATGCGAGCAACGACCGCCTTCCAATTCCTAGCCCCACCCTCGCTACTTGTTTCTCCACCCCCTCCTCCATGGACGTCGTCCTTAAAACCCTAGCGAAGAGGAAGAAGGCGGAGGGATAAGTGGCGCGAGGCTTGAGATAGGGAAGAAAGGGACGGAGGGGGGAAAAAGAAGGGGGAAGGCCGGAGAAGGGAGAGGGCGGGAAGAAAGCGAAGGCGGTGGGGCGAGAAATCGGGGCCCGAAACGACAACGGCCCGAGCTCCATTGTACCCCTTCGCCTCCCGCCCCACTCACTCCCCGAAAGCACACATCCAACCATCAACCTAGTCCCCCAGGACTCCCTCCGGAGGGAAAGAGAACCCGGTGTGAGCCATCCCCCTTAAATTCCAGGGGCACGCGGCCAAAAAACGTCGGGGTACGGACACGAGTCGGCTGTCGGGGGAGGCGATCGTGGAATACGAATTGCGAGGACAGAAAGGCTTGCGGGATGGGTTGCTAGAGGTGGGGAGGGGGGTTACGGAGTGATGAGAAAGGGTGCGGCCGGGGGTGCAATTCTTCCCGGGGAATGGGGTGGTGGGCGGGAGAGAGGCTTGCAGATCGGGGTCGTTGGGGAGGGGCCGAGAGCGGACGGGATGGGAAAAGCGTACCTCACGGAAGCTTTCTTAACGCCGACTGACAGGTTTTTAAGGGATCGTTTTCCTACCCAGTCAGGAGAGGGAAACTATTATATACACGTATATATGTATATATATATATGTATATATTATATATTTATTTATTTAGTACGTGAGCGGCATTTCGTCACTCTAAAAGGCTTTGACGGGAGGGTTTTGAAACGCCGTTGCCACCCTTCCATAGCAGATGAAATGCTATCAAATTTTTATTACCCGACCAAAACACTTTGGTACGACGAGCCGTTACTTTATACCCGACGGAGAAAAGAGCCTTTATTAAGTTTTTCTTAATCTGACTTGCTTCGAAAGTACGTAATATCCATTTAAAATTGAGCAATCCACTTATTTATGTTTGACAACTGGCAATTGAATTTTTAAAATGTGATGGCCCCGAGAGATTTCCGAGAACCAACAAAATGGAGTGTAATGATGAAAATTAAGATAATGGCATGCACTTTCCCCTCGCGAACTTGAACGACGATCAATTCTGACCCACACCGAATTGGATGATTATAGATAACGCTCACATTTAATTGAAATAATCAGAAAATATATTAGTTGTAGCCTACCATATTAGGGAAGATTTTCGATGGACCTATTCAGTACAAACTTATATTTCTAAGGCCATGACAACATCACATCATTGTCATCAACCATGACAAAAATTACATTAAACTCAATTCTAAATGTTACAACAACTCATTATTTGGATGGATATTTGTTCCTCCCTCCCTCAACTCTATTAAAAATCCCTATTACTTTCTTCCCAATTCCTCGATTTAATAAAAAACGCCCTTCTACAACAGTCTTCAGCATCCCATTTGCTCTAGGTACAAGTATCTCTGCAACCACTAGTTCTGCCTTTTTCGAATTTCCCCTAAAAGTATGCTCTCTTCCCCTACCATGTCCGCTACTTCGTTTTTTTCCTCACTGTCGTAATGTAAAAGAATTTACTACATGTATCCTAGTACTAGAAAAAAACCGTCACAAAATACCTGAGAGCACTGAAGCTATTTAACTATACTAAAAGCATTTTGTGGAAATTTTGTGGTACCTTTCATTCTAAGTAACCTATTACGTTGCCATTAGTTTACCTAATATCTTTATGTCAATACCTTCTTATTACTAGCAGCTTATCCCACATGAGTAGTGAGTTATTCACACTCAGACACCGTGGTGCACGTACTTGTAGTTAACATTATCTCCATTATTTGAAATACTTCGAATATTTAGTGGAAACTAATAATCAAGCAACACTTAATCCTGGTGTTGAATGTAAGTGTTGGAACCCTCTGCCACACATCTTAGCTGTGGATTAACATAGAAGCATAAAATAGGAAAAAGTAGTAGCATAATTTGACCAAGTTATGGCGAATTGTGGTAAATCTGTAATTGTAATAAGGCGGCGTTATTTTTTATAGAGATGTATGTGAAGCATGTATCTTTTATGAAATATTAGCTTGAAGCAAGGAAATAATATTAACTCTTGAGGTTATTCGCAACAGCCGCTTTGCTAAAAACGAATCTCAGTCAAATTACCACATATATATATATATATTTCAAAGTCTTGCATGATCCTTTCTCAAAACCTTCAAAAATAACAAGGTAAAAACTAAATAACTTCAAAATAATATTTAAGACCATGTTTTTCCACGAACAAAACAATAACACCTCTAGTTCAAAGACGATCAGATCATTTAATGTAGTATTTAAGTACAACCCTAGCCACTGTAAAAAGAGACGTTTCAAACGTGATATGGTGGAATATCATGATTAATTAAGATTGGCAATTTTCCACAAAATAAAAATAATGATGATGATGAAGTTACCTGGAGATACCTCAATGAGTTACCTGAAGATGATGTACCTGTATGTACATCGAAACTGGTCGTATTAAAATTTTATTTTTATTTTGTGGACAATTGCCAATTTTAATTAACCTCGCCACTATATTAATAATGACATGTTGAATTAATGTTCAAGTACAATGTAAACTCATTGATTTAAGAGAAATTTGAATAATTTTGTCCCGCAGAAGCTGATCCAACGCTTTTTTGCTAAGATCGGCCCCGAAAAATTGCCTTCTACGATGGCGAAATCTAATGAATTCAGACACATTCTAAAATTTCCCCGAAACTTCATAGCACTAATCGATAGGGGTCGCGAACACTAATTGAAATCGGCCCCGAGGTCGACAATCGATTTCTAAATCTCTATGAGTAAAATCATATATTGATCGCCATGTACCTAAAAGTGTATGATATTCATTTTCCAAATATAGAATTAATTGAAAGGAAATATAGAGGTGACGATAATTATCCGTCATATCGAGCAATTCTGACATTATCATTTATACCCGTAACATAGCATGTATCGTATATTCTACAATATAGGCCAAATCATAATGGATCGTATCGTCAATTTTGAAATTTTAGCCGATTCTTAATAAATAACCTACAGTCGATAAATACTACAAGTAGACACACTACAATTATGAGACACTAAATGTTGTATTGGTTACACCGGCCATATTTTCCTTGTATGCAACGAATCAATATTGTCCCATCTACAATATTGTCCATTGAAAAGATTGTCATTAAGACATTATCGTCCACACCATCATATCGAGGATAAATCATAGATGCATATGTTTCTAGCTTACCGATCAATAAAACGATTAACGAGTCTCGATAAAAAATTACGACTACCTACGATCATCAAGAGTTCACAAGATTCTAATAATTATTTTCAAGACAGACATATATTACGGTACGGTTGTCATGCAAAAATTTGAGTTTTGTGCTGAAGTGTTGAGACCAAGGAGCCTATAAAAATAAAATATGCATAATAATACAGAGGCTTGATGCTGCGTAGTTGATTAATTAAATATGAACCGTTTTTTAGTAATATTATTGATGTATCGAGCCACTTTGAGATATTAACATATGACATCCGATAAGGCAAAAATATCGATGTTGTTTCGATGCATGGTCACATAGTATTTCCACAGGCAAAACGGAGTGGAGGATGGAATGCGTAGGGAAACCTCCTCTCTATGGTCGATTCCTTGCAAGCATCCATCCCCTTTCTTTCCCCACTCCTGAGTCCCTGCGTTGTCTAAGGGATCATTTTCCTCTTATACGGAACTGGGCGAGGCCTCTTCCACCCTCCCTGCATGGCTGCCTCGCCAGGGTGGGTGGCGCAGAAAAATATTTCCCAAGGATCGGTATTGGGGTTCAAGGAACGAAGATGGATGGAAGGACGAAGGGCTACGGGTCCTACCGCGCCTTCCCTCGAACATTCCGGGAATCCATTGCTCTTCATTCTCTTTCGTCACGCGGAGATAAAAACAATAATGGTGCCGAACGATGCGGGTGGTGAGGGAGAGGAAACGGGAAACTTAATGCTTAGAAAAACATACATGATTCTGCACTGATCCAGGGAAATCTTTCCCGAAATCACCAGTCCCCCATTGATCAACATTAGGCTGCTATTTTATTATCGACAAAATTGACGTTCAGGACAGATGACTTGCTGGCCATCGCAACCGTGCTTTCTCCCACTTATCCCAAAATCCGGATCGGATTAACAAATTGTCTTCCCCGGAAAAAAGACGAAACTATGGTCGAGCAAAAATAAAGGAGACAAATCCACAAAATATATCACGAATAGGTATTTTCGGTAGATCATATTTTTCATTTCTCTTTTAAATACCACGGAGACGCATCTAGTGCAGTCACTAAGAGATACCCTTTCCACAAAAAAATAGATATTCGCAGTAGTATTCCATAAGGAAATATACGTCGAACTCTGGTCGAGTTGTCTTACGGAACATATAGTAAATATTTGGGATGGTTAATAATTTAATAAAAAGAAAAGGATTCGGTTTCAGTATCCATTCGTCACAGAGACTTCTGTTCATCGTTCTATTGCTGATCGAATGCTACCATATACCTGTAAGCTCGACATGAAAATTAGGGGGAGAACTAAATATCACCGCAAACCACACATAAAGAAATAGGACCTAGGCCTTCGAAGAGGGCTGTCGGTAAACTACCCACGGTACCTGATCGCCTTGTGATTTTGTATGAGGCAAATGTCGACGTGCCGTTGAAAGAAGGCGCAGAGTATCTACCTTACGACCGGTTCACATCGTAAGAATAGAATACCTGGTATTAAAACGAACACAAAGTAAAAATAATTTAGTGCATAAAATAGGATATTCCCTATAACCTACGTGTGTAAAAAGGGACATCGCATCCTAGCACATATTTGCAGTTGACCAGTTTTCGTTCAACAAAGAGTTGGATGAGTTTCGGTACTAATGCCTTGGAAGACGCAAGAATCTACCCGTTTCCTGCTCCCAAACAGCCTACAAATAATCAATTATCGTCATATGCCATCCCTGCAGCAAAAAGGTCACCGATTTAGCTAAATAAATTACAATGAAGGGAAATTACAAAATCAAATTATAGCATTCAAATTTGAAACACATTTATGATTTAACGTTACGATATAGTAAATTACATTTCTGGCAAGTGGGGCGCCTGAATTCCATCATATATAAGTGGTAAAAATTCCACATTAATTTGATTAGCTAATGACAATTCATCATTCCACAGGTTGAGAACAAATGAAAAAAATATTACACATTCAATGAGTATGGAATTATTTATTAAAAAAACATTGAAGGGATGGAGTTGGACATGAAATACTGTAAATCTGGTAATTCAATTACGAATGAAATAAACATGAACGCTAACTTTGGAATTATGAAATGAATGCGTGGGCAGGACGCCACATGGAAAGGATATTTCAATGGTTGTATACAATGAAATGATAAAAAACCGTCACACGCCGCGATGAAAGACGAACACATCCTCTGGGAGATCAGAAGTAAAATTTACATTTGCCCTTCTCAAGTTTACGTCGCATCAACTCCACGAATGTTTCATCAACACCCTAGCAGAAGTCTCCACAAGCTCTATTGTCAAACAATTCCCCAGAGGACTAGATACTCGAAAATGCATAAACGAAGCGCATCCCTTCTCCAATTCTGATTTGTGGAAAACACATGCTTCCCTATGGTTTGATGGTTTTTCTCTCAAGTTTCCGAAATAAGTATAAAATATTTTTGGACCGTTGAAATAGCTATATTTTATGAGACTTTATGAGCACGCGCGGCATGATGCGTTTAAAAATAAACTCGATTCAAAAAAGTGACATTTTAAAAAGTTATAAATAATGTTACTTAACGTCCAAAAACAATCTTAACTGAATGGCCAAATCTACAGAAATTATGCCCGACGAGCTCGTTCGAACATTATGTTTAAGGAAACCCTGAATATCAAAATTTCACGAGTACGTACCCATAACAACTAAGCTAGTCTTTCTTTTATAGAACCCCAACATAGGTAATAATTTTTAAGTTATAAATAGTAACGACTGAGGAGATGGCACGAACCAAAACTATAAATCTCAGCTAAGTTTCATAAATGTTGACGATATTGGATCCCGCTGCTCTCACGTAAGCGTTACTTCCGAGATTCTGTGTGGCGTTCTAAATATTGGGAAAATCCAAAGTTTAGAAAACCTCTAAGAGGACAAGGACCCAGGTTAAAGTTAACTTGGCGATGAGAGCCGTTCCAAGCGTCGTGGCTATAAAACAAGAGCATTCGATATTTGATAACTGGACTGCCACGTAAGTAAACAATGAAGTTGAATTGTCCTTAAGACACACAAAATTCAAACATAAAATTGGTAAAGATGCAAATAGAATAAACCTCAAATAGTATTCTCCTCCGTCGGTACCCACAATTGCTTCAGACAACGATCTGAATTCAAGCATTAACACAAGAATTTTTTCAATTGAAGCTTATAATGATATTTAATATTGCTTCTCGAATGGTGCTCCTGAGTAACAAACATATTGAATCATCTCTTCGTGCTATAGTTTGTCATTGGCCAAGCGTCGGAATGGTGCGATTGCTAAAGTACTGGCTCACTACCCAAAGGACCCGGGTCCGAAAACTGGAGGTGGTAGAATTTATCAGCGATATCCAGATTCCTATACTTGGGGTGCTACGCGGAGAGTGATTCAGCAAGCGTAGTACGTCGTCCATTAGACGGGACGTTTAAACTTGGCGCCTTTCGCAAAGAGTAGACTAATGTCGACGCCAGGTTTCTCCCTCCTAACCCTACCAAATTGCGCATATATCTTTAATGGCGCAAGCGAACTCAGCGGTAGGTCCTTTACCCTTATAAAAACTACTACTGCTCGGTCAAGCGTGGTAATAATTATCAACAGTTTAATTTACACAAAAGTACATTAAATTTATACACTAATCCTGAACAGCAAGAGGGTGACCCGCAGATTTACAAAGATGGAGTCAATACGCTACAATACAGGTCTGGTGTATATTCGTTCAGTAATATTCACGATAAGAGTAACAGATAACAGAAGGAGAGCAAAGGAATTTTCTACCACGACTAAACAACAAAAGCAAGAGGGAAAAGTGAAAAATTACAAAAGAAAGTACATCTTAAGCTCCAAAAGTGTGGACCATAAACTGGAGGGAAAGTCACGGTCATTATTCTTCCACAGACTACCCCTCTTCTCCTCCAGAGGGTTATAGGAGCTGGGGGGGGGGAATTGTTGAGCGACAGAGCAACAGGGGAGCGAGCCTACGGGGGGGGGGGGAGAGTGTGTTTTCAATATTCTGGGAACGCAATGTCGACGGGGATATATTGCACGTCACTTTATTCCCTTATCGAGCAATCAGATGCGTCTGCTTGGATTGCGTCTCACGGAAGGAAAATATAAACCCACATCCCTTGAATACTCCGCTAGCGATGGAATGGGGAAACAGAATGATGGATCTTGGTTTCAAGTCTGGGAAGAACGGTTCCTTCGGAGATAAAAAAAAATGCCGGAGATTTCCTTTACTTTGAAGGAATCGAAACTGAACCTATCACAAAGTCCATTTTTAAGAATGAATTGGAAATTCATGGTCGTTTTGTTCAAACTTTTACCTATTCCTTTCGTACTTTTACATAGTATTTCTAAATCTAGACGTCCCTTTTTTCTAATTACAGATAGAGATATTGCATAATGTGTTCTACCTGTTAATATAGATTTGCGATGAACATAGATTATACAACAGTACAGCGACACATTCCATCGCCTCTCCTAAAAAAGCACTACCTGATACCCTGTCATACAATAAATCTCCTTTCCATTCCTTATACTTCCTACCTGCCTACATTACGTCCAACATACATGTATATAATTTTACCGATTTTATTTCTACCTCTTTCTCGTTTTCCTATTGTTCTCCCAAATCTCCTTCAACATCTCATTGCCAATCAAAATGGTTTGCATCCATCTTTCCTTTGGATTTCTCCCAACAATCCTTCCTCCTATCCCACCATACCTGGCACTTCCTCGTTTGTTCTTCTCAAAAAGCATCAAAGATGGAATGAAAAATTGGTAACAAGCTACAGTATTATAGAAAAGATACACAAGTCAATATCTGGGCTGAACTACAACGAGAGTTTATTAGAATTATTAGACTTTTATCGGAAGTAGAACAAGAAAAGCAATACTATTTTGAAATCGTATTTCAATGGCATCACCAAGATTCACACATCTATTTTATTCGCTACTACACGGCAGCAAATAGTTTAATAATCAATGAACACAGAATCCTGAAATCTTAATAATTTCAAATGGCAAATTGAGACACACTTTTGACATAGAAATTTTGATAGAAATTGAAGTTGAAGGGGCAACGATACACTTCATTAGAGGCGATTGAAACGGTGCTAGGTGCTGGACCGAGTTGGGGGAATACTAATTTGACGCCTGATAATAAATAGAAGTAATTTTATTTTTTTGCTTAATCTGTGCCTGTCCAGTCCTGGAACATTTTTAATACACGGTGTATTTCATAAGATATTCTATCGGTTATCGCAATATTATCATAAGTATAAGGTACGGCTATGATAAGGTTTTTATTCCAACTCACATGACTCCGTGTAAGTTTCTTTGCCTCAAATATAGTATGGCTGTGAAACGAAGTTAATGGTATTCTCAACGGACTATTTTTAGTCATTTACTCATCCTATTTTCTCCTTACATGCCGTTCATTCCATTCATTAGGGCAGAATCATAACTCAAAAGGTGTTTATTCTTTATAAAAATTAATATTACAGCAGTACAATATTTATTTCTAAGATACTCGTTGTCTTCCTGTGAATTAAGGCACACGTAAACATATCTAGGACACCTTTCTCTCTAAGACACTCTAAAATTACTGCAGAGTTAAAATACGAAAAAAATACCCATGGGTGTAAAAATGCTATGACATACAGTGCATAATATCACAGACGGATAATCCACTGTAAAATTGCAATCAACCCATGGCACATCGCCAAAAATGTACACCATGATGGTTTATGGTGTCTTCGTTTGAAATAAGTTCTTCCTGTCGTCTCGGAAAAGCGGACCTCTCACGTGAACATGAAATATTAAATATCAAAGTCAAGAGGGATAGTAAAAAAATTTAACCGAAAGGATGCTTTGATAATGCCCCGAAATAGGAAGTTGTTTAGCATGAGCGACCAGCGGCTGAAACGATAGACCCACGTAACGTCTGAAACGACGGTTGACTCATGAAAATAAAAACACCTCATGAGAGGTGCCACAGAGGTGAGAAAAAGGGGGTGAACGTGAGAGGAACGGGCGGTGATGAGTCGAACAGTCATCAGGGGGCCGAGATCCCGGAGAGATTCACGGCAGAGCAGATCAAACGGTCTTTGTATCTCTCCTTCCCTTTCTTTCTTCCTCGGAGTGGCTGTCGCCCCGGAGGAACAAGTCATCTGGTGGTAATTCAGCGTGGAGGAGACGGGAAGGGATTTCGTGGGGCGTGACTAAGGTTGAATGGGGGTATACATTTCCCCGCTTCCCGAAAAGATTCGCACACACCGGAGGTGGCGACGGCAGAACTGGAGAGAGGGGAAGGTGTGGGCGCCGAAGGGAGAAAGAGAGAGTATTCAGTATGCCCACTATCCCCTCCCCATCCCTCATCACATCACTAGCTAAATCATCTCACGCGGTCAAAGTCCGAACGCCATCAGTTAACATTACTCACATGGCCACAACTGTGTACAGGTAACAAGAAATTTATGATAGAAACTTGAACCGTCCATTTTTCTCCGCAATCATTTTCTTGATTTAGCCACCTGGCTTAAAATGTTCAGGCATATTTTTTTCCTTTATAAGACCAACGTCCAAAATTAGGTTTCTATTGTAAATTAATGTTTTAAATAAAAATTTACCAAGGGTACCACAAATCCAAAAAACCTGGGCAACTATTCTTACTCATCATCATTAGGAAATTATGGCACCTATTGCAAAAGTTAATTTAAATAATTTAATTGTGACGGAATGCCACAAAGTTTCCAAAGGAATGGTTTCAATAATACGTTAAAGTTTTGGCTTGTCCCCATAAACATTTACTCATCCTTGAGGTGCTCTCAAACACTTTTCGATATGATCATATTTTCCACCATGAATTCCCGGCTTAGGACGAACTATGGTAGCAAAGTTCGATCATGTTGAAACTCAAATTAAATTACTCGATACTGTTAAGATTACGATAAATCATGCGTATGTTAGACCTTCCAATACACTATTACCTTTTCTGATAACATACGACGTAACGTAAGTGAACTTGCACTAGGCGAGGACCGCATCAGATATCCTCAAATTGCCGTCAACTGTACTATACATCGCGCTACGATAACCCCTACTGAAGCATCTACTTTGTCTTTTTCATTATGGGGGACGAGATGCCTTTATATTTCAGAAAATTGAGGCGAGAAAATCGAATATGGGAAATTCATCCATCGATTTCATGCCCTTTGGGTGCAAAGGTGTACACTGATAACGACTAAGGAAGAGAGAACTACAAAGCGGAAGAAAGAAGGGCAGCTTCTACCCTTAACAAAGGTGCTCGTCATTACGGTTAGCTGGCTTCGAAAATGACTCCGAGGACAAAGAAAGCCAAAGACAAGGGGGCGATCACAGTAACAAGGGTTCACTTCTTCTCCTTCCATTTCCGATTGCGTCTTTCCCTACGCTCTCAACCCGAAAGCGTTCACTTCGTCTGATTTCCTTCCCTTACCCTGACATTGGTACACCCACCTTCGCTCATTCAAACGGTTGAAATTGGATTACTTGACGGAAAATACATTCTTTTATGAATGATGAACACAGTAATAGCGTACGCTGGATGGAGCCAGAGGACGAGGGCCAGAATTGTGAAAAGTTACCATGACAGGGTTGAATATATAAATAATAAAGACGGCTGAATGAATAAAAAAACCTTTGAGATGGAAATTTTACGAAGAAAGAAGGTTATAAATAAGAGCACCAATCCTTGACAAATGAATGCGAGAGAAATTTATGATGATGCAAAGAATGTTAATTTTAGAATTTAGCCCGTGAGGCAAAATGAACAAAGAAAAATGGTTTGGGGCTCTAGTATTAGATGCTGTGCCAATATCATTAGAGAAGATGTAATTTGTTTAATTTCTAAAAAAAAATAGTCTGTGTTCCAAAGGGCAAGAAGAATGACATATTGGATAATTTAATATACTTCCTGTAAGTTCAAAGATGGATTTCCTATAAAAGTATTTGGCTATCCTAGAAGAAATTATGCAACATTATCATATCAACCGACTTTGCTGAAGACGTCTGCTTTGTAAAATGAACCTTATTCTAGGCGTAAAAAAAACTAAGAATCGATAAAGATTGTTTATATTAATTATTCCATAAATAAATGAATTTGTACGCATATTAAAATAATACATAGCAATACGTCAAGAACTTAATGAAAATGTCCCATTTACAAACATTTTAAACAACATTTTTACAGGTGGTGTCCAAATACTGCCCTGTCATACACCAAAGCATTAACGCGCGAGGCATTGTGTTAAGTAGAGATTGAGCCTAATTTAATATAGTATTCGGTTTTCAAGAAAATTATAGTCAATAAATGTTGTAATTACACACTCGTCGTTTATTTGTCCAAAGCAACGGGCACTGTAGTGGAGTTTCCAGTTTCTCATAAGGATGGTCATTTATGGAATACATTACTAAATAAGGGCTACGACATGGATGAGTTATAAGATTGGAGTAGAGAAGACGACCAAGTAAAAGAGTTTGGGGAGAAAAAAATGTTTTGTTTCGAAAAAAACGGTTGTAACAGGATACTGTTAAATTTTAGAGATTTGGTTTGTCCAGAAATGATTCTAATCAAAATAATTAGAGAAATATAAAAACATTTATCTTCAACTGATGGAAAAAAAATTTCATGACCCTGCATATACGACCTATACTATAAATATCGTTTTTAAGATTCAGGCATGAAAACGCTTGGGTGCACTTGACTGCAGATCATAGTAGGTATTCATAGCTCGCGAATAGGAAATGAAAAAATAGGATGAGATATGTTGACCGTGGGCGAGTGCTGTGAGTAGGCAGGAAGGAAAATGGCATATAAAAATTAATTTATCGCATCGTCATAAAAAATGAGCAATCAGATAGAGTTCTTTGTTAAAGCATCACCCGGTATTAGGAGGTTATTTTTAACGAGTCGACATCAATAAGAGCAAGCAATTCTAGGTATATTTTCTACCTTCAATCATGTCAGAAAAGTGCTTACGTATTCGATATTCATATCCCCTCCCATAAAAAATATTAGTCCTACCTACTTTCCCTTAACATAAAAAGAATCCAAAAGAAAGTACGAAGCATTGGTCATGATTCGTACAACATGAACAAATGTTTGTATATATGGATTCCGTCAAGCAAGACTCACTGAAAACCATTCAAAACATCCAACATATGTCAAAGGGTCTCAGAAATTCATTAGCGTTGTAAAACAACGAACAGATGTGTACTGAACATATATACATAACGAATAACGCCTCGAGTTAATACGATACAGGCCATTGCTGGCTGACAAATAAAACAAAATGAATTCCACCAGCTAGGGAGCCGTCTCGTCATTTCTCTCGAGTAGCGACCGCCACAATCCAAAAGGCCACCACTCTTCTTTTATCCGCAGAGGAAACAAATCGGGGAGAAAGATAGAGAGAGTGAAAGAATAGAATACGGAGAAGTGGGGAGGGGAAGGAAGACCGAAATAGAAAGAGGGTGACTCCTCCGAGCGCGCGTGGTTGAGGACGAGTGAATTTTCGTCTTCCCTTTTACAATCCACTTTCGTTTTTCCTCTTTTATTTAACGAGCCGAGGGAAAGAGATGTGCGCGGAGAAGAGTGGGAGGCCGACAACTAAACTCCTGGAAGGAAGCCAGGGGTCCCCGAGGAAAGGAGGGTGGCGGAAAGGGAGTACTCCGTTCGACACTGGTGGATTTCCAAAGAGCACTTTTTCTGAATACTCTTTGATCGTATGTAGACATTGCGAAGAAACCGGTGAGAAAAGCTGAAGAGTGGCTTATGACCCTTTACTGACCCTTCATAGGTACGAAGTGTACTGGTAAGCACTTTTTCTCACGATTATTCCCTCGCCTTCAATCGTTCAGAATACCTATCAGATTATCTTTCATAAAAATAAAAAGTCTAAATATTTTACCAGTCGAATTTTGTTTCGGGTCAAAACAGAGAGTTGCCCCGACAGTTAGAAGCAAATCTAGTCCCGTTAAGCGCAGTCAGCCCTGTTTTTACATCAGCCACAGAGCTTATTCAAAACTTGTCATTGTGCCAATTTTCGTAAGAGCGTGTTTACAAAAATAACCATTCGTTTCCATGTAGTTTTGGGTTAATGGTTCAAATCAATATCCAAAACCAACCGTACTTGCTCAACACTAAATGTATTACGACAATTTTTGGGATATTGTTTCAGCGTCCATCTTGGTAATTGTGTAGTGCAAAGCAATTGCCAAGTTTCATTTCCCCAAGTCGCGTTTCTGGATGAAATCAAAATGACAGTCTTAACAATTGTTCTGGTAAGGAAGCAACTACTACCCCAGCGGAGGATAGAACTCTGACTTTAAATTTCATAAGGAATCAGAGATAATCTACCTTCGAAAACTACATGAACTGAGATATTCTTAATCTGATCACGCCAAAAACCCATATCTCGAAATCGCTGTAATAATCGATATACGACCTCGTACCACAATAAGATGAGAATTCTAGGTGAACATTATTGGCTTGACCGTTTTCTATTGTGAATTGAGGAGATTATTACAAACTACTCCGTGACGTAATGGGACATAATGACATTTGATATCTAACGAAATAATTTTATGCCGACGATCTTTTTTTATCACTATTTACTACAATTGCACAAGAATATTGCACAAGAATATATCGTTATTATCGAAATAAAGCGTTAAATAATGCAAGAATACCTAAATATCGAAATATTTAATCCTTAAATTAACATTATGCTCCTCATTTCTTAAAACTTATTTCATGAAAACTAATTCTGAATCATCTGTATTTAACATGCACTTAAAAAGCTGATAAACGTTTTACCTCAGTATCTACAACTTAGAAATTAGGTTTGTGATTTAGTGTCATTATGTGATAGTATTCATGAAATCAGCACCACACCCGCTTTTGGAGAAATAATCTTTCCGTTGATCAAATCCCAATCACTCTCCCTTCAATGATTGAGTCCCGCAACGCTGTTTCAGAAAACGCGATGGACACCCCATTACTTCACGGGGTGAGAAGACCGTGAGTGCTACTTCTAAAGTATGGAATCTTACTGTTACAGCCCACGACTCTTGCAATAACTGCTGTGTTTCGAATGAAGAGGGTAATGTAACCTGAATGGGCTTTTGAGCTGTATCCGTCACAACCCAGAAGCGTGAGTTCGCGCGACCCACTTGCTGAATACCGGAAATGAGAAGTCGTAAATTTAATGATACATAACCAGAAACATGGACCATAAGAGCAGCGGAGGAAAGGAGATTAAAGGGAATGGAAATGTGGCACTATATAAGAATGATGCTGATAAAATGTACTACTATTATAGTAAAAGAGGGAGTAACCCTTAGAGAGGGTGAAGACAAGCCTACGGAACACACAGAGTAAGAGGAGTACGTATTAATGGGGTACACTCCGAGGCAAGGTAGTTTCCTGGACACTATAATTGGGAGAACAATAGCAGGGAAGAATTATTGGAGGGTATAAACAAGGATGAATTGCGTGAAACAAACGACGGGAGATAAGATACCAGCTCTTAACTCCGGAGTTGTGCCTATTTCTGAGTATCCATTCATTCAATGCGGCGAATTGCAATTTAGTATTAACTGTATCAATACAACGCCTTTCTAATGAGAGACATTATACATTTTATATTAAATGTAATTATGCGCGTTCTTCTGGACGTCGAAAACGCAGTATTGCGGCTAGTAGCCTTGCCAGGACTTTGAGGAATTTATTACGTTAAATATTAATAAAGGAATTGAAGAAAATCAGAGTAAAAGCTAGAATTCTTAAAAACTGCCCAGAGAAAGAATACTTAAGTGGTGCTCTTATGTTTTACAAAATTGCCATCGAAACCCCTTCAATCAAGATGAGCGGAGGGAAGACTAAAAAGACTCCCAGAAAGGTGCACACCACCTGATTTTGCTTGTGACGCCGAGGTAAATATTACAGTCCATTGCACTGGCAGATTAGACCATTAGGATAAAATAGGTAAGTGAGATAGACACCATCACCGGAACTTCAAGTATGCGCTTTTCCCTCGCATGTTGCACAGACATGCAAAATTCATTCATTTTTCATTCATTTTCACCCCCTCTATTTTGAATTCAAAAAGGAAAATTTACGTTACGCTTCTAAAATTTAAAACCTCACTCGAATATACGAGATATTAAATATAGTCGTATATTTTAATTCATAATGTAGATTGGTGTAAACGAGTGTAAATGTAAGAAATATCTATTTTTACAAATGGGCATTTGTGTGTGAATACATTATTTATATATTTATATATTATATGTAAATCATATATATACATATATATATATAAATATATATTCATTCAAACATCCGCCCGGCAAGTGGAAGGTCCGGTGTTCAAATCCCGGTTAAGGAAATATTTTTACATTCGTGATCTACTCAAAAACCGCCTTCCCCACATGTCCTGTGTTCGCCTTTTATGTGTTTTCCTATCCCCTTTCCTTATACCTATTTCTATGTTTGAATGAATATTTGTGCGCCGTATGGCGGGACTTCGTATTTGAATATACAGAAAAAGACGCTCTTCAGCAATGATGCAAATTTATAAAAACTTAAATTCACGGAAACAAAGAGAAAGGACACTCTCATATCTAGTTTTGACGTGTCCTTTCTCTGTTTCTGTATATTCGTATACGCACAACCATGCATACAAATAACCGCATTTTTATGCATAAACGGAAATCGCACGCAACGTTGGTTTATGCACAGAGAGTGTGTATGAAGAGGCGAGAAGGACTGAGGCTCCCGAAGCCGTACAAAGAACACAGCGGCCGGCTGAGCACGTCAGTGAAGCGGGCGATTCGGCGGGGATGGTCTCTCCATCACTCGCCGGGGAAAAAAAGGGCGAGTGCGGGGAGGAGGGGCCAGATCGCGGCCGTAAAAGGGAGGACGTCGGCGAGTAGGAGGACGGAGAGGGAGAGAGTCCAAAGGCGAGAATGAGACTTGTTGATTCCAAATGAGCGTTGAGCAATCAATGACTAGCGAAGGGGAGCGTGGCGAACAACACAAAACGAAATGACGAGCGCAGAGGAGAGGGGAGACACAAATGGTCGCTATTTCTCTCGGCGATGCGAGGGAAGGAGGGGGGATGAAAAATGAAAATGCTCGCATTGCCAGAGGTTATTTTCGATAAAAACACGACGAGTCCCGAAAACGAGAGCAGTAAAAAGTTTCGTAATTACGATGTTAGGGGAGGTGATGGAGTTCGACTTCACCGCAGGAAGGGAATCCGTATCAAGTGCTCTGTACGAGCTGCAGCATGATGCTACTTTTATAATTGCTGGAAAAAACGTAATATTCCCAAAGTTGTTATCCATTTTTCCATGCAAGGGCAAAGAGCAAGTGACTAAATGCCAATAACGGTATTATAAAAAAAACAACTAACTCTGAAAAACCTAAGAGCTAACGTTATCATTTTTTTTTACCAACTTTTAATCTAGTCTTCGCGCATATCAATATTCTTTACGAGATAAAACCACGTTACCCATCTCCCTCACACAAAACGGAGGTATGCAGGTCTAGATAAAAATGGATTACGATGCAAGATGAAAAGAAGACAAAGGACAATCGGAAATATAATTTTTGGTGACTAACAGCATGTGTGTAAATTCATTCCTTAAAATCGAAAATTTTGTATTTAATTTAACTGTGCTCAGGGTGACGTGGAACAGCTTTGTATAAAATATGGGATCCTAATGAAGTTAGATTAATTATTGAGTTTTATACGTTCAAGTAGAAGAGCTAATTTCTAAAACCTTGTTAAGATAAACTTAGTAGCGTATCTAAATTATCAAGGGAACTAGTTTGGGAATCACTCATGGAGATAAATTTAAAATATAGATTAAATGCCTTACATAAATTGGAAGCAGGTCATTTTAGCGAAGATGCTGAAAATTTATTATCAGCCCCTTTGTACTGCGGATGGAGAGATAATAAACATGAAAGAGATCAACTGTAGAACTGACGGATATTAATGCCATAGTTTAAACCAAGGTGTGCGCCATTCAGAATTTATTTGACACATTTGGTAATTATAAGCTATGGACAGAAATACGCTCCCTACCATATTAACGTGTTCATTTCAATCTCCCATTAGATGTGTATTCTTAAAGTTCATTTACATGGAAATGATCACACACAACGACACATTTTTAATCGTTTTACCTATTTACCTTAACTAACAATTTAAAAAAACCTTAATTTTTAATTTTCCAGTCTTGATATTGACTAACCCCCTGCCAAACACCCTATCATCGACTTGCAGGGTACCACATAGCTGTAAATTAAAATAATGAAATCCCTATGTGGTGCCAACTTATGTTGTTAATTGCAGCGCGCGATTCAACGCCTAGGCGATATAATTAGGTATATGTGTGAACATATAGAACCGGCGGCCAAAAACTGGCAGCTAATTACGAAAAAAACTAAAATTAAAAGTTCTGATGTTGTTAAGGTAAGAATTTGCGTATCACTCAGAAATTTGTACTAACTAAGAGCATGGAAATATCTATGACATGTTTTCTGCAATCGTAATTGTAGTACTCATAGATCAGGAAAATTATTGCTACGAAAAAAGTATTTATACCGTGATAAACCATTTGAAGTTCGAAGGAAATGGCACAAATGCAACAATACTTCTTCTACCACGTTTTCCCTCTGCTTGAAATTCAGGCGCAAATTTTAAAGGGCGTACTGCTCTTGAGAGTTAGGTTAAATCGCATTTCCGCTCAGCGTCACTTTCAATGTGAAATGGGATGCAACGACATACTCTCAGCGGCGGTGGATAATGGAATACCGAGTCCTCCCTCTCTGCTCAGAGCCACCATTACAAGGTCCAGCGAGTCACGCCAAGAATTATAATGGATGGATAAAATAAATGAAGGAAGCCTGGCACTTTTCGTGGCCCGCAACACATATATCTCACAGCTGTCTCAGGAGGGGGAGGAGATGGGGAACCAATGGAAGAGGCCGAAACACACAAGAAGCATTAAAGGCGACCCGTTACAATTTTTGAGAAAACAAAGGACTTTAAATAAAAGGGTGACGAGAGCACGTAAGCGATAATGGTCGGTTTGAATATCCGGGAACATTAGGGTATGTCAGAATTTCTAATTGATGATATAAAGAGCACGGTAGTATACTTTAAGTCAATTTCCATTTTTAAAAGGCTAAATAACCTAGAATCTTGTCATTATTTCATCGTTCTTGTTACTCGAAGCTCGAATCTTTTGCATAGAGAAGCATTTCACAAAAAGATACCTTAGGGTATGCACCTGCGGTAATCCTAATTTACATTACCTCAATTATTCTACACATTTATCGTTACTATCAATTAAGAAAAACTAAATTTTTGTACTTTCGTTCCCAACTGAAAATTCTGGGTTCGATTCCGGCTGACACCTCTACAATAACCCAACTTTACCATAGTTATTTGTCATTTCGAGTATCACAACTCTATGGGATGGAGAGAAAAGTCCTGCCCTTCTTCCCTCTCCCCTGGAGTAAAAATCACACACGCCTTAAGGCTTAGCAGGAGATTAACTCTAGTTCATTTTCTGCCTGATAAAAGAGGTTTCTCTTTTTATTTTTTAGTATAAGCTCTTTTGGTATGTAATACTGATGGTTCGAACGAGGGATTAGCTTGGCATTTTCTGAGATGTTGCGATGAGTTGATGAAGCTAAAGAAACCACCAAAGATTTTAGCAAGGCCGGTGACGTTCCAAAAAATATTGCGCTTTTGATAGAATCTGTGGCCTCCGCACACTTTGGAATTTCATTTAAAATGTTTTAAGTCCTTTTAAATGCTTTTTATTTCTGAGTTCCCATATAAAATATATCCCTGCGAGCGTGAATGCTCTTGGAGAGCACAAAACGCTCTCATGGGCATCGAAAAATAAACGACGAGCTCTGAAAGATTATGTAAACTACATTCGGGAATAATAGGTCGACTACCTCCGGTGGATTCAACGCTTTTGCTCATTTCAAAGAAACTTAGAACCTTCATATAATGAGCCGTGTCGTGGATGATGAGGGCGGGGCGCAGTGAATTGGATTGAAATGGGGAGAAAAAGACCCTTGAAAGTTCCCGAGTTGATCTTTGACATTGTGACATCTGGTCTTGGAATCAAAAGTTCTCATCTCGAAAATTCAATATACGCAAAACCACTGACACGTGAGCACAGACCGGGATGTCGACTTTCCTTACGGCAATTATCCTGATGGGAGTGACAAAATTCAAGGACTACGAACTCGCCACACTCCCCGTAGCTTCTGGGTCATATTCTCTTTTTTTTTGTCTCTCTGGTAAAATCATATATGACATTTTCATTTTAAAATACCGACCTACATCTATATTTTCTGAAATATTACGTGTAAAACTGATTTTCATAATGAAACCACGTAAGGAGAAGAATTGCGCTAGGCAAGGAGGCTTTTTCAAGGAGGAGGGAGTTGATGACGGGGACGTTGAGTAGGGAAAGGAAAACAAATGAGGAAGTACTAGAAATGGTGGGGGAGGAGAGGGGTTTGTTGAGAGAAATCGTATGGAGGCAGGAAAAATGGATGAAAGGCGTATTGAGCGGTAGTGGAATGTTGAAGAAGGTAATAGAGGGGAGAATGTTGGACAAGCTAGGTAAGGGCAGGAACAGGATAGGGATGTTGGACGGGATGAAGGGAGGAAAGAAGTACACCGAGATGAAGAGGGACCTGATATAGATTAGTTTGATAGGTGGGGAGTCACAAAATGTTTATTTGATAGTTGTGTCCATCCAAAAACCTACCTTAAACGGTAGATTACCTAATAATAATTATGGAGGGATATCGATAAAATGTGTCAAATATGCACTGAATCCTCTTCAGTTCAAAATATCATTGACGTAAAAAGATATTTCCCCGATTACGTATTCAAGCAATACTTCTTTTTTTCCGTAGGAAAAATAAATTCACCCATCTAAATGTTGATAATTTAAAAACAATTAAGCGCCCTTCGCCGCAACGTAAAAATCATGAGATTCGGTACAGTAATACATGCCTCTCAGTGCCGAAAGAATCCTCAGAAAACGGCATGATCTCGACTCAACATCATCGAAGATCGGCCTCCACCTTACGATCGGGACAGATAGTTCATGTGCAGAATAAGGAGACCTTAGGTACGCTTTTTCCACCTTTGAAAAAGGGAGAAGGACGACATCTGGCCAAGGATCCAAAGCGTTTATCGGGAAAACATGAACTGGGCATAAACAGGAAGAGGGAAGAGAGATGATGAGGAGAAGCAGGACGGAATGAGGGTGAGAGAGGGAGAGAAAAAGAGAAAAGGCTGGAGACAGAAACGGCCCCCGACTGTGCGAGGCACATGGGGAGGGTTTAAGCAGAAACGGGCGTAATAACACGAGAACGACCACACCGCGAAGGAGATTCTATGCTTGTTCGCAACGGGGGGATGGGGACGTGGCGGCCGGAGGCGTTCAAGGCGGATCATTACCCGCTGGCGAATTTTTTATCGCGGCACTTTCCTGCTCGCAGTGGGGGCGAGGTTATGATGAGGGGCCAAATGGCAGAGTGCGTGGGGCCCGCGGCCCGCACGGGGTGGGGGGACGATCGCAGGGGTAGCAGTGGCGAAGAAAGGCGGTGTATCGCATCTCTCCCTGGCGCGAAGCGAGTAACTTGGGCGTGGCGTGATCGGTCTCTCCAGCAGAAAACTAACCACGAAACGGTAAATACAATCATCACGCGCGTGAATACAACGTGTGTCGCCAAAACACACTATGCACTCCTCCGTCCTTTGGCACGCATGGGGCTTGCGCAAAAACATTCACAAATTTTCATAAATAAGAAAGGGAGGTTATGGGTGGGTCTTGGTGTGGCGTTTCGTAACCCTGTCCAAGGGGACAGCGGAGCCAATGACACAACAGCACAATATGACTAAAAGAACAAGAAACACGACCAAATAACGCAAGAAGGAAACCTATCGTAGAGTTTCCCCCATAATAGATGGGCAATTGAAAAGTTTTCTCCTTCACATCCCTTCTCATATCAAGTGCTTGTGCGATAAAATAAACGTTACGTCACCCAGTCCGGGGGAAAGGTCATGAATACTTTTTACGGGTTCTACAAACTGGTTCCGGGTAAAAAAAAACATATCATGATATACAGCATCTGCATAGACCCTTGCCGAAGAGGCTGTGATAAAGAGATAGCTTAAGTTTCAGAAATCGGTAAAACCGGAATATATTTCATTCGATTCGAGAGAAAGGCAGCGAAGCAAGGGAAACTCGTTAAAGGGACTATAAACTAGTTTTTTAAAGAAAATACATTGCGTGAGGGCAATAATTCCGAATCTAATCGCCCAAGTTGCTTCACATAAATAAACACCACGCCGCCATGATGATCATTGATTACATTCCCTGATTCCATGTTTCTGGCGTTCCAAGATAAAATTTAAGATGAACACATTTCCCAAAAACTCTTTTACTTCTTGGCCAAGTGAAATTCTGTGCTATGAGGTTTGTTAAAAACTATAATATTCAATATAATTTGAGAGCATGGGCTGTTTCAATTGAGTGAGAGGAGATTAGATTTTATGGGAGAAATGAAATAAGATACTGGTTTTTCCTTTAAGGCAGTGTTTGGCCGCTAAAATAATAATTGTTCGATATTCCTGATTTATTTGTTCAATCCAATGTTTCCTTTAGCGATTTCGTATTCCTAGTTTTAATGAACACGAAAATCACTTGGATATCTTACTTTTCTTGGCTAAGCTTTGTAGAACATCTCTACGGAATTGCCCTGAATTTCAATCATATCATAAATGCACCAAATTAGAGGTAATTTTCGTGAGGACAGCATTTACATAAATTTGAAATACATCTACATAACAACCAGTGAGCCACCGCTAGGGTGTGTGGCGGGGAGTGCTAGGTCAGCAGCCATATATTTACAAAAGTTAGTTCATACATTAATTGCCACATGTAGCAACTCGTTACCGCCTTCTTCCTTAGTTCCTTGAGGACCCACCCCAAAACAAACTTCCAGAAAGAGATTAAGACGTAAGGAATACGGTCAACTTAACCTCCCACACACTCTAAAAATGCTCTCCTTGCCTAGTCAGTATAAATGTATTTACACGATGAACTGAAATTCAAAGGTTTGTCTAGGCGTTGAAACGCCAGTTGTGCATAATGCTAAATTAGTGAATACAGCAAATTGTGTTCTCCATAAACTTTCATCAAGAAAGAATACGACGAAGAAAAGACCAAGGTACACATATGTAAATGCCAATACGTTTTCCTGCTGAGAAGGCCATGCTTAAATTTTATTTTTCGCATACAAACCCTCTACACTCAAGCTGGAAATCGACAAAAAAAGTACATCTATCTGAATCACTCTAAAGGCATAGAATAGGAATAGGATCCTCTTGATACCTGATTATATGCCTTATCATGAAATACCACAAATACAAAAGATTAATCTTCAATCGTCTAGTTGATAGAGCTAATTGGCATTAATACAATTTCCCCTCGACAATAGTGTGCGTTCGGGAGATTATTAAGATGAGGCAGAGGGAGACGTGAAGGAGGATTTGATTTAGTAATGGTGCGGTCTAGAGAAGCGGTTGGGACGGCCTCTTTTTGGGGAGAGTGAGTGAGCAGAGAGGGGGGTAAACCAGGGCAACGCGAGAGGGAATTGCCTGAATAAGAAGATGGGGAGTGAGCGAGGGAGAATCTAGGCTGAGAGAAGAAAAACCAGTGAGAATTCAGGAGAGTAGCACGGGGCGAGGGAAGGACCAATTGTGGCAAAAAGAGGATAAGGAGCATGGAGGGAGACGGGATAAGGGTTTTAGGGAATATGGGGTGAGGCGTGAGAATGAATGGGGGCGGAAAATGGGGTCAACGAGGGTTTCTGTAAAGCCCTTCCGTGGCCAAGGGGTGCGAAAGAGGAAATGGAGGACAAAGGACGATTGAAGACGAAAGTTATTAAGGAGTAAGGCGGGGAGGGAGGAGTAAAAGCCCTCTACGGGGAAATAAAGACGTATCTACGGAGAAAACTAAAGGATTCCTGAACATTGAAAGGATACATTTTTTCAGGGGGAAAGATTAGAATGGCGAGTACCGAAATCTTGTCTCTTAACGTATAGCTACGGTAAATTAGCCAGGCTGAAGAAGAAATCATGCTCATAATAATTCTCAAACCCGCGTGATTCATTCGACTTGGTTAAGAGATGGGTAGATGAGTGACTGCAAGTGTCCAAAGAGTTATTTCTCGAGAACAAAGAAATTTTCCGACAGGAATTTGGAAGAGGAATAAGAAAAATAATTCAACTTAACAATAATACCTCAATACCAGTACAATAACAATATAACAAAAATACTTCAATTAGGAGCAGCTTGACCAAAACAACTTCAGAAGTGAACCCTCACAGTTATGCCATCTTAAGTACCACGAAGAAAAGTACGTAACTAGGGTGAATAGGGTATGATTATTATAAGGAGGGAAAAAGCACATTAACATTCCACACAAATTATTCAATTCAACTCCTGATTTCTATGCATTTGCGAACATTTCAAGGTGCAAAATCGATCGATCAGTTACTAAACGTGAGCGAAATATTAAATTTTCTACCCTTTTTTTAGAAGGCGTAAACACCTAAAATACCCACAATCAATGCAAACCGAAGGAAAGGTGGATATGGAGAAAAGTTTCATCTTTTAAACTGGTCTAAGTCTTCAACCTGACCCCACTGAATTCACAATAGGGGTACTTAGTAATAATTCAAGTATCAAAAAATATGGTAACCTCTTTCAAAAAATTGTACAGAGTTCAAACAAACATCGTGAACGAGATAAACACTATCGAAACGAGAAAAAGTATGCTATCATGGAAAGATTCACTGCAGTTTACTTAAATAAAAACCGTTCCAATCACATAGTTTAAAGCGTTAGTGATTCAAAATTTATGGAACAAAAATACACGGAAAAGGTTATCGGACGAATGCCGTCTGTACCTTGGGATGTAAATGGTCCAGCATTTTCAGAGGCTCCCTGAGAGTAATAAGCAATACCGATGTACTTAGTACATATTTATTAGTTAAGGGCAATAAATGAGGTAAGCCCTACGCTCGGCTAACAGGGGCATCGCTTGGCTGAAGTTGGAATTAACTGCGACCTATTCCGTGCATTTTCGGCTGTAAATAATCCACAGTAATGGCTTCTCTTCGGGGGAGTTACGCCAGGGAGGTAGTTAGAAAGGAAAGGGAGGGAGGGAAGAGGGGACGGGCGGGCGCTAAGGGAGGATTGAGGGCGGAGAAGGGAAAGGGAGATACTAGTCTGGATGCGCGTGGGCCGCAGGCGTCTGTGCGGTCGGATGAACGACCTCGGGGTGGAATATTTATCGCTCTATTGTCGGGGAGATTTCGCCCTTTGAAATGCGAACGGAACCAACTTTGGCGGAAATTTTACAATCCTATCGCAGTTTGGGGAGAATGTTTGCCGACCTAAGCAAGAGAATCGTGAGACCGTAAAAGATCCAAGAGATCTTGCAATCATCTCTCTTCTTCTTGGAACATTCCCCATGCCCGTTTTTATTTGTGGTCGGCCCCGCCGTTGTGCTCCTAATTTCGTCCATATTCTCCATGACTCACAGCCTGGAGATCTATGGCACACACGGCCAATGAACGAGGAGATGACAACCTATGCATACGCATACAGTTAGTGTGGCAGGGAGTGACTCAACACCAGGCATGCAATATCAAAAATGAAGTCTTCTTATTGTTCCAGTAAATATGTTAAATAAAATAATGTAGATAAAAATAGCTACAGGAACAAATGAACTGCGGTATCTAAGGGTGAAACAATAGCCTATACATTTGCTGTTAGTAAATAGAAGGATAACAAACTAAGGTCGAATGCAACATATATTTACGCAAAATATATTGATATTGATACGAAAACTGTGACTTGTCCAGGGTGTCACATCAGAACTAAGGTGTTTGATTAGGTATTTCTTTCAATGCATACCCCTTGCAACTACGCCAGAATCCTACTTGACCCTGGAAACTGGCTACTTCGATTTCAATGAGACCAATGAAAAAGCAATATCACTTGTCATACCTCAGTCATCTGCATTGGTTAGCGGTCACCATTTAATGGTTACCACCTAACCCTACCTGAATATCCAATACCCTTAACAAAATCCTACACCGAAACAAAGCTTAAAAACCCTAACCATATGTCTCAGTATTAATCTACCTAACAGCCCTGATACTTCCTAAAAATAATAATAATAAACCTTCCTACCCTGGATTCTTAATAAAATAAAAAAATAATAAATAAATAACCTACTAAATTACCTCCATATATGCACTAACTTTCCCTCAAACGGATTGTAAATCAGGAGTAGGAGTAGCTAATAGGTTTACTACCTCCCAATCTGGCCATGTAATAGTAATTTTAATAACACATACTAAGCCAGAAAAAAAACAAAATACTACAATCACCCTTTGCTTAATTTCAGAGGGTGGAAAAGTTTATGAAATCCAAGTTCTAACATACAGAAGAATGAATGTACATACGCGTAAATATATACAGAATGGCCGATTTGGATACAGTGGATGGCAAGTGAGTCAGCCAAGGTTTCCCTATCTCATCCATTTGGAGACCAATTAGTCTCAAAGTGAGAGCAGAAAGTATTCAGTAGCATTCCACAAGCAACGCAAATCCAAATATATCGCGATACGCAGTAAATCTACAATTCTCTCCCACTTACAGCGAACTCCTCTGATTTATCTCCCAGCAATTAACGCCTGCGAACTTCTGCTGGAACATGCAACTCATAACCTTAGAACCTGTATCTCGCAAAACATGTTTCTGGTTATAAATGCCTCAAATAAATCGCTTTAATACAGATGAGCGGGATAATAAAACACTCTTTTGGAATTCCAATTTTGGGAACAAACGTGCCTGTCTGTTAATTATTTACGTCCTAGTAAAATGTACATTATGATAATTCAATCTGCAAGGCTTCGAATAAAAACTTTAAATTGCTAAAATGTTGGCATTCAAAGATTTCTTCCCTTCTTTCAATATAACTGATCATGTTTTCGGAAATGTTATCAGCAAGACTTTTCAAGGGAATGATTATCAAAACAAAGAAATTATAAAAGTATGTATATAAGAATGTATGTGTGTTTGTGCACGAATGTTTTTGGACATTAGCTGGCATAAATTATAATGAATGCATGAACTAATATTTCTGCATGAATGGTTGATTCCCACACGCCATTAGAGCAGCCTGTGGAGTATTGCGCAGATGTAGAAGACTGAACATAAAATTAATTTATCTGTCAACATTTGTATAGAAATAAAAAGCAATAAAACACTTGAAATACAAAACAAGAAAAATATCTTACCTCTTGAGTCAATATCCAAAATTTATACGGCAGTTAATCTAGAATTCATACTTTTCGGAACCGAACCAAGAGTTATTCGTCCTCAATTACCCAAGATTAGAGTAGAAAAAACGATTATCTACGCCTCAGGGTTATACGTATTCGTATTTTGTTTGACCACATGCCCACATAAATAGAAAAAAAGAAGGCTTGACGTATTTATCATAACCTTAAGCATTAAATGTTCTGACAGTAACTTAATCTACAATTCCGTGAAGTATTGGGAACAATAAAAATTAACAGCCTGAAAGATAACTATTAAGTTAAGGCCATACCCAAATCTCAACAAGTAGAAACCAACTCTGTGCAGTTAAACATTTCACGGACTGGCAGCAAATCATCCGAAATTGAAAAGAACCTATTTCTCTCATTCTTACCGACTCGAGTCACGCACAGGAGAACTGCGTTCCGTTCTAACACGCCAACAAAAAAGCAGATGGGGAAAGAGGAGGAGGTGGAAAAAGGGCGAGGGGGTGGGGGTGGAAGGACCAAGACCTGGTATGGGGGATCCGGAATGCAAATGATTTTCGAGTGGGGGACCGCGATCGGAGGGTGTTGGGGGAGGAGTGGCGACAAACACACAAGGGAGGCGATTCAATAATGCTAATGAGTGCCGCAGGGACGGAATCTATATGGATAGAGATGAGCTGCGAGGGAGGTGACTTCCAGCTGCTGTTTGAACCCCGCGGTGTTGGAATTATTGCTACGCGGGGATATAGAACCGGAGTGTGTGGGCGTGGAGGAATGCTAATAATGATTCACATAGGGACATATACTGCTAATACCACGGGAGAATAACGCATCAGTTAAAGCCGCCGGAGAGAAGCTTACGACAGTTGTCGTGGGATTAGGACTACATGAATGTCGTTATGACACGGAAGCATATTCCCTAAGCTTACGATTAACAAGAGAAAAATGACGATTGTCTAAGACTTTCTACGCAAGAATCCAATAGTTAATGATTAGCTTCAATTTAATTTAACTAAGACAACTTTAAAAAAAAAACTTCGTATTATACAACGATACATTCCTTTCGAAAATGGAAACAGGGATTAAGGATTCCAGCGAATATTACTTAAAATAACACCAACTCTTCTGAAATATTAAGCAAATCTCTCACTTTCTGACTCCACACCGTGTACTGCTTTCGTGAATTTTAAAGCGTTCCTAATGAAATACTTCATAGGGGACGAAATTTTTGCAATAAATACAAGCAAAAATACATACATGAGCACCAAAAATACATACATGAATGAATTTGGGATTTTGAGAATCATCCAGTGAGGGCAAGTTATGAACGGAATTCGTAATATCACCCCATCAAGTTGAAATAGAGATAAGTTGTATGGACAGATAACTGAATTTAAACACCTTCGCGAAGCCATTACAAAGTTTAAGGACTGCATTTAGAACCGACTCTGGTATCTAGGCGTCTGCTACGTTCGAAATTGAAAATGAAATATTTAACTCAGGAGACTGATAAGTGAATCCTAGACCTAAGACGACTATTAATGCAGTGAATATATTTACTTTATGCGTGATACTGAGTTTTAACCCCCCTTGCATAAGTTAGGGAAAGTAGTACGGTTACTTGTGGTGCATTTCCTTTCCATTAACAAAAAAATACTTTGATTTTTATTGGATGTCAAACAAAAAAACATATTTTCCGTAATAACCTCACTGAGTTAAAGAAAATCACTCTTTATTTAATTTTACCGGCACAATATATCAATGAGGCACCACGATGACATAATTCTCTCCTCTAAGGACTCCCTTCAGTTGGCCAGAATTGATGATTAATGTCTCGATCCGCACCGCATTGATCAAGACTAATTATTACAGCCATTCATCGAGAAACAAACGTAAAATGACAATTTCTGAGGTGGGGAGGTAGTAGCTTTTTCCCCAACTAGTAAATTAGCCAACATAACTTCACATTGCGTGAACCCAGTCGTGTGGCAAAGGGATACCCCCGGGCATAATTTGATAAAGTTTTAACTGTTACACTACGCAGCACGGAATTTTAAGTCATTCGCCGAAATGAGGAGGGACACAACAACTGATAAACTAACGCGACGAGCTGAAGAACGTGAAAGGAAGAACGTGGAAGGGACGAAGGTGGAGAAGGGGCGAGGGGAGGAAGTGAGCGAGACCCGAATCGGGGGCCCGAGTGCTGATAATGCGAATCACGAGCGGCAGAAGTACTAAAAGACGAGGACCTGAATATGTATTCCTCCCCCTCGTAGATCCGCCCCCGGCCACACCTTCCCTCAATTCCTCTGTCCTCACGGATATAACTCCAGGACCCCATTCAACCTGCCTTCGGGGAATGCCACAGCGAAATAGAGAAGTACCGGGGGAAGGCGGCACCCTAAGGGGAAGCCGGCGGAGAAGAGATTCGACAAACTATCTCCAGGGTGGGGGGGGGTCTGCGAGAGACTCCATGATTTCCCCCGAAAATACAGAAACTTGGCTTGACGGGTGATGTGAACTTGAGTACTACTTCGCGAAACCACGTCAAGTTTAAATTTTATGCAAACTTAAATTGTTTTACTAAGCTTGGTCACAAAATTTCTCGTCCAACTTCGAATTCACATACATTTGAAGACACCCAATGAGGTTACTTCCGCGGTGAAAACCGCGTCAGCTGCCGGTAATGTCATGGGTCGTCGTAGAATCAGATGTTACCTCTTGCTGTGATAGTTTTTTCGAAATTCTAGCAGTACAATACAAAACCCAAGCGTTTTAGAAACAAAAACGCAATTATATAAATCAATTATATTGAGGAGTTCGAAAAAGTTGAAGAAAAGTAGTTCGATCGTGTATAATTTTCACCGAACTAAAAGTACATACATGTTACGTAATTTGGAAGAAAACGCACTGCAAGAGGCGACGTACATCTGTAACATTTTAAATCATTAAATTCGTGATTCTCTAATACATATTACGGACATCGGCCACAGTATAGATCACCAACAATGTATGAATGCAGTAAAGTTCTCTTAACTTTCCTCAAAATATATAACTGCCTGAGATAAAAAAAGCACATTTTTAACTATTAAAAGGAGTTCCACGGACTATAACAATGATCAATGTGAGTGGTAGGAAGTAAACGCTACCTTCGAATGTTCAATGATGAAACAAAAAATTAAAATGGTACAATGATGGTAGTTGTTACAAATTTTGCTAATGGACCATAAAGAGTAGCCTTTTAAAAAAAATTGAACATATGAATATTTAGGAATATATCGTTTTAGACGGGTGGCATGCAACACCGTAACTTAGCGAAGAGCAAGAATCGCGAACAATTCCTTTCGAATACCTTGAGTCACGAATGCCTCGTGATACGAAGTGCCATCCATATAAGTCGGTCCCAAGCATCTCTTAAGTAGTCAGTTTTTTTAAAGATGCAAATCAATCTGTAAACGTTCTTCCTAATATTATGGCAATAGCAAACTAATGGATTCATCTCATTAAACACATTCACTGTATAAGGATAGATATATCTGTAAAATGTTTTCAAACTTTGCGTCAGATGACCAACTACTGGCTATTTTAAGGTTAATCTGACATGGAGGGCCAAAACAAATACTGCTAACTTATGCCTTCTTCATAAAGTTCTGTTTTAACAATACTGCATCTTATGTTTACTTATACTACTAAAGAATCGAACGAAGATATATCAAAATAAGATGCTTGGACATATTCAAATGTTTAACCTAATTACAACTTAAATTATCATTCTCCCATTTTATGATTTCTGTGATTAAGCATATGCATGATATCTAAAGAAAAATCCAAAAAATTACTTCTGTTAATTTATTTATTGTCTTTCACTCTTTTACTATCGGAAGGAAGTTCCACCTCAAAAAAGACAGGGAAAAAATTAAGTATAGCAGTAACTTCAATGTTAAGCTTTAAGATTAAACGTTATAACACACAAAACTCACCGTTGAACTTTCAACTCCATTAAAGCTTATGCTCGAAGGAACACAAATATTATAACAACAGTGAAAGCATAAACACGGTAAAAATTCAAAAATTAGGACGGCATAAGTGTAGACCAGTTCTTATGTGAGACGCCCTACTACAGGTACTAAAAATGACATTTATGACGGATGGGCCAGTTTTGAATTATTTCAATATGGCGCTATATGGACTAAAACGTAAAATTCTGGGTTGGGGTTCCTCCTCTATCAAGAAAAAACGCCAATGTGACCACAGTTTCTTGTCCCAGCCAAATGGAAACATGCTACGCACATATATCACACCTCGAATGATAACTATGATACCAGTGAGAAACCACTCCGCACACGGAAACCGAATCATGGGCCTTGATGCTAGAAGCCGAAGCGACTAGCCACCGCATCTCACCTCATCCCAAGGAGCTTAAAATTCGATGATAGAACGGAAACGTTGAGTGGAGAGAGACGGATGGGTCCGGCGGCAAATATTCACCATCAAAAACGCTAAAAATGGAAAGGGGGAGAAAGTACAGCGGCAAGGGAAAAAGGGGTTGAGGGACGCGAAGTGAGGGGGTTGGCCCAAAACGGCCCGGAGGAAGGGGGAGGGAGGAAGGCCCTTGTCGCTGCGAGGGAGCCGAAGGCCGCCACGTTGCGATACGGGGTTATCGAACGATCCACAAACCTTTCCCTTCCTCCTGGCAACCCTCCCTCCCCCGCATGTACGTTTGCCTCTCGGAGAGGACGAGTGGGCGGGGAAGGAGGATTCAAGGGGAGTTTAGAAAGAAGAGAAGGGTTTCTGGCGAGCACTTGGGTGGCTGCACCACAGGCTTTCTTGGCTGGTGGTGGAGGGATGGGGCGGGAAGGATAGATACACCCTTGCGGTCGCCCGGGGTTGTTAACGGGTGGTTGCCCATGCATACATATCATTTCCCGACTCGCTCCTCCATCTTTCTCTCCCTCCCTCTCTTAATGCGGACTAGGCACTTTCACGCGACACCACCGCAATCGACGGCCGATGGATAGCACACTCCGTTTGCCGTCGGTGATCGCCTCCCCTCAGAGGGAGAAACCGTTTACCGCTCTCGTGACGCGGAAGCGAGTCCGGTATATAACTGCCGCGACTACAAAAGCATTTAACTCAAATTCTTCAGTGAAAGCATGAGTGCAGTGCTGGCTACTTCTCGATTCCCATAGCGGATTCGTGACTCCTATCTCCCACGAATAAACATCGACAACTTCTCGAATGGTCAAGGATAGGCCCAAATGACCTTTTGCTAAAATAAGCTGAGTAGTATTTTGCTTGCCCAGAATAGTGATAAAACTTGATTAATCACTGGTGTCACTTAACACGAATACAACATAAATTAACAGAAATGAATGACCATTGCCGAATGAATCTCCATTACTTACGACAGATATTGCTGGAAGAGGCACGGGATAAATCGATCATAAAATTGGTTCTCAAGTAATGGGTCACGGATAGCCAATAAAACTCGTAAATTCCTATTTTCAGGAACGGAAACTAGAAAGAAAATGTCTTCTTCACTGACATGTTTTGCGCGAATATCCAGCGTTCACAAAGAGTGCCAATAGGAAAAAGAATTATAGACACAGATAAAGGATCAAGACATTCTAAAATTAGCATCAAGATTTGTGAAATTTCTTCACATCCGAGAATTCAGGGAAGTCATTTATTAATGAATACACATTTCCCTATAATCATACTCTTTTAGGAGTGGCATAAGAGAAACACTATCTATTGAACAGATAACAGCACTGAAGCAAGTAAACTTAAGTCCAACTTTATTATTATATAAATGATGCAATCAGTTTCATTCAGTACCAGAATCATTTTATCAGATAAAACCCTAGCTGTTATAGAAACAGTAATATTTATTATATCACCCCGCCGGAAAATAATCCTACCAATGATACACCATATACAACCTTAAAATGTCCTTCACTAGGAAAATTCAGTGATAATGATATCTGTAGACATTTAGGAAGGCTTTTCATTACATTTAATAAAAGAGGCTACCACACAGCTTGACAGAAATTGTTGGAAGTCTTTCTTTCTCCGATGGTATATTTCCACTTCACACCCACGCTGGAACACAGATAGAAACTGAACGAACCTTTCTCCCATGGTATGGGGATAAAAATTGACTGAAAAAGAGCTCGCACAGTATTCTTTTCCTTGGCGGGGTGGGGAGAGAGACGAAGAAGAAGGCGTTTGTAACGCGGCAGGGGAACAGCTGCGATGAACGGCGTGAGATCCCCCCTGATTCAGGGTACGCGTGTACCCTTGGAGCACCCGGGCTGACTGCGAAACAGCTGCGAGGGCGGAGAAGTGGGTCACATCGATCAGGAGTTGATTCAAACGACCTCCACCAGGGGGATTTCGGGGCGCCACCGCGGAACCCGCAGCCTTAATTGGCTTACGCACTCACGCAATGCAAGAGGCGGGAAGGAGGTGAGAGGGGACGGGGAAGGGAGGGGAGGGGAGAAAGGCAGTGTGGGGACCTGGAGGCCGGGCCATTTCCACATGCAAATGAGAGCTTGAGTATCAAAAATTATCGGAAGAATATTATTGATGAAAGGGTAGAGTCCCTACCTCTGGGAAACCACACAATGCACATGCAACCATCTGTACAACCTATCGCTGGGGTGGTTTCAGCATGGAGACCGACGGCAGAATTCTAATAAATCCTATTTACTCATCATTTTGCACGAAATAATTCCAGAGAACAAAACCTTAATATGAATGCATAACACCAAAAACGCCGAAATAGTATTGCGTTATGGTTATTCCCATCTTGTATCAGCTAAATCGAAAACGAAAACCATCCATCCTATTTTTAGCCTATCCTAACGCATAAATCATGAAAATGGCTTTTTTTCCAGTTAGCCCCTTATTGTTCAGCCGCCCGCAGTGCTTAGGGGTCCTGCGTGGAGCTGCGTCGCCTGGATCTCCCGTTCATCATTTTCTCGTCTCGGAGTGAGATTGGCCGTAAAACTTTCGGCGCTGATTGCCATCGAAAACAATACGATATCGATCACCGAATCCGTAAATCACCGAACTCGTAAAACTCATCGATTGAATTTCGATAAATCGGAGATATCTACGAGCCTTGACTCTCACAATGCTTTCGTAATGGAAACGAATCGAGGCTATACCGGGGATGGCTCCACATTCGCACGCTTTGCAACCATAGACGAGCTAGGAAGTTCAACTTGCCATGCCGATGGCAGACATGTTAATTTGACTCATATTTCTACGAAAACTTTCAACCATTACAACTAAAAGTCATTTCTAGAATTTTAAATTGGTGAGAAGTTAATATTAGATACGGCCTTTCCGATTAATCATCGCTCTAACACCAAGAGTTAATATTATTTTGAATATCTTAACACGTGAATAATTCCCTCCATGTCCCTATCACTCGATTTTATCATGTTATTTGCAATCACCAATCAGTGGGTGCAAGCACCAATTTTGGTGCTACCATCCCCTGCCACACACCTTTTTGGTGGAATGTGGGTATATGTATATGTAGGCACTATTTAATAACTTACGAAAAAAGGAAGTATGTTTAAAGTGATCACTCATTTCATTCGAATAACTATTTTATAATTTCACCTTAATTCTTAAACTTGTAAATGACTCAAAGAACAAAAGAATATTTTTTGCAATTTTAAAAGAACATTTGCGAATCTAAACATGTAATTCAGTGATAGAGAAACATTGTTCTACCAACGGCTGGCAAAACAGATATTACCCGAGCTTGCGGACTGCATTAGGAGCATTGAGCGAAAGAAGGAGTTCCTTGTTGCATTTATTTTATTTATTCCGTTAATAAGTACATTATGTGACTGAGAAATAAAAATTGACCTTTAAATTCAAAAGTAAAATTAATATTTTTCACAAAAATCCTATGTTAAATTACATTGCAAATATCATGTAATTTAAAATAAGTCATCATCAGCGTCACGGGCCGCGATTTTTGCTCCACTGATCTTCTCTACTAACGAGTTCTTCAATGTGTTAAGATTACTTCACTAATCCATGTCATTCTAACGCTCAAGACGAACACCGGGTTACAGAATATAGAAAAGTCACGAACTTAAAGAAAATAAATCTTTCCGTTTGTCAGTATAATGCTCTCCATCTGAATAATAAGAACACGATGCGTCATTTTTCAAAGTGAAACTGAAATTTTCGTAATTTTATGACGACTATTGATTTTTCACAAATTGAACAAATGACCTTAGGCACAGGAACAAACAAAAAACCATGGAATTTCATCATACATTAATAAAACATTAAAAAAACAGAGACCACCTTTTTAGGCCCCGACTACCGAGTCATGAAAAATTATGCAATTAATTTCAAAATATTAAAACAAGAACCCTTTCAGAGAGCTCTCCTCTCAGCCGAAACAAAGAGAAACTCTGTCACGTGAGTGGAAGTATGAATCATCAGCGGCAGAGTCTTCTGTTTCTTCATGTAGCGACTGTATAACATTGAATGCGGGCTGAAATGAACATAATTCAAAAGCACCAACTCGAATGACAACACAGAACCGGCGTGCGACAGAAAAAAATGTGATATTTTTAAGAAATAAGTTATCGCCATTTTTGTTTTTTGACCAGGACGGAATATAGAGCCATAGTCCTCAGGCTATGAATACGCTTGCTACATAAAAGGAAACGGAGTTAATTTCCAAATAACTATTTACATGAGTGTAATTTATTGTCATTACACTAATTTAAACTGTTATTTGAAAATGAGATTTGCAAAACAGATTTCAACCATTTCTATCAAGTAGTATAGCATTTCCAGCGACTGACCTATTTTAGCCTGTATGCGTATCAAAGACCCAGAAGCAATAAGATCACGGTGACGACTAGCTCATTATGCAAAGTACAAGCAGACTATGGTCGAGTGTGCGGATTTCACCAAAGGCAATGAATCATGTGTTGTCCCGTACAATATTTTTCCAGTATTCGTTTGAAATGTGGCATACGACAGACCATTCAGACGCTTTCCAAATGCCACATCTACCAAATTATACATTTCTTCTGTATTTATTCTCAGGGAATCCAAAAGATATTTCTCACGTCTATGAGCCCAAAACCACCCACTCGCCAGGCGAGCATTTTACCCACTAGGTCATGACTCGCATGCGCGCGCGGAGTAAGTGGAGCGATTGGAACACGTCATACGGCCTCGAGTGAAAGTACGCGCACGGCCTGCCACGTTCATTCATGAAAAGGTCGGCGGAGAGAGGAGTTGGGCGGGCACCAGGCCACGGAAGCGCACGGCGGACTCCCAGTCGTGCTCTCTTCAGAACGATGCCTCTTTATACACTAAGAGGTACACCACCCACAAGACCTGGAGAATTTATTTTTCTACAAATTTGAGAAACCCGAAAGTAACTTCTAGACCCCCAAAATGGAGACGGTCATCAAGGCGTAGGTAAGTTTGATAGGTGAGAGCTCAAGAGAGTGAAAGTCCGAGGTCGCGTGAAATTCACACGTTCAGGTTAAGGGGATCTCAAAGGTATTAGGTACCAGGGGTTTCCCAGAAATGTCAGGTACTCGGTAACATAACACAGAGCTTTGGTGATGATGAGGCAGTCCCGAGGCGTCATCCGAATTTGAACCCGGGTCTTACGGTGAGGCGATTACGAACTCCGCTCTGTTCACTATGACACCATGCCACCCATCTATTCGAATGCCGAATATACGTATTAATAATTTTTAATTTCGCAACTAGTAATATTAACACTCAGCTGACTTAAAAACCCGTACAGATAAGTGAAAATAAATTTTGATACATACGTAATCACATTCATAGGAAGAGTTACGGTGAGGTAGAAAAAAAGGAATGGTGTAAAATGAATGCAGTATATATCAACGGGGTCTCCGGGTGATATCTAGGTGTTATCACAAGGAGACATCAATATTTTTATTAATCATTTCTTACCATCTTTCCTTAGTGTCCCCGTCAAATCTCTCCTCCTTGTGAAAGCTTCTTATCTAAAGCACCTTTTATTCGCACGTCACTCGCAAAATTTAATAAATGAAAGAAAAATGGTATCCTTCAAGACCCTATGAAACGAAATACTCGAGGAGACTACTATCCTGACTACTTATTTCTCAAGCTGGAGCATGACTCAATAAGTATACTATAATAAAACCAAATGCAGCAAAACAAATATCGAAGGCAAACAAATCGAAAACTTCGGTTGATATACCTAGCTTCAAATCACTAACCACGAATAATTCCGTTCAGTTACTGAAGGTTGGCGACCTAACACCCCCTGACACACACATCCTGGGCGGCTGGCAGGGTACGGCGTAAGAGTGGATTTCCGTAATTATGGACGACCACAATAGTGAGATCGTTAATGCGCTGGTCAAAAAATCCAGAGTCGAATTTCGTCACGGGAAATAGACGCGTTTTTAAATTACGATTACTTATTTAAATCAAACAAAATTATGTAAATTTAGCAGTAGAATCAACAAAGAGTAGATGAGACGCAGAATTGGGTCTACGTATTTGTGATTATAGTCAAACCTATAAAAACAAGGGTGCCAATTCAGATAGCATGTAGGGATGAAAGTATATGTTTTAATATATCACCCATTAATAACAGTACATGTTTGGTAACGTGATGTCCAACATGCCTTGTATTTATTCTTACCCCGACAGATGAGTTACGGAAATCTGCTACTCAATCCGGCTAATAAAATCCCTACGAATGCTTATAAAAAACCAAGAATCGTAGGTAAATCTCCCCTCTGTCTATTTTCATCTGTGAGGTGGGAGAACGCGGCTGAGATCACCGCACGATCGCCGAGAGAAGACGGAACTGTGGAAGAGCGTGGATCGGACGGCCCTGACGTAAATGAAGATTCATCAACCTTTACTTCATCTCCAGGAAAATACTTTTTGTGCATTTACGGACTGAAAGCAATGGCACTTTCAGAAATACCACGAGAGAAGCACTGCCCTAGTCCATACCACTTCACTAAGGGGAGGGCAAGGCACTCGCGCAGCGATTTCTAAAGGTTAAAAAAGAAGGGAGCCCCTCGTAAATAACAGGAGAACCAAACGGTTCAGAAAGATCGATCGATTAGGAAGCGGTGTAGGGTGAGGGAAGTCGCCGGGGACCCATTCCCTATTCACTGTCGAATACCGTGGAGCACCCTTTGTCCCACGCACCCCCTCGCCCCGACACAGTAAAGCGACGGACTAGAAGAGTTATAAACGTCGTCTTCCTACCGCCCTTCATCTTCTCTCATTCCCTCGAGAGATAAGCATGGCCGTGGGTGGGAGTTTTATGGAATGGCGAAATTCCTGGACGAGTCTTTCTCGTGTCGGGCTGGTTTGACTGCCTTGGCCATTCGCTTCCTCTCTTTGCCACATCAATTCGCCGCGGGAGACCACCAGGGTACTTTGGCACCAGCACAACCATATGTGGGAGTCACTGGCCCCATCAATGTCCTCTCGTTCACAATAGAAGCTTCTCAGGCGACCATTTCGTTGAGATCGTGAAATTCTGCTGACCACAGTCTAAATTTCAGTCACGATTAAATTTCCCTGGTTACCATCTCATGGTCTTGGCTTAGGTTTCCTTTTAAAGTCGGTTTTAACTTTGGGAAGGATCAATAATCGAATATTTCAATTCAAATTAAAGAGATAATAAGAGACAAGAGACAATAGACATAATAATAATAAAAGAGACAATATAAATTTTTACGCAATTAATGAAAATAATAAATAAAAGAGATAAAAGAAAAATGAATCGTGGACAAATGTCTTTGTTCGTTTTGCGATTCGAATTTAGAGCGAGGAAGCTCTCCATCCCTCCCCAATCAATTCGGATTATTTCGCACTTAAAATAGCTCTTTTTCCTCACATCCATCCTAATTTTCCCAAAGACGTATTTGCTACACAGTCTTTTCGAGGGGCCTCCCCATATATTTTCCCATCCCTTGGTTTCCAAAGGAATTCATTGAACTCATCCGATTCTTCCTTTCTGCTTGGTATTTTAAATGGAATTTTCCTCCTCTACCCTCGTACTTGCCTACCAGCTGCTCATTTTATGACCCCTACTCCCTGTAGCATTCGTATGCCTGCAGCACTAGCTTTCCAAAGCTCAAATTTTTCTCATTTGTATTTCCAGTGTTTCATGCCTGTAACCCAGAGACGACAATCTCCAACATGAATGTTTTGACTCAAAGCTTCTTAATTAGTAACTCTATTTTCTTTGAGGGCAATATAATCGCGAAGAAAGAGGACACAACTTAGACTTTTTGAGAAAGAAAGGCACCTGAGTTTACTTGCGACACAAAGGGTATGACTATGTCAACAACTATTTCGATATATTCACTGGGATAAAATAAGAGAGATGCCCATCGACACAGACAGATTCACGTACTCGTTCTTCCTTTGTACGATACGGAATCATAACCAAGTCGAAGGAACAGAATATATTACCTTAAAGACTAGAATTTAATGAAATAGTCAAGCACACCAACTACTGCATGATATATATATAGACATTCATGCGCACGGGTTTTTGCGTATTGGCTAACATATATTCAAATGCATGTATGAACTAATATGTCTGCTTGTATGGCTGGTAGCCTTACACCATCCACCACAAGCCCTCGGGGCGACTCGCGAGGTATTGTGTATTTGAAGATGAATAGTTTCCTCTTTACGATAAACCCCTCAAGCATCAGCCTCTCCACCTTTGATGTACACAGAACCTCTTTCATTCCATATTTTTTTGCTTCTAGGGTAGGTAAAATATATAAAACTTTCTCTTTTCATGGAGCACCGTATCCCGGTTGGTTGGTTCATTAATAATTACGTATATGGTCGTGCAATGCTGAGGATTTCAAATCATCTTGAACACATTTCCAGACGCGGACGCACCTATGGGAACAAACCGGTGCCAATATACATATCTTTACCAGCATTTCTTACTAGTTTAAGGAACTGATGATGCAAAGAGACATAAGGTAGTTCGGTGCTTCAATTAGCCAAATTTGTTTCCTACAACTCACCGAAAATATCCACCGCAAGCATTTCGTTGCCAATATTAGACTAAGGAAAAGAAAGTGTTGTTGGAATATACAACAATTTTTGTTTACCATTAAAATGAATCTAAGTCGATCGTGTTATCCTCTCGAATTGTATAACATAATAACGTAATCACGTAAGATCAAAGATATGAGTGCACGCTAAGCGAGTACGACTGTTACGGGAACACTTCCTAGCAATCATTTTCAAAGAAGTATCCAGGTAGTATTAGCGTGAACCGGCATCAGTGGCGAAGCGCCATTTCAATTTGGAAAATAAGCTTATTATTAAAGTTGGATTAATAAAGTTATTTTTATCGATGTTTATCACTTTATATACCTACGTATAAATTTATTAATAATGATCATTAGATTACCGAATAAAGTCGGCAAGCCTTTCTCTACTACTGCAATTTGCACTACAGAGTGAATGTTGAAAAAGCTCAAGAAATTTCTAAAAATACTTTAGTGTAAAAAAAAGATTGTTCATCCTTGCCTTGATTGGTTAAAATGACGTAATAACTTATTACTCTGTATTTTTAAAAAAATCATAAACACAGTATTCAACCCGAAGGTAAGTGATGGTAGAGTCCACCCAGTACTAAGCCCGACGGCGTGTGAAATTCACACATCAGGGTAGGGGGGCCAGTTCCTTTCCCTGTACCGGTTATGGTTTCCCAGGAAGATCTGGTACCCGAAATATCGCTTAGCTTGGGTGGAGCTGCAGGTGCCCAGAGTGAATATCCCGGGAATCGAACCCGGGATTCTCCCGTCAGTAGTCCAACGCTCTACCCACTGGACCACCGCGACCCATTATTCTGTATTGATGACACCGAAATAATCACAATAACCTCTATAGTTAGAGTGGCATACTAATAAATGGTACCATGCCTGAACAAAGACACATGATCATATATAAGAAAACAGATGGGAGGGGAAAAGTTTTGAAAAACCAACATTGATTCCGGAAAGTACAGCAGAATGGTATTTCAATGAGCGACAAAGGAGACAAAGATATTTTTGTCATAATTTCGTCTCAAAATCGTTTTTCAACCGAAGGGTTCATGGGATGCTTATTCTTCAAGAGTACGAAAGAAACAAAATTCCTCAGAGAGTGCAAAATCCATTCTACGCCATCCTACGAGCACTTCTAATGGTCGAAGACCGGATGTGTTTTTTTATTCGAAAGGGTTGGAATAATAAAAGGAGGAAGGAAAATTAGTTGATCCTTTGAAAACAGCAGGAAGAATGAGAGGGAGAAAAAACGACACATATTGGAAGGAGTGCGGGATGGTGTACGAAAGCATGCCGTAAAGGAAAACGACCGGCAATCCCTTCCTTCCTCTGCTTGAAGCGAGGAAGGGAGCGGGAAAAAAAGCGCCACCCTCCCAACAAAACTGAAGGCCTCAATTCTTTCCTCCCCGACGACAAAACAATCGGGACGGAGGGAAGAGGGGTGTGAAGGGGTGGGGATTGGGGAAAGGGATGAGGAAAGCGGTGGAGGACGAAGGGGTAAGGCTAAGGGGATGAAGGATGAGTGACAAGTCGGTAAAAGAAACGATGCCTGGAGATGAGAAATGATGCTGCCGAATAAAGACCAAGCTCCCTGAGCAACAATAAGAATGATTACTTCCTCATCTATAGTGAAACGCCAAATAACGGCTGCTCTATGCGGGTAAGATTGAATATAGAATTAATATTAACATATATTGCGACCCATTCAACTGAAATCCATAGAATTAGGGCACGGAGGAGGATATAAGGCAGCGCGCTCAATGAAAGTGGAAACTTACTAAAGCTTCCAAAAATAAATATCCGCGGACAACTATTTCCACTTTCTATAGATAAGATGCGTAAGGTATTTAACGTACATTTATTTAACGTAGTCGAACAACTTACCCTGTTACAAAACGAATCCCTAAATATTTTATTTTTCTTAAATTAGTTTTACCAAATTTTACTTAAAAAATGACAGCAAATCCTCTAATAATTGAAAATAATAACTCACTCAAAACATTTTTACCTTAAATAAATAATAATCTAACTCAGCAGCGCATTGTAAATACATGATTTTTATAAACGTTAATTGAATATTATCCTAGAATTGAAATATAAAAACTCAAAAATTCAGTGAATAAATAAATATTTTTCCATAGTTTTACGAGCTTAGGCGACTATTCACAGGTTATATTTCTCATAATTTCCCTAGTGTACTCTTATTTAGAACGAAAATAATAACGATAAACAGAGTATTAGCCGTAAATACTTGAAGAGAGGTCATGAAGCGGGCAAATTCAGAACTCAAACTAAGGCGAACTTTGGAAAAGTAGCGTAGATGTAGATATTAGCCTCTAAAATAAAAGTGTATGATAAAAATCCTATAAATGATTCTTGTATACGGCAAATGTGCACTGAGAGTAAAAGTGATCTAAGGGCGACCATAAAACCGGGTTTGAGAAATGATGACTTTTTGCGTGGAATAGCTAAAGTTTTCAGAGGAAATGTCGGCTCTGGTGATTTTATTCCCTTTAGAATTTAAAACTTAGGAAAAACATTACCCAACAATTTTATTCGTCCCCTTTAATAACCTCTCGAGATAAAACAATGATGAGTTCGCTTCGATAACTAATGGCAATGATAACGAGGTCAAACAATTTCATTTTCCTTAGGATAATCAACGGCGAACTCACCTTGCACAAATTACAAAAAATATACGCTTAAAATGTTGGCGTTGATGAAACGACGACAGAGAGGAGAAAGAAAGAACGTAGTGAAAAGAAAAATGTAACCCCCCCTGCAGGCTTGAGAGCACTATGCGGAAGCCTGGGGCATTTTCTTATCCTGGTAACAGGAAAAGGTTCGTCGCACGAGGGCAAGGAACTCCTGAAGATGAACATCTACATTCGAGAGGGCGAGAGAAAAGAGGAGGAGTGACGAGGGAGGGTAGAGGGGAAAGATGAGAAGGTGACGGGGGGAAGCATGGGATATATACAGCGAGGAGAGTATTGGCAAATGACCCCCCTCAGGGAATGGGATAGGTTGGAATTGGGGCATGGATAAGAGGTGGTCATGGATAACGGGTTGGGATGAAAGAGAGGGGGAGAACGCGGGGGAGAAGTATGGCGCTTTTTATGACGCGCCCTGGGAATTTGAGAATAAAAACGGTGTGCGCCGAAATGAAAGGGGGCACTCTGGGAAATGGGAAGAGAAGGGAAAAAAGGGAGAAAAAGTGAAAGAGAAAAACGGAGGGAGGGAAGGAACTTGGGGAAACCGATCTTCGTCGAGTCCCATCACGCGTATTCTGCCGAAAAGGCGAAACGCCCCACCCACCCATAGAGCTGGGAGAGACCTTCTCGGAGAAGGGACAAGTGCGTATCACCCTAAAAATGCCTTCACACAACGGGTAGCATATGACACAATGGCATTAGCGAATGAGAATGATTCAGAAATATCAGAAATAATGACAGAAAAGGGTAAAAAAAATGAAAACACAATATAATATACTATTCTTAGGTAAGGCCAAGGTAGGTTTTTGATTTGCCTACGTATCAAACACTTCTAAGTCCAACCTAATAGGTCACTCTAGTATGATTTGAATATACGCATCCTTTTATTATATAGTGTTGCATTTAAGTACTCTCTTTCGTGTGATTAAAATTTTACGAGTGCGATTGTGCATTATGGCAGGTGACCTAACACCCCTCGCCACACGCCTTTACGGCGGCTTGCGATGTATTGTGTAGATATAGATGCCTAGTAACATTCTACATTAAAATAAACCATTCTTCAACTCCAAATACCTATGGCTTTTCATTTCCAGCTTTACACTCACCTAACCATTCATTCAAAAGGGTAGGTTTTTTATTTTATTTATTTATTTTATTATCGACTTAATTGGGCGAGGTTGAGACTAAATAGTCCCTTCTTCCACCTAACCCTTACATTACATACATTGCATTGAAGACAATTACATACAGCCAAGCCCTGGATGGAGAAAAATCCACCCAGACGGGAATCGAACCCGTGACCTCTCAGTTGGTAGACGAGGACGTTACCCCGCCGCCACCGGGGCCGGCTTTTTCTTTATTTACTTTTTGATTATTTATTTATTATCGACTTAATTGGGCGAGGTTGAGACTAAATAGTCCCTTCTTCCACCTAACCCTTACATTACATACATTAGATTGAAGACAATTACATACAGCCAAGCCCTGGATGGAGAAAAATCCACCCAGACGGGAATCGAACCCGTGACCTCTCAGTTGGTAGACGAGGACGTTACCCCGCCGCCACCGGGGCCGGCAGACCCTAGGATTACATACTACTGTACTCCCACGCCCTAATTAACAGGATACACAATATCTTCAAACTTCATACTTCAATAATTCATTCTATAGCTATCTATACTGTCTTCCTCCTATAATTCCATATAAAATACTGATTCTTTTCATCCCTCTACCTCGCTTGCCCAGCATTCTTCCGCCTATTACCGCTTCGGCACCCCATCGCCTCTTAAGTGTCACCGGCATCCAATTGTCCTGGCTCCTTCGGATTTTCCAAAACAACCTTCTTTCCTTTCCTATTATCCCAAGCACTTCATCGTTTGTTATCCTTTCCGCGCATTTTATTTTTCCATCCTTCTCCCCACCGACATTACATATCAAACAGAATAATTTGATAACTCAGTGGGCATAAAAGTGATTATGATTCACTATTGCATCAAACCTTAATGTGGGTGGACAGTAAAAGAATATGTGGGCCCGTCTTTAAAAAAATTCGTCTTGACTTGTCAGTTAGGTGTATTAAGAAAGTATTAGAGGTATGTGCCACATAAGGGGGTTAAAGAGACACACGGAAAATACATGGAAATCAGGTGCACTGACACTTGAGAAAATTTTGATTAAGTAGTAAGATAAAAGTTCACGGAAAACCCAATAGATTTGCTAAAACATTGTACTAAACTATAAAGTCCATTAAATAGAATAATTAGGTAAACTAGAAAGGGAGAAGGGAGTTCCGAAGAGAACAAACCAGACTAATGATAAACCTTTTTGAAAGGTTCGTGGCTCGAGTATCAACTTCGGGTATAATTAATTAAAAAGGGAATAATTAAGACTCCTTACTATTCAGGCAGATTAAATCACCGAGGTAAAAAACAGAGAAATATTATCCTGAGACTCACGCACTGATAGATTCAAACTCCTTGTGATTTCATTTCTCCGTTATAATTCGGGATCGCATTATAAACCCAACGTTATTATTAAAAAATCGTAATATAACCAAGATTTTACAATGATAACTCTCATTTTTCTGTTTTTTTTTTCGACTCTTAAAGCTTTAGTGGAAAACTATCGTGCAGTCCATGATAGTAAGCCAAACTATTAAATATAGGGGACATGATTCTGAGAAAATATAGTTTCTCAAAAATGTATACGATTTCATTATTGGTGTACAGGCAATTACCACACTGATATTTCAATTTCCAATAGATTTTGGGATAAATAATTCGGAAAAACTTGGCATCATGCGATTAATTTTAACTCTTAAGATTTCATGGTGCACTGCATACTGCAAACAAAAACACGTAAGAAGTATTAAAATAAATCAAAATTATGTGAAAAGAGCTTCATTAATTTATAATATTTGTGCAAGTGAACCATACGATCATAACCTCGAAATCAAGATTAATATGTTTCCATTCATAGATGCTTTTTTTTACATGATGCTTTTTTGTAAATGACCTACATCCATATTACGACGTCAGATTTCGCTTTCTCGTCTGGAGTTCTTGGCAAATATTAGCTAACTTACGAACCTATGATCCTCCATTATTTCCATGATACCCTATACTCGTGTCATCCACCTCCGTAAAAAAATCTCAAAATGACTTACGTCGAAGGACGACGACCTCATACACGGTATTTTTTCCGGTGGCCCAAACCTGCCCTTTGGCATGGGGGTGAAAACGAAACCCCTTGAGTCGAAACGACTAAGATATGGGACCGTCCCGCTCATCTTTCGCGGCAGTAGAGAGAGGAGCCGAGCTCATCAAGGCGGAAGCTACGATAACTCCCTTCGGGGAGGACGGAATCGTGCACGCAAGCACGCAAGACATGCACGTTGCATTAGGCACACTCGTTTATTCTGCGCCCTGGGTATATAGAACGAACTATCGCAGGGGAGAGAACCAAGTCGCTTCCGCGCCGAGCACGGAAGAAAATCGCCTGCGAGAGAAATACCTTGTGAGAGGCGTTGAAATCGATACAGGGAAAGAAAAAGAGGTGATGAGATGCTATTCTCATCATCTGTCCTCGGAATTAACGACTCAGGGGGAAAATTCGAACGTGGTGAAATACTTCATCGAGACTTGTTAACATGTGGTGCAAGGCACTCCGCGGAGCAATATTCACCTAGAATAAAAATTAGCCGTAATGCAGCAAAATTACTGAAATTACACAATTACCATGAAGAAAAAAACTATGAGGACCATAGCAGCAGAAGGAAATATTGCGTTCATAGCTGCTGTAACTTAGTCTTAGATTTATTGATCAACAACAAGATTTAATAGACAAATTGTTAAGCAATTCATCATCCCTTTGTATCATAATTTTAATTGACTGCTTCATGGACGCAAAATGCCTATGATCTGACTTTAATACTATATGGAGATAAACTTTTATTTTCTTTTTAGCTTCTTGCACATTATCTATTCTGAATCCTTCATTATTTATTCATCGCTATCTTTTTAATATTTAAAATTTTCACTGATTTCCTCTTTATCATTATTTAACGGAAAAATTCCTATCGTGTCTATGGTTCATTAACTACGAGCATAAATTAGAGCCGATTAAGGACAACGGTTAAGGAAGTGGGTGATTCTCATCGACTAATTTTGGTTCTAGAAAACTATTAAAGGTTTTTAATCCTTCTTTTTAGAGTTCTACAGCTCTTTATACTCTGCTTTATTACTCATACTTCTTGCCACACTGGGTCCGACAACACTTTCGAGCGGGTGTCCATTAATTCGAGGCTTGTGAATTGACTTTTGGAATTATATGCATAATTCTTCGCCAAATAAAATTTGCAAATGGGCTAATGCATTAAATACTCGTTCTCTCCAACCTGTTGTTCCTAAATGAACACCGTACCTTGAGGCGTCGTCGGTTATTCCGGAGAGGAAAGCTCCTTTCCCGGCAAATAGGATTTTATATGCTCCACACACAAAAAAAATACGAGACATAAATAGGGATTAGAAGGGATGGTCTGGAGAGATTAACGGGGATCAAGGAGCGAAGAACTGAAATGGAGCCAGGAAAAATTGGACTGAATCACGCCGAAATTAAGCCAAAAAATGCCCCATGATATAGTGCTGAATGAATGCTGCTGAACCCATGACGAAATGCAGATGAAAAACCGCAAAAGTCCTTTAAATACATCAAAAGGAAGGGTTTCTGCACTCGAAATGTGGACTATAGGAACGCTTGACCAGAAAAGTCACCAAGTTTTCAGGTAATATAACCCAATTTAAACTCAAGTCATTCCGACAAAAATTGCTCAGAAATTTGGCAACATTGAAGATAAATATCACTATATAAAATTAATGACATCAAACTTTCTAATATCTTTTTGTGATTCAGACCAGTGCACCTTTTATTGCCTGGGTTGATAATATTTTTTCAATAGTTACGCATTCGATAGTATTGACAGAAAAATAAATTAATCGCTTTCATAAACAAAGCTTCTCATTTCGCATCAATACCATCGCAACGTAATCGTATACGTATGCGATTTTGATATTCCTCTGCATCTTCATATAATTTAAATTAACTGCGATACAAAACTAAGAAAGACAAACATATATCATGATAGCTCACCATACGACGTGTAAAAAAGATTGCTTCGGTTACAGGTTCGTGCGTATCGTGAAAGTTGCAAGTTCCTCCAAAGTAAGCCGCACGATAGATTTGGCAATTTTAACATTCGCACAAAACTTCCGTCATAACCAAAAAATAGCATAAAGTTTTATGGAAATAAGTTGCCTACGTAACTTAAAATCATGATCAGCTAATTTAAGAAATTAATGATACCAGTTAATAAATACTAAAAACCAAAGTTGGGAATTCGTGGGTAAATGGTTCACAATATAGTTGAAAAATTAGTTTTGTTTACTTAAGTCATTAGTAAAGTTATCTCACGGCTTTTTGCCCCTTTGCGTTAATATTTCCACAAAGTTGGTTCTATCAAGTCACATAAATATTAATTTCCTCTACGAACGAAAATTCTGCTGATGTTGTATTGGCTTGGACATCAATTAGCACTAAGTAGGGATCAGAGTGAGAAGCATCCGTGAACTTACAAAAAAAGCCTACTTTAGGAGCTACTGCTCCCCAGTGAGCAAGAATTGGGGGGCAGATCTGAAGGTGAGGTTGCCGTGGACCATTTCGTACTCTTTCCTGCGTAACGTTACGTTTGGGAATACAAGATTAGTTACTGGTTACGGTGTAGGTCATTCCTCATTGAATTACTGCCTCAAACTTGAGAATTCGTTGGATCAACACATTATTTCACAATGAAGAGTCGGTAGCCTAATTTTTCGGACATAATGGAAAGAACGAAAGCTTCCTGAAGTTAATTTTACAAAATCAACTCAAGAGGAAAAAATGAAATTTAAGGCACCGGAAGTGATAGATGATAATTTATTAGAATGTATTTCAATGTGCTGGAAGGCAAAAAACACATTAAATGTTTGCGTGGGAAAACGTTTATATACGAGTACATACATTCAAACTCAAAAACCAGTCTTTTATATGTATTCCTACCCCTTTTCCTTATATCTCTTTCCATTTAAATGCATATATATATATATATATATATATATATATATATATCAGTCTGACCCGAAGAAGGCCTCGGATTAGGCCGAAAGCTTAAATCATCTACAGTGTGAGTGTCCTTTTACGTGTTATCTGTTTTATTCTGTGTTCTATTGTGCCGTCCAAAAGTTATATTGCTCTCGTGAGTACTTCCGCATCATCTCTCTCTCTCTCTCTCTCTCTCTCTATATATATATATATATATATATATATATATATATATATATATATATATATATATATATATATATATGGGCAGGAACATGATAGGGATGTTGGAAGGGATGAAGGGAGGAAAGAAGTACACAAAGATGAAGAGGGACCTGATGTAGATTAGGTTGCAGGATTGGGTTTTGTTTGGAGTTACAAAATGTTTATTTGATAGTTGTGTCCATCCAAAAACCTACCTTAACCAGTGTATTACCTAATTATATATATATATATATATACTACCTTGATCAAAACGTTCCCGGAATAACCACCGTGTGGCGCTCCCATCGTTCCGATTTGAGTTCTGTTTTTTTTGTTAAATTGGTACATCTGTTGTTGATATTCCCTTTAAATCTTAGTGTCATAACTTGACATTTGCAAAAGTTACGTAGCCAACAGTACATCTATCTCTGTGTGTGTTGGCGATTTTTTACAATTGCAGAAATGGATTTAAATTTGCAACAACGAACTTGTATTAAATTTTGCGTAAAAAAACGGATTTAGTGGCGCACGGACGTTGGAAATGTTGGAAAAGTGTTTCGGCAACGATTCTCTAAAAAAAACGGTCGTTTACCAGTGGCACGAGCGGTTCAGAAGTGGTCGTGAGTCAATCGAAGATGATGAACGCAGTGGCAGACCATCGACATCGAAAGTCGGTGAAAAAATTGATAAAGTAAAAGAAATGTTGGTCAATAACCGCAAATTAACCATCAGAGAAATAGCGGAGGACTTGAACATTGCCTATGGATCCGCCCAAGACATTGTGGTTAATGATTTGGGTTTCCGTCGTGTAGCAGCAAAGTTGGTGCCAAAAGACCTCAATTTCATGCAAAAAAGAGACCGTGTTGACGTCGCAAAAGACATGTTTTGCGAGGCTGAATCCGATCCCACATTCATCAAAAGGATCATTACTGGAGACGAGACGTGGGTTTATGAGTACGACACGCAATCCAGATATCAGGCAAGTGAATGGCGTTCACCAAATGAGCCGAAACCAAAAAAACCACGTCGTTTTCAGTCAAAAAAGAAGGCAATGCTGACGGTTTTCATGGATTACAACGGTGTAGTGCATCATGAATTTTTGCCAGAAGGCCAAACAGTAAACAAAGAGTATTATTTGGGCGTTATGAGACGTTTGCGTGAAGCAATTCGCCGAAAGAGACCAGAGACCGTCGCACAGTGCTATCATTATTCGTAATTTTTTGACGAAAAATGCAACAAATACCATCCAACAGCCACCGAATTCACCTGATTTGGCTCCCTGTGACTTCTTTCTGTTCAATCGAGTTAAAAAACCATTACGGGGAACGCGTTTTAGCAGCCGAGAGGAAGTAATGGAAAAATCGCAGGAAGGAAACTGATGGACATACCGAAAACCGAATATAAAAAATGTTTCGAGGATTGGATCAAGCGCTGGCATAAGTGTGTTGCAGTCGATGGGGATTACTTTGAAGGGGACAATATAGATTTAGATGAATAAACTTGTATTTTTAATTTTCTGAATAAATTCCGGGAACTTTTTGATCAAGGTAGTATATGTATTCAAACACGAAATCCCGCAATATGGCAAACAAATATTCATATACAAGGAAATATATAAGGAAAAGGGATGGGAACATCAAAACGGTCGTACACAGGAAAGGTGGGGAAGGCGGAATCAGGCGAATCACGAGTGTAAAAACATTTCAATCCCGGTCAAGGAAATATTTTTACGCTCGTAATTTGCCTGATTTCGCCTACCCCACCTCTCCTGTGTTCATCCTTTATATATGTTCCTATCCCTTCTCCTTATTTTTATACACACACACACACACATATACATACATACACACATGAGTTCTCTGGAATACGCACATTACACAAATTTAAGAACGGCAAGGTAAAAGAGAACATTTTTGAAAATTCACTTAATGCACTCATTTATCATTTCTTCACCGACCTTTTATTACCGAAACAGCTAGCGACATTGATTTTACTTTCCTAAGTGTAGTCTAACATCATGAACCATTACAGCCGGAGGTCAAGGAATGGATATCAGAAATATATTCTAAAATAACTCTATAAAGTAACTAAATAATGAAGAGAAAAAAATTAAACACGATTTTACGCGTAAATCAGGCGAAAGACAATGGAGTACCTCATTTTAAAGAGCTAACTAAAGAAGAATGTATCTTTCCACCTCGGAGAAATTTGGCGCTATCACACCGGTGTAGAAAGAAGCATGAGATAATAAAGAAGAGATGACACTTCCCAATGGTGAGGTCACATTTGGAATAAGTGGCTAGAATTAGGATCGGAGAAAGTTTTACTCAATAAATCAGATGAAGTTCTCAAATATGGACCGCCGTAGGAGCAAAATACTGAAGTTGTAAGTTTTATGAGGTTACTAGAGAAACTAGAATTCGAATCACCCTCGAGAAGAGAAAGGCGAGACAAGTAAACAACTTTGTACAAGTAACTTGGTACAAATAAAGTACATAGGAGTTTACTTATGAAAAAAATCTAATTATTATGGCTCCACACTACGTAGATAGATTAAATGACCAAGAAAAAATTAGCGAAATTGGATTCCAAAAGTGATAATTTTCAACACTCCTTCCCATGCACAATACGCGATCACAACAACACAAAATGGTGATCCAATAACGTCACTGCTATATGACACTCCCACTAAGAACACATCACATTAATCTGAATGTACACTGGGCACTAACACCCCCCACCAGACGCACTCCTACGTAGTTAGCAGAGTATAATGTACATGGAGATCGGTCGTAAACTACTTAATAGTTTTTACCCTTGAAAACTTGAAACTTTTCGAAGTAAGATAACTTATTCGAGAGACACAGGATCGTGTTGGGCGTGCATTTGTCTCGAAATATCTGGATCATTTCCAGACTAAAAAATAAATGGTGAGCAATGTAATGAAAACGGAATACTGACTTTTAATAATAAAACCACTTTACTTTTCCACATAAACTTTTTAATTTTCACTACCTAGGTTTCGTTATAACATAACATCATCAGGTCTTAATACATTCCAATTTTACGGAATACATTCCAATTTAATTCCATTCCGGAAAACGAAATACATTCCAATTTTATGTATTTTTAAATGAGAAGAAATTTTCTGTGTGAGGGATGCTTATTATTCGTGTATTTACGTGTATATCTATAAAAAATAATGTTAAGTCCTGTGTAAGCAATTATGTTCATCCAAATACCAAGGTTTTCTTACGACACCTAAGGTATTTTTAAGACACCAAGAACATTGGTAGATTCCACCACCGGATATAGTAAAAGATACGTCGTCATAAACAAATTCAAGAATTCGTCCTTCCTTCGCACGATACACGGTCATAAAAAATCAAACCCAAGCACCAGAATACGCTAACTTAAAGACGAAAATTATATTACTTAGTAAAACACATCAACTATTACATGATATATATAGACATGCATTCGTACGACGGTTTTTGTGCATTGGCTAACATATATTCAAACGCTTGTACGTACTAATATGTCCGGTTCTATGGCTGGGGCCCTAACAACCCCCGCCACGCGCCATTGTGGCAGCTTGAAGGGGTATTATGCGAATATAGATGTCTTGTGATCATTAGGAACGTGATTATTTCGACAAACATTCATCAACTTGAGAAGAATGATCAGAAGCATCGCAATTTGCATTTCGGGGAAATTGAACGCGATCTTCACCCTGAAACGACAAGTCAGGTAACGAATTTTAAACCAAAACCACCTATCCGTAGGCTCTCGAAATAAATTGCGCAAAAATATCTACCTTATCGTCGGCAGCGAAAAGGACGAATCGGGAAACAAGCTCAATCGCGTCCTTCGGACGAAAATGTCGGGCCACCGCTATCAGAGATCGCGAAAACGAGGTTTTTTTCCCCTTCCAGAATTTTAAAATAACCTCTCGGCTGCCATGTCGCTTCCCTCGAGGGCGTAATTAGCCACAAAGGTTTTCGTACCGGCCATACAGCGGCGTGCAATAATTAATGCCTTTGGGAAGACCACCAGTCAGATAACGACCGACGAGTAAGGTTTTAATGAGGAAAAAAAGGCAGGGAAGGTCCACAATTTTTGGTAATTCCTTTGGCCAATCATTAAAAGAGATTAAAAAAAAACAAAAATTCCAAGATATTGAGCATAAAACACCTTATTTATACCGGTTGGTCTTAGAGGAACACCTTCATGGGTCATTCACGCGGGATAACGCCCTGTCTGACCGTTCCAAATGAATAATAATATTATATTTCAAGGATATATTCTTAAAGGACTTTTTTTTTTAATCCCCTATTACATTTTATTACAGGAGGGAGTATGGTGGCGCGCCTGAGTTCATGGAGGTATAACTAAAACCAAGAGGATGGGGAGAAGACGGAAAAATACTCTCCGTTCACCGTAAATCTCGAGGTCGTAGTTTGCCAAAATGGCGGAGGGAGGGAGGAAAGTTTGGGCGGAGACTGCTCACTGGGGTGGAGGCCGAATGGGCGATTGGGGAGAGAGGAGTTTGAAGATTCAGAGTCCGATGTTTTCCGGCGATGGGGAGTGAAAGGAGAAGAGAAAAAAAATACCCGGCAGGGGAATCCGCGAAAACGTTTTGTTTAACGGGGACCGACCACTCATCCGATTTGGGTCGCCTCGGGATGACGAAAAAAAAATGCATATCCCACGCCGCCACTCCATGAGATGGGAGTTTGCGTTTTGGGGGATAAAAATAAGGCGAGGCGAAAGAGTATGGGGGGAGGGCAACGATAGGGAGGAAATACGGAAAAGAAGGAAAAAGAAAAAGCGTGGGAACAGTGGGTGAGGGGTGCAAGGAGGGATGGAAGACCATGAGATGGACGAGGAAACAAAACGTGACGAAGAGACAGGGAAAGCGGATATGAGTGGAAGCATAGAGGACAGCGTTCTCCATTCACGACGACAAGCGGGGGGAGAGAAATAAAGAGAGCGAAAGGGAGGCGACGAAGGGGTGAGAAATGATGTCTATAAATAGACGCATTTAGGAGAAAAGGGGTGCCTATCAAAGTGTGGAAAGGAAAGTGGGGTAGGACGTGAGAATGAGAGTGGGTGAGAATACGCACGTTCGACATGTACCGACCTTCAAAGTGGGGAAACTGCGGTGAAGAGGGTTATAACGGGTGAGAAGGAAAAGATGGGTTTCCTAAAAGAACGGTGAAACGCTTTCCAGGTCACGACTGCGGACAATTTTTTGAAAACCCAATGAAAATAAATGTAAATATATTTAGAGAATCAAAAATTTATCCTTTTTGAACTTTAAATATTAACTTTATATCTTTATGAATGAAAGGAAAACAAATGAGGAAGTACTGGAGATGATGGGTGAAGAGAGAGGTTTGTTGAGAGAAATTCTATGGAGGCAGGAAAAATGGATGAAAGGAGTATTGAGCGGCAATAGTGGGATGTTGAAGAAGGTAATAGAGGGGAGAATGTTGGGCAAGCGAGGAGAGGGCAGGGACAGGATAGGGATGTTGGACGGGATGAAGGGAGGAAAGAAGTACACAGAGATGAAGAGGGACCTGATGTAGAGTAGGTTGCTAGATTGGGTTTTGTTTGGAGGTACAAAATATTTGATAGTTGTGTCCATCCAAAAACCTACCTTAACCGGTAGATTAACTAAAAAATCTTTATGAATAAAATTAACCACCACAATCGTGGATTAATATTTTAAATATAATGATGAAAATGTCAAACTAAAATGGGTACCACTTGCATTGGTGACCATAATAAGCGAAACCATTTCTCGAGGAAACGTAGAAATTTAATATTACGATAATATTTTTCTGTATCAACTTACGGGAAGAATTATTTTATACCTATGCATATTTAGAATTTAATAAATGATATTTTCAAAAATTAATTTAGTTGAGGCTCAGTATATGAAATATAAGACTCCGTCGTTTACTAGGTGGATCAACAAAGTTTTGTCTTTCTGTGTGGTGTAATTTCAAATTTAAAAATGTGATAAATCACCATTAAAGTTCATAATATGACTTCAGTTAAACCTACGAACGACTCATTAGTGACTTCCTCCGTGCTTGCTCAAATATGTTATTTGATATGAAGAGGATGTATATCTTTAAAAATTCCGGTTCAATTTTAACTAGATGATTACCAAGATATATTTTACTCAGTGAATCAGAATTTTTATTGATTTATTTTAATTTTTAGACACCTGCATAATTTCCACTCGGTCATTTCCCAGCGTCAAAGTGGTGGGTAGAAGATACGATGAAAGAAACTATACAAGGTAAAGACAAAGAAATTCACGTGATATAGACGATAAAAGTTGTTCAGGACGGTGTAAACACTTACTTCTTGCCCAGAATACCTTGAATGGAATGAAATGTTGAGAAAACGGCTAAGATGAATAAGCATCGCTCACAAAAAATTACATTTTCACGGCAATGCAAACCCTGAGCTATCTGATGAGTTGAAATATGGGTTAAGGAATGAGTTCCCGATAACTCTATCGATATCCTTCCACTATCCCGACGATCTTAATTCTCATTTCGAAACAGTTTAAAAATGTCATGTCCATATAACTTCATTTCCACGATAGAATAACCAGTTCGGGAATATACTGCTTTTTAATGCACGGGTAAGGAAATCTGTGTCTTTCCGGCCCTGAATGAGCCGTTGATGGATTCGAAAACCATGTTTTGGAGGTACCTCAATCGGAGTGGAAAAAGTGTTACGAAAATTAATTCGAGTGTATTGATTATCATGGAGAATGCTTCGAAAAACAATAAAGCCTTTTGAAACAATGAATTACTGTATTTTCATTATTAGGCTCAAAACATAAATGGCAACCCTCGTACTTCAATTCGGATTCAGGAAAAAACGTGGCGCAAAAGAGGCAATACTCAGCTTTAGGGTACAGATCGAAAAATTGATCCATGTAAACAACCCATTATATGTGGCATTCGTGGACTCGTGGACTTGGAGAAGGCCTAATGCAATGTCGAATGGAACAAAATATTCAAGATATTAGAAGCACTTGGAATGGACTACAACGACAGAAGATTAATCCATCACCTCTACAAGAATCAAGTACAAACCATGCAAATGAAAAACGGAATGAAAATAGAAGTCAAAATAAACAAAGGAGTTCGACAAGGATGCAACCTCTCGCCAGCATTATTCAACGTATATCTAGAATAGGCAATAAAGTAGGCACTAGAATTGGGGATCAAATGAGTCAAGGTTAATGGCGAAGAAATTAACATGCTGCGGATCGCAGACGACATCGCAGTAATATCAGAGCCGCGAGGGGGGCCTGCTAGCAAACCTAAATACTATAGACCAAGTACTTCAGGAATATAATATGAGCATTCACAAGAAGAAAACGAAAATCCTTGTGCGTGGAAGAGAGAAGCTGAATGCAGTTATCACAATTCGAGGAGTGAAACTAGAGCAAGTGAAATCCTTCATCTACTTGGGCAGCAGTAAAACTTGGGATGGAAGAGGCTCTACCGACATCAAGCCAAGAATAGCCCAAGCAAAGAAGGCGTTCATTGAGAAGAGGCAACTACTATGTTCAAAGAACATAAGATTTCAAACAAGGAAGCAGTTTGCCAAAACGTTCGTGCGGAGCATGGCACTCTATGTAACATAGAATATGGGAAAAGTTTACCAACGAAGAATAGAAGCATTTGAAACATGGTGCTGGAGAAGAATGCTGAAGATTAAATGGACACAAAGTGAGGAACGATGATGTATATAGAAGAGCCGAAGAGGAAAGGACCATATGGACAGCTCTACGGCAAAGAGGAACTAAATGGATTAGAAATACCTTGAGACACAATGGAATAGTTATACAAATAATAGACGGAAAAATGGAAGGAAAGATCCCGCAACGAAGGCCAAGAGACAAGTACATTGGACAAATTAAAAGGACGTAAATCAGGGAGCCTATCAGAAGGTGAGGGAATTAACACTAAATATAGAGGAATGGAGGGCAGCAGTAAACCAATCTTAGGATGGAAATATTGATGTTGATGACAGATATGTAATATCTCTGAAGTTTCACCCGTATATACATATCTTGAAGTCATTTTCAATCAGCATTCCAACTCTTTTTCGTTTTCTTAAATCAATTACATAAAATTGTACCATTTTATTTAAACTGAAGAAGTTAAGTTATAAAATCAACGATCAATTCACATCTTTTGAAAAGAATCTCACTGAAATATGGAGCTTTACGAATGGAAGACATGGATGTTACCAAGACATTCAGGAGCAGAATGTGATTTTTCTTCGATCAGGCTAATGTATTCTCAAACAGCTGCAAGACACACGCGGCATCGCACATTACTGTAACCCCCACCCGTCACTCCAATATTCGGTCTGGGAAGGAAAGAGGTGGGAGTGGGAGATGATGGTCACTGGGATAGAAACAAAAGCCATGGAGAAGAGAATGCTGAAAAATATATAACGTAGTGCCTCAGTAAAAACATTATGATTCATATATATCGTATACTAAACAATTCTTCCGCCCGTTATACTTTCACATTTCCCTCATTTTCTCCGAGTCGTCTCTTCTTTTCTCCCTTAACCTAGACTACCTAACATTGTCCCGATATCCCCTCTATTCACATATCCTGTTAAAAAAGTATTACTCTTTTGTTTCACAGTGATTTCATTGTCGGGAATCGCAAACGAGCATATGAATGATGAGTAATTAGGGCGTTCCAGCGAAAGGTTGGAGGCAAAAGTGGAAGAGGCGGCGTGGATCGTTCATCGGAAATGAATCCAAGCCCTCGCAACGGAGGAAGCAAACATCCTGGAAGGCAGTGGAAGAGGCAGGAAATTTGAAGAGGTATCCACCGACGCCCCCTCCGTGCTTTGAAGTCGAGCAAACAAGAGCTGCAAGCCTCTCACGCAACGAAATGGGATGGGGTGGCTGGCGGTGAGAGCTGGAGTTTTCTTTCGCCCAATATTTTTCTCCAAACCTCTCTCCCTCCCGCTCTCCATCCCACTAACGCTCCCACCCTCTCACCCGAAACTATTTCAAACGGTCCCAGAATCCTCCCCCTGGCGACAGCCAAAAGAAACGGCAAGGTGGGGGAGGGGTCGAAGGAAAAGGAAGGGAGAAAATGGCACACTGGTTTGCCAAAACAAATTCGTGTGAAGCGTGATTCTACATCTCTGCCTCCTCACCCCCGTTCCAATCACTACGCCGGGAAGAGGGTAACGATAGAGTGTTTGAACAATAGGGTGGGAAAAGAGGATGGGGGTGGCGGAGGAGGAGACAGGACGACATAGGAGTTGTTTTTAAGGGCAGCAGACTTCACGAGTGAATGGTTATTCGCCACTGTCATCAACTCCTGGTGGTTAAAATCCGAGGGTACCATTTTGTTGAGAATAATATACGAGTTGAGCTGTCACTATTCGCGTAGTAGGTGGAGAGGGAGGTTGAAGGGGTTTCAAAGTCGTGTTGCCGAACACCACTCGATCATGTCGCCGAGAGGGCGTAATTAGGCCTTGCCGCTTCACGCTCCCCGGACGGTTTCATCTCCAACTACGCTGAGTCGGATGGATAATAGGCGACAAGGAGACTGCGCTTTCATCGTATCTCTACTCCTCGCTATCTATTATTAGAATTACTACGGCAAAGTCGTGATTTAGCATCCAAGTTGTTCAGTGAAAACGATTTAATCATATATATAATGTGTGTGCCTGTATGTGTGTGTGTATACAGTATACAGTGTGTACACCTGTATATATATAATATAAATGGAATTGGCACTCGTAGACAAAGACAAATACACAGAAACACATATGAAAGAGAAACTCACTAGGTATCGAATTTTCGGTGGTTATATATATATATGAGTTTATATATATAGTCAACGAGGATTGATGCAAAAATGCGAATGTCGGAAAATGTATCGAGATGACAGTTCAAACCTCGTTCCTTCACCAATCAGAGCTGCGAACACTTATTTTCCTTTCCTTCTCATATTGGATTGAATTCCAACCATTCACCTCCGCGACTATCTCTACTATTTTTACACGTACGTCACTTACACGTCAAATTCCAAAATCTTTCAACGCCGCGTTGGATTTCGTTCGAGTGGAACACTGACTCGACGAGATTCCAGCGAAAATAATCCCAACTGCTGCAAATTTTCCTCCAGTCTACTGTTCAAACAAGGTTTGTATTCGAAGAAATGTGTGCAAATACAAGAGACGACAGATCTCATATTTATCCCAGTGAATTATCATTTATATCTTTGTATACTCATGTACAATTATGTATTTTAATACTTTATATATATATATATATATATATATATATATATATATATATATATATATAACTTTTGGACGGCACAATAGAACACAGAATAAAACAGATAACACGTAAAAGGACACTCACACTGTAGATGATTTAAGCTTTCGGCCTACTCCGAGGCCTTCTTCAGGTCTAACCTGAAGAAGATATAGTAGGTGTAATGTAACGGAACGTCAATATCTACAAAGTAGATATTGACGTTCCGACGGCACGTATATATATATATATATATATTTATTTATTTATTTATTTATATGCTTGCATGTGAAAGACCCACACCAACTCATCTTTTCAATTGAACATATGTTCACCCTTTATGTGTGTTTAACTCGCTTGGGCATAGCACTAGAACATGTCTCCATACTTCCACTTGTAACGACCCCAAACCTGTGCATGCATGTTGAGGGGGAATGTTAATTCCACATGCCACAGGGAGTGCTTCTGAAGGTCATTTTTTGTTGCCTAAAAGACTATTGTTCGAAGGCCAATATTCTCAAACAAGACAACATACAAAAATATGGACCTATTTTGAATCCAGTTTTTATTACTCTCCTGTCAATTCTGTATGCCTTTACTCAAGATATCCACCATCAATACCTCTCTCTTATCAACTCATATAGCAGAAACCATGGACTGTGTAGAATTATATTTGAATCGGAAAAAATTTATATGAAATAAATAAATATGTTTATGTGGCCATGACACATTCATGCCCTACATATTTCAGTGGAGGTTTCTCTCCATTTTTGGGTCATCATTACATACTTTGACATTGTTGACAACAGTTGATTCTAGTGTCTGGTGATCTAGCGTCTTCAGATGAAAGGCATTTGATTAAAGTTTTGGCTTTCTTTATTGGCCTTCTCTGTGAACTTGATTCTTTCTGAATGGCTCTTTGTCTAAGGATGCTCTTCCAAGCACTATGGAGAGGGTATCTATCTTCTCTATTCACATTTTTGGGCATTTTTGCGATTTTGATAGCTTCCTCTATCAGCATCCTGAAGATGCCTCTATCAGCATCCTGAAGATGCTGGTTAGAACACTAGTGAAACGAATAAAAAGAGACGTTTTAGGCGTGATATGGTGGAATATCGTGATTGATTAAAATTTGCAATTTTCCACAAAATAAAATTTTTTATTAATACGACTGGTTTCGATGCAACTACATCATCTGTTCTGTTACCAGAAGATGATGTAGTTGCATCGAAACCGGTCGTTTTAATAAAAAAAATTTATTCTGTGGAAAATTGCCAATTTTAATTAACTAGTGAAACTGTTTGTCAACAATTTAAATGCACATGATGAAGACCCAAAAAATGGAGAGGAACTCTACTGATCAATGCTATGTAAATGTAAGAACAATGTATGTATTTCTACAATAATGTAAGAGACTGTCATATGAATGACCTCATATTGTGTACGTAACCTATATTCATTGGAAAATAATTATTATGTGGGAGAATTCTTTTTATTATTTGTTATAGTTTCCTATTTTTATGTCATTTGAAATGTACATGTATTTATCCCACCTGAAAATCAATGTAATAACGTTTAATTTGCCAAGATGAGGATTTCTCAGGGGAAAGAGCAATGACAAGAAAAATCTTCCTCACAACACTGGCCAAAATTCTCCAAATTTCTATATTAAGTCTGTGGTTTCCCTACTTCTGGGCTACCTCTTACAGATGAGCATTTAGTAATGAGACAAGGCAGCATTAATTATTTTTTAATTCCTACCGAAGAGTATTAGTGTACATGATTTGATCATGACCAAGTTATCCAATTGAATTTACTAATGATTAGTTTCCTCTCCCATACTTTACTGACTATAACAGAAATGAGTGGTACTATGATTTACACTACCAAATTATGCAAAACCTTAATAGATTTTTTTTTCCTATTGTGGTGTCTTGTTTTCCTCCTTTTAATCACTGGGAATGACAGGGATTTACTGTTTGTCCCTAAGTGAATAATTTATTCTTATGAATTCTGTCTCATGTTCATGCAGAAGGCATTTTCACCCAATAAAAGATACACATTGTCTAACAGTTATGATTGAGAGTCAGGGTATTGTGCTTAGAAGGTAAATTTATTGCCCAATTCAACTTTTAATTTCCTGAATTCTCGTAATCTCTTCCATGTTTCAACATTTTCAATTTTCACCGGAAGGCTTTTACAGAATGATACAATTCATGTAAGTCTGATATTATACATATTGTACTCTTGACTTGAGCATTAAGATTTGAAGGTTAATATTTTACTGCTTTGAGATGCTTAAGGCAGTGGGGTAACTCACAGGTAGACTTGAATGTACCCATGAACTAGAATTTAACACAAATGGATAACATATATGCAATACTCTAGGGCCTTACTTAGAAACAAAATAACCAATCCAAAGGTTAAGAACAGGTAGATGGTCAATGGATGGTCAATGACTGATAGATGAAGAAATACAAAATGTTGGATGAGGTGTGATGAAGAGGTTACAAAAGGAAATAGTGACTCAGGGGATTGAGATGATGCAGTAGCTAGTGTACTGGTTTCCCACCTCAAGGGTCTGAATTCAAATCCTGGTGGCAGCAGAATTTTATGGAGATATTCCAATCTTTAAGTGTGTGTCACATGGAACCACTTCAAGTAGGGTATGCCATCCATTGGATGGTATGTGAAAATGTGGTACATGGTACCTTTTCTTAAAAGTAAGCTTATGCTAAAATTGGGTTTCTCTCAACCCTTGCCCCATCACTTGACTATCCTACCCTATACCAAGTTATCCACCTATCCCTAATGGCACAAATGAGCTCAGCTGTTGGTTGCCTCTCCTATTTACTACCACAACTTATAATGGTAACTCACTCGTTGTAGAATCTGTTGATAATGGGTGCCAGCAGAACCAGTTGGATGGGGTAACACTTTCACTGATGTCAAAGGTCTACCCTCAATTTGACTCAAAGGTTGGTATGGCATGACTCAACTTCAAAGACTATTATTTTTTGGTCTCTGAGACTCTCCTCTTAGATTAAGATACCCAAAAGTTGGTTTGGGATGTAAAAGTAAGGCATCATGTTGCATGGTTGAAGCCATATGGCATATGAAAGCATAATATTACATGAGGCAAGCTACTTTTCCAGTTCAACCTCAGTTTGTCACATCAAATATTATTTGCTGGAAAAATCAAACAGTTTGAGTATAGCTGTGGATGTCTTCTTGGTCAATAATGTTTGTGCTCTACACCCTTAGCCGTTACGTTGCTACATGTGTTTTCAAAGAGTTGGTACTTTACCTCAAATGTCAAGATGTTCGTCTCTTATTTTATGACACTTATTTTTCAACAAAAAAACTCTGCCCAAAAGTATACTCGGTAAAATTTGAATTTTTAACTACAAATCAGAAGAAATTGAAGCAAGATCCATAGAATAATAAATAAAGAGACCTAGATATGATTTCAAGGCTAAGCAACATTTGGATGCTAAAAAAAAAATGAGAACGCTAAAAACCATGCATGGATACTCACAGCTTTTGAGTCCTTTTTCAACAGCCTCGCTGTCTAGAGCATGATAGTACTCGTACACAGATCTCCCAATCAAATCTTCAGGGTTGTAGCCAAGAAATTCACCAATTCTGTAATAAAAATAAATGTAAATCAATTCACATGGAAGACGTTAAACAGATTTTAGTAGTAATTCAAATGTAAAGGAAAATAGTTCGATTCCTGTAAGTATTAATAAATTGAAATATTGTTTCATCCACTTATACAGTATTTTACAGCATTGACTCCAAGTGAGGTAGACAGTACAATTGTCAGACAACCAAACTGAATAAATATTGCGCTAGAGGGGGAATGGTAAATAAGATAGGGTTTCTCTTGGCCCTTGTTCCTCTTCTTTCAGCTTTTCCTGAATGAGGAATCAATCTCGTTGATACTCTCGAGCTTCTTGCATGTCACCTTACACTTGAAATTTCTGATGTTTTAAAAAAATATTGAATGTTATGAGTGCTGAATTTTCTTCATGCGTGTAGACTACAGACATTTCTAATAAAGAACTAAGCAGCCATTTTAATAGAAGATATACAACATTTGTTCATGCATGGGTATTAAGTAGCATGTCATTTCAATGCACTGTTATATATGACCTTAACCTGTTCAACACTTCATATTATCCATGTTCAACACCTACAGATTTATGTTGAATAAATACTATATATATAGCCATAAGTGACAAATAATGTAAATGTTCAAACAAATCATTTTGAAAAGGAATGCAACAGTTTAAAATAATGAAATTATTTAATTAACCAATTTTCTTGATGCACCATTTGTTAGTTTCAGGTGGACCTTAGTAGCATATAAGATAAATGAAGCATGAAATCTGTCTCTTAATGAAAATAACCATATTATTATCACAGATAATGTGTATTGATCTAAGGATTGGTTTGAATTTGAAGGTTTGGTTGGAAATTTCCAGAGCTGCTTCTGATAACATCTTTCCCTGCCTACACACTTCCTTCTCATTATTTCAAATCATAAACTTTACCAAAAACTTTTATGATTTTCTGTCATCTAGTTAAACCTAATTGGAAAAATCATATCTTTTTTGCTGGTTTATTTTTTAATAAAGAGTGGGTGACTGATTCTTAACCATGAATATTAAATAAGGACCACAGACTGGACCTATCAAATATTCATATTTTTTTGGTAAAACACTAGCACATTAAAGTGTTTACTGTTAAAATTTAGGATAAAAACTTGGAACGCTAATTAATCAAATTAGCAAGGCTTGTGGCTGAGCAGATCCAAATAACAAACAGAAAACACTCATAATATTTCTGTTGGAATTCAGAGTGATAAAACATTATCACTTTTCTACAAGCTCATTCATTATTACCCTTGTGATATTTTTGTTCTTAACCTTTCCACATTGACATCACGAAGTTTCTTTTCAATCAGAAAGAGCATGTGCTTAGATACAAAGAATAATCGATAACATTTAATGTAAAATTTAATCGAGAATACACTTTAACTGGAAGCAAAAAATTTATAAAATAGATTTATAAAAGTAGATTCCCAATTTGATTTTACCCCAGACAACTGGACATACAACCCCGACATACATAAAATTTTTCTCTGAAATTTTCATTCAAATATCAAGAGCTGATGTAAGAAATGATGCACCGAGCATTTAAAAACAGATCAAATAGCAATTAAACTTTGCACACGTGGAATATGTGTAGTATTCAGACCCAACATTTAACACAGAAAGATAGAACCTCCCTGTGAAATAAAGCTCCACACATATATCCTCTCTGTATACTTCAAATTCCTTAACTAAGTACATTCCCTGTCCCATCAGGATTACTTGAGTTGTCATACAGCAGCTAGTATGAAATGTGGTACCTATAGGTACCACATGAATGAATCGGAGAGATGATTTTCTATTGTTTTCTTCATGTAGTAACTATTTCAGCATGAATGTGTAATATTTAACTTTGAATTTTGTTTTAATTAGATAAGTGAATATAACATCATGATCCATTCTTTAAAATCCATGGAGAGGATTATTATTGATGGATTTTTTTTTTTAAATATCCCAAACATGATAGTAAAAATACATGATGCAACAATGCTATGGAGAACATGAGGATACATGACAATAATGACCAATCAATTAGACAATGACACCGCTAAATTTCCTTTTTTAAAGATTCAGTTTTCTGCTTCAAAGAAACTGTCCATGAAAATGAAATATATTGGATTTTAAATACATCACAAAATTTAATTAAAAAATTCTTTTTCAACAATGAAACCATGGGAGTCCTAACTTCAATTTGCATTTCTATCAAAGTTTCTAAATGCTGACCTGATTATTTTACGATGCTCATGGAGTACAAGAGCATCAGAAAACTCCTGTAGAAAACGTAACACTTAAAACTCCTGTTAAAAGTTTATACATAATCTATTAAAAAAGAAAATGTACAATTCATTGATATATAAATGAATTCAAGAAAGAAGTAAGAATAAGAGGATAATGAGACATGGTCACCCTATATCCTCTTGCTTATTTAACTTGTTCATGGAAAAATAAAAATCACAGACTCCGAAAAATACATTAATAAGATACTAAAAAAATAACCTAAAACCAAAAAAGATTTTTAATAAAAGAAAATAAGGATAAAGCAAAAACAATGGGGATGGTAAACAGAAAAAAATGTAAAAACTGATATAAAACTGAGAAATATCATCTAAGAACTGGTTGACAATTGCTGCCAACTAGGAAGCATCATTAACAAAGAAAATGAATGTCAGAAAGAGATAAAGAAAATAATAGCCTGGGAAAAAAGCACTCTAAAACCAAAATAATCTATATATGAATAATCTTATAAACACGGAGGCCACAAAAAAGTTCCCTAAAACATTTGCTTGGAGCATGTTCTATACAAATGTGAGACATGGACACTTAGGATAGCAAAATGGCATTGCAAATATTCCAGAGGAGCCTACTGAGGACAAGCAGGTTAAATAAAATAGTAATGAGCAAGTTCTATAATAAGTGAAATAAAATATACCACTTATGAAAATACAGGACAAAAAAAGGAAAGACTGATTGGAGATGTAACACATAATCAATTGGACATAATGCATCATCAATTCTTAGCAAATATATTCAAAGGAAAAGTGATAGGGAAGAAACAAATAGAATATCTCAGAGCTGTACTATTTGAGAACATGTAGAGGGAATGGATTTCCCAACATATGGCAGCTTTGAAATGCCAGGGTTGAAGAGAGAGATGCTGCTATGTTGGCATAGTATTAATTTTAGTAGGTGATGAAATTATGGGTCTAAAATTAAAAATACAAACGGAATTGTGTGTTAACAAAGACCTACCAAAGTGGAGAGCTAATGAAGTGAACTTTAATATAGCATAGATAAATGTATTGTATTTGTCACAAGCATTCCTTGACGAAAAACAAATAATAGAGTCAAGAAATTCAAATGATAAATCACTTAAATATGAATCCCATCTAAATCACAAAATGTTTCAAGAGTCCAAGTACCTAACAATTGTCTACAGTATAATATTAATGATTCTACATGGTACATACAAAATATCATAATGATTTAAGGTAATTAAATTCATGATCCATGTTTAAATGTTTACTCTTACTTCTCTGAGCTAAGAAATTTTCAACCTATTGAAAAAGCTTTCCATTGTACTGTACACATTCGTAAACTATGTTGTGATTTTTTGTGGAAACTTTTACCTTAGTTTCTACTGGCTTCATCACATTTTTACGATTACCTGATAAACTATCAAGGACAAACCTTTTGGTGATATCATGAAATTCCTATTTAAGTACCGAATTCAATGAATGAACGAATGGAGAAAAAAATTCTTGTAAACTACTAGAGAAATACCTGTTACTTAACTAAATACATGTTCACATACCTATTTAGTAAACTAATCTATTCAAACATGGGAAAGATAAACAAACATGTAAAACAAAGCCCAGATTCACAAATCAGTTTATGCTTAAAATTATGCATATGAAAATTTCACTACAAAGAGTATTCAGCAAAATATTGCTAATAGCTTATTCAGAAATTGTTTTAATATTCCATCTATTAATGGATGCCACACCATATTTATAACCTTTGTGTTCAGACTGGTATTTTAAACAATCAGTTAAGAACAAATACCTTCATGAGAATAGTAGTAATAGGAGCTACATAGGACAGCATTAAGAATAAAATCTGCTGCCAACCTTATCTTTTCAACCTTACATCATTATTTTCTCAAGCTTCAATCATTTCTTAACTTCATAATGATGTCACATCCACCCTCTTCCTATTTATCAATTATTATTTTTATTTATTCAAGCCCATGGCTATTTTACATTCATTCTTGATATGGATGGAATCATTTTTGATTGTTAAGGCTAAATATGAACGCCATTTGGTGAGAAGCTTCCATGCAATATGGAACAGAGCATTGGACGAGGAGGTTAGGGATACTATAAATTGTAATTCCACATGCATCTGTTGGGTGCTTGAAAAAACATTAGCCTAAGTAAAGAAAAATCACATTCTTCTCTTGAATATCTTTGTAGTGTCCATGTCTTCACATAATTATTGAGAAAGCTGAGATATTCTGTAAGATTCTTTCAAAATGAAATGAGCTGATTATTGATCATACTTTAACTTCTTCAGTTCAAATAAAAGGGAAATGTTTGATATATTTGTTGCAAGAAAACGATGATAGATTATGAAAGAGGGTTTTAGATTTATGTATATATTCCCTCAGATTTCTTTTCCTTCATTGAATTAGGAAACAGTAAATGTAAAAATATGGATATAAAAACCACAGGGAGAATTTTTTCTTGAAAGCCAGATGAATGGTCTGTCTCCTACATATTTTCTCCAGTATGATGACTACAAGACTTAGCTCTTACAACAAACTGTCCAACATCGAAAATGTTTGGACCAAAAGAAATTATTGATGCATCAATATAATACCCAAAATTTGCTCATTTTAGAATTTTCAGAACAAATGTCACCTTATAATGCAAAACTGCAAACCCCTACTCATCAGTAATTTATGTGGCATGAATCATATGTGAACGGTAAAGAATCCAGCAGTGCTAAGACGATGAAAACATGAAGCTCACAAGAAAAGGTTGTTGGAAGCAAGTTCATTATGAACTAAAGGAAAACTTATATGGTGAACCATAAATTACCTTTATTTGTTTTAACTGAACCAATTACCAATGCATGAATTTATAAGGCCTAAGGCTTCAGAGGTAAGAAATTATAATAAAATTAGCACAATGAAAACACTATTTCTGGAATAATTAATTCATTATTCTAGAAAATATACTCCCAATTATGGCCTAATGTACAATTGAAATTTTCAAATACATCAGACTGAAATGAAAAGTCTATGATAAGAATTTTGTGGAGCATCTCATAACTTTGAGATCCACATCTTCTGTAGTATGTATTTCTCAGCTGTTCAATGATAATCACTTGAAGAAAGAATTTCTGAATTAAACAGCCCACATGTTGTTTTAACATAGTGGCCATGCTAGAAAAAATTATTGCTACCCATCAAAAGGAAAGCTCTTAGAAAGAAAAAGAAATTTAACTAAAAAAAATAAAGGAAAATGACCACATAAGATGTATCAACCTACTTGTAAAGTAGGTTCTTATAGATATATACATATCACTTATATTTGTTAACGAAAATGTAATTCAAAGACAAAATCAAAGGAATTTGAATGCATAATGACAAAGATGACATTAGGCATATAAAACTTGCACGTGAATACTGATGACCCTTGCAGTAGCCAAGTATAACTTGCAGCATATAAATGTCTGTCTCAATTCTCTATCTCAGCATGTAGTGTACAATTTAATATTTACAATGCTAATTTACATTGAAGCAGCGATATTATTTTCAGTTTTGAAGTTCATTATTATCACACTGCATATTTTTTAAAGAGCATATTAAAATGTTACACCTCAGGGCAGACATCCTGAGAAAGGAGACCTTTGAAGAAGAACTGATGAAAGACATTTTTCCCAGAGATTATGGTAGTTCAAAGTGACTATGGATTGTTAAAAGTATAAGACAATGCTAAGTGACTGGGTGATGGAAGACGAATCACAACTACCTTTAAGAAAACACTAATTAACAAGGAAATCATTCAATTACAGCAACAATGTGTTAAAATACACGATGTCCTGCAAAGTGCTTGAAATATTTTTTGGAATTTATTAGGAGACCATTCATAAATTATGCTTAAGAGGATTGGAGCCTTTCCTATTACAACAAGAAAATCTTTTTTGGAACCATTCCAAAAGCCATGAATAAATATGCCATAAATGCAGAAATATTTATTTAACACTACATAATAATTGAACTAAAATTATTGCTAAAGAACAAAGAATTTCTTGTAATGTTGATAAACTTTTACCAAAGATCATTGGAATATATTTGATGCACTTTTCATTAATCATTTTTTATTGACATATGGCTTTTTGTAGATTAGAAATGTATAAAGATATCTTCCTGTGGGTGATATTGTACAGGAAAAGATTTGTCATTTTTCCCAAGAATTGAGGAATTAGTGATAGATATTTCCCATAGAAAGAACCAACCAAAAACAAATACAATAAAAAGTAAACCTTTTAACACAAGATAAACACCAGGAGCCAGCAATTCATAAAGATATTTTATGACAATGTTCATTTTGGGTCATTAAATATAGATATTCGAAACTATTCATGAAAAAATCATTGAATAAAGAAGGAAAACATATAGGTTTCTGCCCATCCTTATGACTATATACTTCAAGAGGGTTCATTAACTATTGAGAGAAAGAATCAAGGATATTTCAATTGGCATCTATTTGCAACAAAAGTGTAGACAATTTTACCTTACTATACTTGGGACAATATTTTTGCTTTAGCCAATTATTTTACTTTATTTGGCTTTTACTGAAGTGCATACTTCATAAACTATCCTTCCAAAAATAAACATTAATAACGAATTTGGTACCTTAACATATAGATCAAGCCATACATATTGAGCTGAATGTAATGTTTCTAAAATATAACCCATTCCAAATTGAAAATGTATGTTCCAAATATTACGATATAATTTCAAACATTGAGAATAATTTAACAGCAATAAAAAAATTTGAAAGATGTATCCTGTTATATTTGATGTTTTCAGGCTTAACTTTGTGGAATTGTATTATCATTGACATTAAAAAAAACAACTTTTATTTCCATCAAATTTTTTAATAGGTACAACAAGTTTCAATGCATTGGCATCATCCTTAGTGAAATCTGTGTGACACTTTGTACCTGAGGAGTACATTGATACATTGAAACTAGTTTTTTTTTACTTCAGTGATGTCTTCTGTGCTCGAAAATAGGGATCAAAGATTGTGAAGAGTAATCTTCAAAGTATGGCTTTCCGAACTACTGAAAACAACTCCCTTCTCCATCAGCAGAAAGATCTGAAGAGATCCGAGTGTGTCTCTTCTGCCTCAATTGCTCTTTTCCTTCCCAAAATATCCTCATCATCCTAAAGTGTCTTGCTTGAAAGGGCAAAGTGCGGAAAAAATTTAGGATCTACCCTTACTGCCCCTCCGATGTCCTCTAACCCTCAAGCACCTGGCTGTACAAAAGCCTCTTAATTCTCATTGTTCAGAGACAGTGGCTCCATTACCTGGTATGCCATGAAGTAATTTAAAGTTTTTCTAATAATGTACTCATTATTGCCTGCATGTATTGGCACATTCTAACTAGCAATACAAGTTCTGCACAACACAGATTCCTGTTCCTATATTATTTTTTCAACCTAAAATATTAATAAAAACCATAAAAATGTAGTTACCATTGACTCATTCATTGCATGAGAAACAACAGGGAGGAAATCTAAATTATTAATCAAAGTTTCATGATTATATCTTCTGATGCTCAGGAAGGCAAACAATTTTCAGAGCATCACATTCAGTCTTAAAAACTAGGCTCAAATAATCAAAATGCTCAAATATGTTGTTTTTATCTGGCTATTCAATTGCATTTCAGGATAGTTCATGAGTAATGCCATTATTCACTGAACACATTAAATCTTTGTTTTGACTACTCTGAAATATTTTACAGCTATTCTATTTTTAACAAATTTCCGTACATTTCAAATTTTGGGTCATCAAATATGTCATATTTTTCTGAGGATATGTGATACATGTAAGTGTGATTACTGTCTTTGAGTGTTTTTATTTTTAGTGTGGATAGACCTGCCTATTCTAGTCGAAGAATTAAAACTAAAATACACTATGGTGAACTTACTTTTATGGAAATGGCTCATGAATGTGAAGTATTCGCACTTGAAAAGGCTAACAAACTAAGGGCAGTGTGCCTTTAATAAGTGTTTGTGATATCCATAATAGGATAACTGGGAAATGGCATTAAAAATATAACTCAATCATACCTTTCATCAGCATAAGTGAATTTCATGTCCAGACTATGCTTGCTCAGGAAGGTCTGCTTGCCCAGAGGGATCTCGATATTTGAAGGGTGTGGGATAGGCTCCCCAATTGCCACTAAGCATGGCTGCTGAGGGTTCCCATTTTGCTTCTCCTTTTCATTCACCTTGTTGTCACCCCTGAAGCCAGATAGCAAATGGCCCAGGCAGTGTATAACCTGCAAGATAGTAGTCAACTAACAATAACCATCTATTTCCCATAAAGATGAATACCTTTTCCGCCAATTATTCTATAAATATAGGTTTTACTCATGTAAGCCCGTGGATCACAATATTTTTGTCAGTCCATATTTCTACTCAAAATAGAATCTATCTATTAAATCAAACAATAATTTTGAGAATATTTAAATGTCATAAATGATGGTAAGTTGTCAATTAGGTTGCATTCATTGTCCCAAAAAGTTCCAAAATTATATCCTTGTACTTATCTCATGCCTGCTAAATATTTTTGCCATATTGTTATATAAATATTGATCTCAATTTATCCAGAGGTGTATGATATGTAATATAAACAATGTACGAGTAAACTTGGCAATGCATATATAATTTTAAAAAGTATTTGTAAAAAATAAAATGTAATAATTCAGGAGAGAGAGGAACAATCAAGGAATGAATTATTTTGCAAAGATGTGAAGTAAGCTATTTTCAGAAAACTTGAAATAGATAACTACTTGATTTACTTGAAGACAAAGTCAAAGTTTTAAAGGTTGAATTTTTTCAAGGGACTAACTTAGGTTTTAAATAGCAAGTGTCATCACATGATGATGGATGTGATATGGCAAGGACTGAATTGAGGAAAGAGGAGGACTGGAAAATTAATTGGTAAAATTGAAAAATAAATTAGTTTTGATTGACTACTGTAACAGTAACTTTAACGGAGTCACCCGCTATGTGTGCATTATAATGCAACCATTTCAGAGAGTAAAAATCATTCGCCTTGACCGGGATTCGAACCCGGATCCCTCGATATTCGGCCGAGTGCTTTAACCAATTAAGCTATCGAGACGTCCTCTTACACCTTGTTACAGTTTCTTGAAATTTGTCTAAGGTATGAATAGCCTAAGTGTTTGAAATTGGCTTTATTAACATCGTGGAGTGTGGCGCGTCGCGCACAACTATGAATGCCTTTGACAATGTATGTACGGTATTTCGTCATAACATCTTGTTCCTTTAAAGCCCCCAAAATTTCAGAGTTTAAGAGGATGTCTCGGTAGCTTAATTGGTTAAAGCACTCGGCCGGATATCGAGGGATCCGGGTTCGAATCCCAGTCAAGGCGAATGATTTTTACTCTCTGAAATGGTTGCACTATACTGCAAGATAATATTTGGATGATAATCTCATAACTTGCACTAATTCTTGATGATTTGGATGAAAAGATAAATTTGTCATGTATCTTTCATCGTTTCTATAGATGAAATCTCCAAAGCTGAAATGCTTCACCAAAAAATGACATCTTGAAATATGTTGTTTTGACTGCATGTAGGCATAATCAACAAAGTTTCTTATATCTAAAAATTCTCTGGATGCACTGCACATGACAAATAAAGTGAAGTATTCAGTGAAATTGGGATATTTCCAATTGAAAAAATTCTCAGAAAAACAATTCAAATGTGAAGAGGTGCTCGCAGTAATGAAACCCGATTTCAATTAGGTAATATGCCAATTTTGATTGATAAAATAAAAACATTATATTAAAAAACCTTCATTAAAACGAGGTACCACTTCTGATAACAAACATGCCTTACAAAGGCCATGTCTACAAATTGATCAGCACCATTACCATGTCACAAAACATCATTTGCATATGAGAATCTAATGAAAGTACATTTGAATATTAATGAATTTGTACAGTAAGAAATCTAAGAAAACTAGAGTTCCAAAGATGTAGAAATGCAACTGTTAAATCTTTACAGCCAAAAGTTCTTATGGATATCCCTGACAGCCTTTTAAAATGCATAAATACTACAATGAAAACTAAAGCCAGCATTCAGAGTAACGACTAATGAACAAACCTTAATGATGAAAAAATAAATTTTCCTAATGACTTAATTTTTATAGCTCTACATATCAACATGAACATAAACCTTGCTAAGAACTAAAATTACAACTGTTTGGGCTTTGTGGTTGAATTACTTGTACCTCAATGGACTGATATGGAATTCATCTCATGACTCAGAAGTATTAGACATCTATTCTTAATAAACTGCACACATAGCCTAACTTTTTCCAATCTTCTTTAAGAGTTGGCTCAAAGATTCCATTACTCCACAGAGGGGAAACAATCATTTGAGTGATATTTCAATTGTACAACACTCTTTCACAACAATGAACTATAGAACTGAAATATACTATCTTTTTAAGTGGAATTCTATTTAAGATTAAGAGGAACAGGATATAAAAGATCAGTTTAAATCGTGAAATCAGTATATGGAATTTCAACGGTTTTGAGAGCTGAAGTCACCCATAGTGCACCAATATCCCATTCAGAGAATCTATTCCATGCATTCATGAAAAATCAATCCTGTGCCAAGTTTTGGGGTCACTGGAAAATACATAGCTCACTAAGGTCTGATTGGCATCTGATGCAAATGATGACATTAATTAGTTTACAGTTTTCAAAATGAAATAATTTCATTTTACGAAAATACACTCTTTAATGCCTAATTTTCTGTGTTCATAATAATGAATCACTTTTTTGTTGTATAGAAAATAATCTTTTGATTTTAAATATTTACACACAAAAGATAATTATTTTTTAAGTTATGACTATCAATGGCTACAAAAAACACATGCTTATCTAACAAACCTGACTGAATAACCTCAAAGAACTGTGCGAAAAGCAATGAAAGTTACTTTAATACTGGCAACTACTAGTGTGAACCAAAATGCAAATATTTCATGGAGTAAAAAATCACTCGCTTTCCACCAAATGACCCATACACAGTGAAAATCATGGATTTCTGACTAAATACAGTGACTTTTTACGGGAAAACAGAACAGATCATTTTTATAAAAGATTACAACATTAATCAAGCTGTAACTAGCAATAGTTTTCACTGCTATTTAACATTCATTAATCCTTGGACACTCAAATTATGCACACGTCTCTTTTGGATACACAAATAGAGTCAAAGAGTACTTGCTTTATAAGAAGCTGATTTCACATTCACGTTCCTTCCTTTGCTAGTCAAAGTGCACTTCAGCCGGATAAAGAAGGATCTTGGGACTGATGGCAGCGTGACAGATTTTGTTGAAAGTATCTCATTTATTTCGTCATGATCACATGGATGGGTATAGTCATATATGCTATGTCCCATCATATCAATCTGCAATGAAAGAAGAACTTAGTTTTAATACTTGAACCGATAAGTCCTCTTAACAGGTAGAAAAAAAAATCAAAAATATGCAAGAGAGGCTTATGGATATTAAGAGAATTTTTTGTTTTCAATAAGAAAACTTTGACTAAGGAAAAAATTAGTCATACCAGGAGAATTAGCAAATATCTAGTAATGTTTTATTCGTTGACATGCACCAAAAAATAAATTAATTGAAATTGTGATTAAGACCTTGATTTATTTATTGAAAATGTTATAGGAAATCTGAGAGGAAAAACATAAGCTCATCTTATTAATAAATGATTAAAACACATAGTGTTTGCCTGTATTATCCACCCTTTCCTATGCTTGTAGAAGTAAGAAAGCAATTTATTGAATGTACCGAGAATAATATGAGTTCAAAATTAATCTGAAAGGGAGAGAGAAAGGATCATCGATCCTCGGGGTTTAAATGAACTGTCAGCTATAAATTAAGTACAAATTTACAATTCAATTGAAAATTGAAGTTTCTTTTGAATGATATGAATCTATATATATTTCCTGATATTAATATACATATTTTCAATGAAAAAGGGAGTCATTGAGCTCGCCGATGAACATACCTGAGTCAATCCAAGATACTGGTTCACGTTTTCTGAAAGGAACACCAATTCCCCATCACCAGACACTACCATTAAGAAACCTTCCAAAGCTTTGAGAAACAATGAATCGTTGTTATGGCATTTTGGTGGCTTCTTTTTGTCTGCATTTGGGACTAGAAGAAGAAAAAAAAATGATTACAATTTTCAACTGCTTATAAATATAACAATGCGTTTTAGGAACATTTGAAACATTTGGAAAAACAACATATAACTACTGAAATTATTCCTTTTCTAACTTTTTACATGATTTAGAATGCTCCAAAAACAAAAGAAAAAGCCTTGTCATCTTGATCATGAATGTTCATACTTCGATGAATTTAACTCTAATACATTCCATATTTATCCTTTTCCCCAACTCAAATTATGCCTACTGTAGTTGAATGAGTTTTTCAAATTTTCCCTAGTAGAGCTTCAAATGTGATATTGTAGGCCCAAAGAAAAAAATTTAAATGAATTACATTTCGTTAATTAAATACCACAGTGAGCCTTTCTGTTTTCCATAGATTACATAAATATGTGCCCCCAGTAGCAATTTAATGGCATACCCTTCATTGTCAGGAATATATTTCATGAACACAAATTACTGGACTTTGTTTTGCAGCGTGGAGAGCTTACTTGGTTTGAACTCCCATAAAAAAACAATAAAACCGTACGACCGAACTTTGGTATAACGTAGAATTATGGCTATCGCCTCCCGCAACAGAAATAAAGCTCCCTACGGACTTGGGAACGGTAATTTCCACGAATTATTCGAATGGATCCGAGTTTCAAGCCAACCGGTATCACCAGCGAAATTACAGACAAAGAAGACATCTGCAAATAAATTAAACAACAGCAAGTAAAATTGAAAGGGTATCTTGTTTGCATTTCATAAGGATGATGTTGAACCTCCATAGTAGCACGCGTTTAATACGAAGGACGATTGTCGCACACACATTTCTTTTGGATTGAAAAAAACTCCACCTCCGTACTCTAAGCACATTTCCATTCCATTAAAAAGGAAAGACTATGTTCCGATTATGCAAGTAATATTTATCCGTCATTTTAACTCGAAAAGCAAGAATCGGAAATCAATATAATGGGTACCCAGACATATCGTATGTGTAGTTGCTCCGAAAGGTGACGTAAATTTCTGTTAAGCTGGTAGGTAATCAAAATAGACATTAATTAATTAAAATTAGCAATTATCCACAAAAATAAAATTTATTAATACGACCTGGTGAGACCATTAGATGATGTAGTTGCATTGAAACCGGTCGTATTAATAAATTTTATTTTTGTGGAAAATTGCTAATTTTAATTAATCATGTTATTCCACCATATCACGCCTGAAACGTCTCTTTTTATTAGATATTAATTAATTTATTTTATTTTAAAACATTATTCACATACAGTAGTAGCGCCTATTTACAGTGAAAAATACAACAAACATGAAAGAGGACAAAAAGACAATAACAGCATAACAATAACAACAAGAACCGAGCATGGACCGGGGAAAAATTTAATTTGTTGAAAGGTGGGATAATGCTTGGGTGGTGAAATTGTTACATGATAAATAGAAAGGATCGACAGTGTGAGGGATTGAATTTAGAAGGGAGTAGAGGCGAAAGAAAGGTGAGCGCTTAGTGAGAGATATTCTAGAAATAGGTAGATGTAGTAGGGAGTGGGTGCGGGTGGGTCGAGTTGGTACCCTGAGGTTGAAGAGAGAGAGCAGTTAAGGGCAATCAATAGCCGAGTTAAATGTGAAATTCATTACGATGTTCCTTTTTCTAAACCCGCAAAAAACACTGATGGAGCGATGAGCGCAAGAACTTTAACTGAAAGCATTTCTACCGAATCGAAACTTAATTTTCTAATGATTAATGCTATCTCCTTGATTTACTCTCATCGGGAAAATAGTATGGCCGCCAATTCGAGACATATTTTTTTCTCTAATTTTTTTGTATTTGGTGCAATTGTTTGATTAAATAAATATATTTTAGCCTTACCTTAAAAACCTTAAATCTATGACATTATTATGTTGCAAATTACTGCTCTGCTAGGGAGCATTGTAATCAGGCCTAAAAGATACAAAGAGTGGACGACTTTCACACTTGTCACCTAAAGAATAAGGTAACATTCACTCTCTGTACAGGAAAGCGAATGTATGGGTCTATCCCTCTTTCTAGAAAACAATAAGTACGGAATATTTACTTTTTTCATTAATGACGAGACGGAGAGTGTACACCATGTAGTGTACAGTACTGTACGTGAGAATACAATGTTAAAAATGGTTTATCGGCAGATCTTTTAAAATCCACTAAATTTAATGACGGGCAACAACCTCTCCTGTGCCACAAGGACAGCAATGCTAACGGATTTCCTATAAATACTACGTTGCGCCACGTAAAAATATCCAGAAAAGGATGACCTCGGAGAAAGAGTAGTGTAAGGAATAGTGAAGAAATATTGCTGGAATCAAAATTTGACTGATTGACTTGAAAACAAACGCCATTAAGATTACTAACGATTTCGAGCCAAAGCATGACGTAGACGGGAACAAAGGAAGACGTAAAGTTCATCGTATAATTGACAAGGTAGACTTAAATTGAAAAATATAAATGAAGGTAAGCATTACAAAAAGTTGGAGCGGTTGAAACTTTGCGACAAAAAGTTTCGGGGACCCACAAGAGGGCAAAAACTGTGTGACTTAATACGTGGAAATCCTTAATTCATTTTACATTACTGCTCTGTCCTTAAACGTCGTAATATGTATAATGGCGATCAATTTAACCAAGACAAAAGTATGTCTTACGTCATACGACTTTCCATTAACTGAGGTGTCATCAATTTAACGAAAACATGGGTTCATTTGATTTCATTGGTAACCATGGATAACTTACGATGCTAGATATATTTCTCATTTTTAACGGTCCAAACCTTTCGGGCATTTCCTTCGCACATTTCTAAAAAAAAACATTTTAATACCCGAAGAACGATTCGGAAGCAAAATCACCAACACGAAAGACTCATTTGAACATTTTGGTTTTCAGCTGAAGGCCATTTTAAAGGTGCTTACTTCAGTTATTGAAATCATTACCAAAGCCTGAGTGTTATATAATGGGTGCGAACTTTGTGATAAATTTCGACACATTCATAGTCTCGATTCAACAACAAAACAGCCAATCATAGCCCCGAAAGACTATGATGCGCACACTTCCTTTTCTTTTTAATTTATGGACAGGGTATCTTTTCCTAAGGTTTTCTTATTCTGCACACAGGCACGGTTTTCCGGACGATTATGGACTCTTACCTAGCTCGAAAACGCTGCGAACTTTGAGATAAGAAATGGCGAGTCGCATTACGGAGGCCTTGTCCAACTGCGCGCAGGCGCTCTGCGAGATCGGCAGAGCCTGCGCCAAGTCTGTGAAGATCTCCGTCTCTCGACTCCTGCGACACCTGGCGGCATCGCGGGATTTCTCCTTCCTCTTCTCAGAATTCCTGAAGAAAGAGAAAACAAACTTGTGAGGGAAAGAAACAAATACAAACAGACAAAAATTAGGGTAGGACATCACACGAGGAACTACTGGATAATGGGAAATATTATCACAGTGGAGTCAGCCACTAAAAAGCCCAATCTTGGGTTTAAAGAGTCACATAAATTAAGTTTTGAGATAAAAATAAATGACGGATGATTATAACGTAATGGGAATACATTGAGAGGAGGCAGCAGCCAATTAGCAGGAGACAATACTTTGTCATGTGTTTATAATCGTACTATACTGCCAAGTTCAAACGTGTTTGCTATTCAACTAAACAATGCCTTGAGATCCTCTAAAGGGATATTTGGCAGGGGGTGCTAGGCATTGCATTTCTGTACCTGGATTTAATAGGATTTCTTTCCGTCCTTAGGCATTTGTACGGAACTCGTTTCAATAACAAGCAGCAGATCCGAAAATTGTCAAGTTTTAGATAACTGAGATACCAGCAAATGCTTAAAAAAATAACTAGTTCTTTTATAAAATATAAAACATTGAACTTCTTCAATTACCTCTCCGTTCGATGACTACACAACTGTAGATATGTATTAATGTTTTCACTCAAAGGAATGCCAAATGAATACAGATGACATCTCCATGCAACAAACGATCAACCTTGGTTTTGTCGTTTCTGTTTAAAATCTCCTCCATGCAGAGCAGATCGTGCCCGCATGCTAGTCCACGTGAACTCTTGACCTAATGAGAAAACGAGGCCTATCATAGGGGGCAAGAGAGGGACAATCCATCATAATGCCTCAAACTCTTAGCGCGCTGCCACACTCATGCTCTAAGCTAATTGCGTGTGGGATGAGACACCGCTAAAATATTTAAAAGCTGGAGTTTATTCATCTTTTGTTATCCTTGCTTATTTGAAGGACTCCAACGGACTTTTTATGAAATGGGGTTTTAAGAATACGGAAAATGTCATCATGGAAACAATAGAACATCAACAATGATTAGCTATATACTGGAGCTGAGCGTTAAATCACCAATACGAACGAAATATGCTGGTCAAAAGCAATGGTCTAGGACTACAAAATGCAGATAATAGAAAACAGCAATGATTGGGAAAGAATTTCCGTAGATCTACATTATAGCAAAGGGTATGGTACAAGGTATGTTAAGGAGAATGAAGAAGAAGGCAAATGAGGCAAAAATAAACATCTCTTGAACGAGCACAAACGAAAAGGAATTAAAACTGTGAACAGTGATACAATGCGGAGAGAATTGAGTTATTATGCGGATATTTTTCGCTAAAGAAATGCGACAGTAAAATAACCATTAAAAGGCAAATAGAAAACAGCCACATTTAGATGCATTTCTGGATGTTTTAAACACCTTCGATTGAACCTATTACATATTTGTTGTGAAACAAACGAACTCCAAAAGAGAAATCAATGGAAGCGAACATTTTGAAGAAAATTACGAGTAAATAAAAATTAAAAGACCCTAAATTTCTCCCGTGCATTAATGGACAGTTAGGGAATTATCATAAAATCCAATAGCAACACAAGTTTTGAATTACCCAACTGCGAGCGGAAAAATATATGGGTTTTGGAAAGACCAGCTTCTGCAAACCATTATGAGATTGTCGAGAATTAATGCTGACGCTGATAATTTAGAATGGCACTTTTCACGCTGAAGAGCATAATACCGATGCAATGCATAGATACTTTCTAAGATAAATAATTATGCATCAAATTGCTTCATTAATTTCTATTTGTCCTTCCATTGTCGACACATTTTATCCATTGATTCCGAAAATTAACTGATCGAACTTGTATTTCAACACAAAAACACAAAATATTTTCATTATTTGAACTACTCTGATGTATAGCCGTACAAAAAATGTAGTAGTTAAAATGTCCACTATCCGCGTGCTCCGCGACAGGAATTCATGCAATTCTTGAAAATTTTACATTCCAACAGCATACACACCAATTAATTACTTTATAATTAAACCAGTAAATCATTTCCTTAGCAAACAAAACGTGTAAGGGTCGAACAAACACAGCGGGAATAAGTGAAACGGCCTTTGACTTTTCACCAAAAAGAAATTTGACCCTTACAGAATTTTTCGATAATAAGTGTTATGGCGAGTGCGATTTCAGAACCGATGACGATTTCAGAATGGTGACAAGTGATATTTTGAATCACATTAACAGAGGGGTGAATTCATTAACCAAAAAAACCGTCTAAGGTTACTTTTTAATAACGGTGGGACACTGAATGACTGAGCCCAGGAAAAAATATCAAGCAGTACGTCGCGTTCTGACTGTTTCGCACGAGCGTGTCGGGAACAAACAGAATTAGCGGACGATATGATGGGACTGCAGTGTACGTGAACGATACCCCACCTCCATATCTCACCATCAGAGAAACAACAAAACTTGTACACACGGAAAATAAAACTGAAGCATATAAATACGTCGAAATGATCAAGAAGAGACGTGGAACATTCTCCGCCCACTGCGTTGTTATTTTTCAGCGCCGGATTTTTCGCCACATTCGGCCAATTAACGGCCGCAAATAAAAGGAAACAATACATTTGAACTCGTTTGGCACACGAGGAGTTTCGAGAGAAAGTGTGCAGGAAAAAGACCTGCTTCTACCATTCACTCCCATTGCCAATCGAAAAAGAAGCATGAAAACAAGGTGCAGAGAAGACAAACAAAATTACAGAAAAGGCTAGTCACAAGTGGAAACGACATCAAATGTTCTCGGCTAACAAACGGTACTCATCAATTAATGGCAAAAACTATAATGCTTCCTAATCTTCATCCATATGGAAAGAAAAAAAATTGTTATCGCATAGTTAACTTTGATTTGGTATCGTTTTCTCATTCCCCGTCGAGTCCTTAAATCATTTGAAACAATAAAGATTTTTTTCTTTGGTATTCATGCTGTTCAGACGTACCTCAGTTTATCATTACTTATTTGCACTGTTATTAAAATAAAGAGAAAGTTTTCGTGGCATCCAATTGTTTTATTGGCACTCATATTGGGATCAAATATCGAAAGGAAACATATGAAACCATTTTAGATCCTCTCAAGCAAGTAGGCTCGTCGAGAGGTGGCCTTATAAAAATGTTTTTTAACACAATTTAGTTTGAAGATTTGCATTTTTCTAACGTTAAGACTCGGGTATTAAATTAGATATCCAGACAAGTTTATTAGATTTATTTTCGATTCACTTCAGAGTCAGGAAATCTAAGTTCAATTCGCATTATGTTTAACATCTTGGCGCAGCAACTGTTAAAAGTTCATCCCAATTAGATGGATACTTAAATAGTTAACATAAATCGGTGATCTAATGGCGAGGTACCAATCATTTTGCACGTATTTTGAAAGAAAAGTTAATTTTTTTACAATAACTTTGCTGGAACGTTAATTTCAGAGCTCGTTTCCTCCTTTCCTTCTTCTTACCTCCCAATCTAAGTAAGAGGACGCCTCGATAGCTTAACTGGCTAAAGCACTAGGCCGACATCGAGGGATCCTGGTTCGAATCCCGGTCAAGGCGAATAATTCTTACACTCTGAAATTGCTACATTGTAAGGCATATATGGCGAATGACTCCTTTAAAAGTTACTGTTGCGGCATCTTCCGCAGTTTCTTGGAAGTATATGCAGGTCATGCATATTGGGTGGAAATGTGATGCTGGTGACTGTGACATTGAGGGTAGAATTGTGAGTAAGCGAGTTTGGGAGAAGAAAACGAAGGACATTTTGGATGTAATTGAAGGAGATAGTATACGTACGCAGAGCTTGAGAATGATCTATTTGTTATATGTGTCATGGAGCACAAGGATGACGGGTGCCATTTTAGTCGGGGATTAGAAGTAAACCATTATTCAGAGCGTGGTTTCAGCGTAAGTATACCTTAATCGAATATACTACTGTTAATAATACAAAAGAGACGCTGAATATACAAACCGACAGCGTTAAACTTATTAAAGGGCAAAATATATCATCAAAGTGGATTCAGAGGTGATCGAAGTGGATTCAGAGGAATGGTCTCGGATCGACTACGAAATTGCAATCGGATCGGCTGTATGACAATGAAATATCAACGGGCTAATTGGGTCTCCTTCGAAAAACGAATATCTTAACTTCACGGACAATGAAAGAGTCCGCAAATAGCAATAAAAGCAGTTTTTGAAAATTCCCTCTTTACATTTCGAATCTAGAGGAAAATACATTCATTCAATTTTATCCTGGGTCACGGACACGTGGCCGTGATAGTTGCCTTCTTTGCAACCTAGCATTTTTCGAATATTAAAAAAAAAATCCAGCCGAAGCACTACAGGTGATTGGTTTCCTATACAAATTCCGAATGGGAACGAACCAAACCCCTTTTTGGCGTGAATGCTTCTTCAGAATCCGAGAACTCGTGCCGTTTGGAAAGCACCCACCACGTGGGCCCAAGATGGAGTTTCGTGGGAGGGTGAGGATCGTATTTGAAGGGTCAGTTCTCTGATCGATCGGTTCTCGAATCGACAAAAATACTACACCGATCGAAGTCGAATCACGAGGGAACATAGACGCACGCGTGTCAAGGTCACGAGGTTAAAGAAATTGATTCAATCTATGAAATTCGTATCGCGTGTTGTGACAACGTTCCTTCACCCCTAGTCCCAGAGGTTCCAAATATTTCCATCTCCCTAATGATACTTAATGCTACGGATTTTCTCTGGGGAAAACCTGTTCCTCTTACTCATATTCTCATATAGCCCGTAACAAAGACAAATAGCTCACATTTCGTGCAATCAAGCTAAAAGTACCGCGCTTTTAATAAACCGGTGACCATACTTCCTTAATCATTCAAACGTTTTAATAACCAGTCAAATTAAAAATAATTAGCAACTGACGAAATATTAAAGCTCTTCATTAGTCGGATGCGCTATAAATAAGGGAAGAACAATGCAAACAACTTATTTGTGTAACATACACCTGTACATTATGCCGTTCCTCTGTGATTGATAACAGAGACGTTCTGCTATCAATCAAATTTCAAGGAAATTGCTAAAGAGCAAAACAGGAGGCCAATAGAGCTTGAAATAATCTTTGCAGCATGAAAAGTGCACACATTTATAGTCAAGCATCCCTAACCAGTAGCGGATATCGGAAACCTCTCAATGGGGGCCATTTTCACACACGAAAGTTGAACAAAAGAGCAACTTTGAAAATAATCGCACTAATTTAAATACCACAATCCACTCTGCAGTAGATAATTCTATGCTATGGGGACAGTAGGTATACAAAAGTAGTGTTGGGTCAATAAGAAATATTAATTTTCATTTAAGGCGAAAATATTCCCCATAGTGGGAGGGAGAGGGGGATTCAACCTCACCCCTCTTGGATCCCCCGTGCCTCTCTCCTGAGGTGCTGGGTGATATTGGAGCATGAAGTGCCGCTGTAGATTTTTGCTTCAGCTTGTAAGTACACATTTTTACTGCCAAAATAAGTTCCCCAGATGGAGAATTACACTTAAACGTGCAGTGCAAGTTGCTTGGAGAATCTAAATATTTATTCCGCCCTTATATTCGCTGAATAAGAGACCTTGTTCATCTGCACACCGATACACCTGCACACGTATACATAGTCCTGCAGCATGAAGTAGGAGGAACCTAGTGCCTGCGACTGTAAGCATCTTTCATGATTTTTATCTTCGACATTCCTTTGCAGATCCCAAAAGAGGCAGTTTTTGATGACTCTTTAACGTAAGATGTTGTAGGCTCGATTGTTAAGTATGTATTTGGAGTTGACTCGGTAAAGTCCGTACGCGTGAGGTATTATAACGAGTTTGGACTTGAATTCTTCATTCGCATTTATATTCCCTTTGATTCGATTGAGCGAGCGAAAGCGTGTTGCAGTGACTTTTCCAGGGTAGGAATTCGATGGGTGGATAATAATTTTGCCAACAATAGAGCCATGCAGGAAAGCGAGCTGTTGCTTATCTTTATCATTTTAAAACTTCCCAAACTCCTAAGATTTCCTACACCTCTAAACTTCGTGAAACGAGAAATCAATGGTAAACTCCTCCGCATCTTTCCCATCGTTTACCCTGATGCATAGTTGACTTTCCCTAGCCAACTAACATGTTGTTTCCGGAAAACATTCACTCTTGGCTCTATTTACCCTTCTCACTCCAAAGCATCAGGATCGATTACAATGACCTCTCTCTTACACGTGGCAAAAGATTACCCGCGAACCATGACGGCTAACGGGCGTCAGCAAGCAAGATACCGCATTGGGATGGACGTCATCAAGAGAATAATAATTATCAGGTTAAAAAAAAAGGATCGGGGGATTTATTACATCTATTATCCTATCAGAGTGTTCACTTTGAACACTACATTAATTAGCCACTAGTCGAAATTTGTGCGCACAATATCGGTGATTACAAGGACACTTCAATGCGTTAGTACCTATGTGAAGAAAGCCGAGATACCTCAGATAGGCCGAACATTAATATTCACTAATAATTACATATTGTATTACATAAAATATTATATACAATAGAATATTAATAATAAAATATAATATTTAAAAAAATTAACTTACTCGCGATCACTTGTGTAATGCAAAAAACACGTTTCTTTTTAATGTGCATGAAATAAACAGTGCTTCCTTCGACTCTAATGAAAGTTTGAAAGGCGAAGGATAATATTTCTACTGCAACAAAGGGACAACAAAGTCAATTTTCACGCCGAATGCGTAATATACCTACCACTTTTCAACATCGTACATCCTGGTTTTACTATAATTGAAATATAATATTTGTCAATGTGGTAACAGACACACTACCCTACATGAATGAAAACACCACGTCTAATAACAGACAAAGCCCACGACATATCATAGTTTCGTTTTTGGGAAATAATCTATTTCCCTAATGTCGTCCGCGATTTCTCCCGCACATCTATCCACCAGAAAATTACTCGTATGATCTCGAGGATGGGAGTCTTTCCAAAAGTGTCCATAATGCTCTAATGGAGAAATTTTCAATAAAAATCAATTAGAAATAAAATCTCAATCTCCGGAGAGTTCCAGGAAAGCAATTTTTCCTTTTTTCCTTTCCTTTTTCTTTTTAGATACTGACTTTAATGAGGCTGACTTCAGCAAACGCAACGCGGTCATACTTGAGGCTGAGAGACATCCATCATTTTCAGCCTTTGAAAAAAATAAAAGGTTTCTGCTATTAAGGATGACCATCCCTTACACAGCGCGTGTACACGCACGTGTTGTCCGGTGATCTCACTATTGAGTCCGAAGGCCTTTGGCCGAAATTTGAATGGGGCGGAATATATTGGTCCGCACATCGGATCATTCGGGCTTAGGCTCCCTCTCTAAAGCCTAATTTACCTTAATGCCCACCGAAGGGTATCAAAGATCTAGTGGAAGGAATTCTTAGACCCAAGTAATACACCGTTTTGCCCATTATAGAGAACTAGATCATAATTTCAACAAAAGGGGACTTATACCATCAGGACCAGGACTTTTGTTAGAGAAATATGACAGTATTAAAGTCTCTTCAGGGAAACCATTTTCCTCGCTTCCTTTAACTCGCTTCCCGCTGGTGATCACATTAAGAGCTGTACCTCCTAAGTGAAACCTTTCATTGACTAAGTTACTGTCTCCTCAGGTCGTATTTATGGCAAAAACACCAATTTTTTATAGCTATCAAAAAAACACATAGTCCGAAATGGGATGTTTTAGGAACATTTTCTTCAAGATTTCTGATTAAATTTCCACGTGGATCAAACACGTAACGAAGGAGAAGGCAAATGACAAGATTTCCCCTTACCCGAATCCCACAGTTAATCACTGTACTACTGCATTCAGTTCTACTGCACGGCCACTGAGCACAATACATTTTTAGACCTTCACATGAAAACCCCTATCGCATACATGGATCAGTTCAAGGTAAACCGCGAAAACAATTTCTCTGTACACATTAATATCGCTCCGTTTTAAATTAGCTACAAAATTCAAATCTGACACGAATGTACCTGTGGATTTGGTATGTATTTATTTAATATTGTTCAAATAAATTATAAAATAGCCTCAAAATTACAAATTCGCCAAGAAACTCGGCACAACTTGGGATAAAAAGAACGATGAAGACCCACGCAATACCTTGGCGTGACGTCATCTCGCGGTAATAAGTTTGCGTCATGCGTTTATGTGTCAGGTGATACCGTAGACAAAAGTGTGATAAATCTAATTTGAAAGTTAATATTTTCCGGATGAAACAACAATCATTTGGGTTTCTCATGTTTATTAATGACAAATTTCCCTCTTACCTTTATTTACAACTTCTCCATCCCTCCATCACTCAACCCGATCTATTTAAACAAGAGGCCACAAAATCATCTGCCATTGTAATAGCATGATTATGGTGTTTTATAATCAAATCTGATCACCACATCAAATTACTAGGCGTATTACAAAGCGATTATTTTATACATTTACTGATATGAGATTCCTCCGAGTTGACACGCCGACCATCAATTCCACTAATTAACAAGTGACAAATGAAATTGGGAGAATTTCAATGAAAAGTGCGAGTTCAACATTCGATTATCAGCTCTGGTAGACGGATAAAAAACATTCATAACCAATTATGTCACGTGCGATGCCTAGCACGTGAGCTTTGAAGTGCCATGTGCTTCGCTCTCTATTTGTTTTGCACATTCCACTCTTTCATGACTTATTACTTTTTCGTAAAGATTACACTTCTTCCCCAATGAGGCGACATACATGGATCAAGAGATTAAAAAAAAGTCCATATTTACACAACAACCGGAGATTACGAAACAGAGATGTCGTGCTCCGACGAAATGTCGAGACGACAAGGTCGCCAACATGCATTTACTGATTGGTCCGCGACGAAATTACGAATAAAGCATCTCCCTTGTGCGGAGCATGGGCCAGGAGCCGTCGCGCCGCCTTGGGAGACCGCCGACAAACGGCCACTCGACACGTATCCCCAGATAAGAGGAAGAGAACGCGGTTTCTTGATGTTGACTCTCTCTTTATCTGCCGTCCCCTGATATCCAAACGTGGGGGGGGGGAGGGGGGAGTGCTCAAGTATTTAACTGAGGAATTGTCATTATTGGAATGGTCAGCCGCCAACCGGAAGATCCAAGAATTGAAACGCTCCTCCCTTATGTTTACCCAAGAACACGGCCCAACACGTGCTCAGTCGTCCGTCGATGATGACGTCGCTAGTGTCTTTTTTTTAAGAGAGGAATTTTCGAACCAGCCTCCCAATTCGCCAACCGCCAACCTCTTTGAGATATATCGCTGGCGACGTCACGTTTCCGACGGGCATCATCGTTCGGAAAAAGAAATCGTTGATTGAACGCCAAGCTGAAAGGAAAATTGACAACACTAACCGTTATCATTTTGCCTCTTACGCTAAATGCTTAACGAATAATCCTGATTTTATGACCTCTCCGACTAATATGAACACCAGTAAGTATAACATTAATTGCACATAAATGAAGAAAATTTTCGTCATGAACGTAAGGATGAAGGGAATACCTTAACCATGGAAGACCCTCACAATCTACTCTAAAGTGCCCCTCACCTGAAGGACATTTACAACAATTCAGGAAAGGCAATTGCGCGTTTACTTAACAATCATTCAAGTTTTCATTTTCCGTTCAGCGTCTTCACTGAAATTATGGCCGATATTAGCGCCGTGACACTTAAATTTTGGCCACATTGCCCAACAAGTAATTCCATCACTTCTTCCCATGAACTCTTAATATAGTTTGTTATTCATTGATTTTCTTATAAACCAACTTATTTTTCCTAAGTTTATCATTCTACTGTTGCCCTTGAGTTGGGTTCATGTTCATCCTTCTCTCTATTACTTCTTAGCACAGCTCCATTTTTCTATTTAGTATCCTTATTTTCTTCCAGTTTCAGTTGGATAATCGCCCTCAATTGAGTTTATTTCAATATTCCCACGTGTCAATTGACCAAACAAAGGAAATATTTATTGTATTGCCTTCAAATTAATTCTCATCAGATATAGTGACACTCATGACGTTTTTTCATATACTCAAAAATATTTGGTAATGAACATTTTGACATTGATTTCAAATCACCCTGCGATTATACTACACTTTTCTCCTCTATGGTCCAAAAACGTCGGTCTTCCATTTCTAGGAACAAAATAAAATTCGCGACACAGGGGTTTCATTTCAATGCAGGAGCTATTATTTCCAGGAAATAATCGCATGCTTGACTGAATTAACACTTTTGTGTTTTAATCTCAATTAAGACATTTCCGGCTACAAACAACACTAATAAACAATGAGAAGTAAAACACTCGTACACAGATCCATTTCGAGGACACCAACCGTTTATCGAAATTCCAATGACTGCGGCTTAGAGTCAGAAGCGATACCAGTTAGCCAGAAGTCAATAGATCTTGCAAGCCAACAGTTAATGGCAAAAGTAAAATTTGTACAAAAATTTATTTGAATACAATAATACAACTTGCAAATCTTTACAATTCATCTTCCGCGGATGTTCGGATCCCACGTTTTCTCAACTTTTTCATTAATGTCTGACAATTAACTCAGCTTTGAGGTGACAAGAGGCGTGGGTCCCTTTAAATCTCCCTTCTCCCTCCACATTCCAACCCGTCAGCATGGACACAAAGAGAGAAAGCCACTCTGACTGAAAGATGCACATGTAGGGAATCGTACGAAGAACTCAAGAAACCATCGATTAAGAGACATGAATAGAGGGGGGGACTGAATAATTTCAAGGAATCCCAATAGATAATAAATCTTCATTCTACTTCTTGCCTAAAAACATTAACGAAATGGTTTTACAAGAGAGAAAATAATGCTGTAATGACAGAGCGATTCAATGCCTCTCCCTAAGTTTCGAAATGGGGAATCTTAATACGGTAATAATCTCGTATGTCGGCAGATACCGACAGCTGACACTTGTACTAATTATTTTTCTTTCATTCCTACTATCATATTAATAACCTGAAAAAAGAAACCAAAACTTTGGATTGGAAAGGGGTCAATCGCCTTTCTTGGAAATTTGGATCCTTCACAAAAATGAATGCGTTACATTAAACACACACGACCACGAAATATGGAGGCCCTAAGTCGATGCGCATTTGCGTCACGTCCTGCTGCTAGTCGAAGTTCATTCCGGAGACATTTAAATTACAGATACGGACGAAATAAACAAAGGAATCGCCACTGTTTACCCGTACTAACGTCACTGCTATTCACGTGAAATACCGGCCGCGTTTGATGCGGTGGGAAAATGACTAGCTGGCTTAAGCAAAGGTAACCCCTGGGATATTCAATGACGAACTGAAAGTTTATTAATTTAGGAATACAACAGCACGTTTGAAACAACTTACGAAACATGGGTGAGATAAAGTACTCCATGAAAGAGCATGATGTAATGTATCATTAAAAGGGATTAAGTTTCCCGAATTAAATCGGATTTTTGCGATTCACATTCCATGAGGCGCCTTTAAGTTCTAAGGTACCTCAATGTCTTCTTTCTCGGATCTGGGAGTAGATGTGGTGTAACTAAAAACGCAGGTACTCTTACTGAATGCAAGACACTGATGACTGCACTCTAAATTTCACAGGGTTCGCGTAGCGTTCGTGGGTGAGGAACAGTTAAAAAAAAGGCAGAACGTCGTGTAATAACGAACCCAAAAAGTCTCGGCCACAGACAGCTAGTTTTTCAAGTGGGCAAAAATACCTGTTACGGAAACGTCCTTAGGGGTAATGGAATCATGGCGTTGTGAAAACTTTTACGTAAAGTTTTCTCTATACTTTACGTATAGAGAAAGATTATTTTGTAATATAAACAAAGTTTAAACTTCCTGGTTGTAGTAATTTAAATCATAAAATAAATAGGAGACCTTAAAACTTGAGGCACTTCATATAATCGATGGTTTCAGGCGTTATTTTATGGAATCGGTTCATTCTTAAGCGGATAAAATAATACTTTGTAATTCCACAGATTTATTTCACAAACACACGACCCGGGTTTCGACGTACAACGTCATCTTACCTGAAGATGACGTTGTACGTCGAAACCCGGGTCGTGTGTTTGTGAAATAAATCTGTGGAATTACAAAGTATTATTTTATCCGCTTGAGGCACTTCGTATAACATTGCATTAGAAGACGACAAACTAATGAATAAACGAATTAGCACCAGTATTATTATTATTATTCCACTGACTAAGTAGAGGTTTAATTGATACAAAGGCGTCCCTTAAGGAACAACCATTCTACCAGTTCCAACCAACTAAATCTGAAATTTACGACATGTAGTGTCTAATATGTACCTCACGAATAAGGCAGGAGAAAATGGGACAACAAAATAAATCATAGCGACTCTGGAAGTATTATCTCATGGAGTACATCCGCTATTGATATTATATCATCTTCAGGTGCCGAACAGCATATCAGATAAAAATGGTTAAACCAGGCTGTAATCTCCTAGCTCCACGTGGTGACCATACAAGATTTGAAACGATTTTACGAAACAGATAAATCTGCGAAGCACATGGAGTTCAGGGAAAGCAGTACTTAGAGGAGGATAGTTTTTTTTCCCTGCAAGAGGATCCAAAGGTTACGCTCGTCTCGCTTCAGAAGCACGTTTTAATGCAAATAGTCAAAGCACTTGGGAATGAATGTGCTGAGACTCATACCTCGAAGCGGTTTAGACCAGATAACGAAGAGCTTGCAGGGCTATCAGGAATGGCGCTGTGTATCACGCAATTTTTCGTCACACAAACCACGCTGGACACGACAGAGCCTCCGGTGAAATCCCAAAAATGCTATAGGCTAGAATGATGTGAAGCAATTGGAATAATGTAGGCATGGTATTTCACGACTCTGAGAGGCTCGCAAATCCAGAAAAACGCAAAGTTTTGAACTTTTGAGACGTATACTTTAAAGACAACACACAAATCTGGTAGATTAAAAAGAATGCCACTAGAGGATAGTCAGCGTGACGGGTTTGTTGGGGGGATTAGATTGACAACCCATACACTCACGAAAAAAGGAAGCAATATTAAAACTTCCAGAAAGGCACAGGATATCAAAGTATCCAACCTCCGGGAAAAAATAAATCTACACAATATCCCGAAAGGTGCAGCAAAGACGTGCGGAGGGAGATGCTAGGACACCATTCATGCACACACATAAGTAATATACGATGTACGTACATACTATGCGCTAACCTGAGTCGCGGTAGTCCAGGGGTAGAGCGTTGGGCTACTGACCGGAGGGCCAGGGTTCGACTCTCTCTGAGCATCCTCAGCTAAACCTAAGCTTAGTAACTTTTCGGCAACCAGATCTTCCTGGGAAACCATAACCGGCACAGGGAAAGGAACTGGCTGCCCTACCCTGATGTGTGAATTTCACACGCCGTCGGGCTTAGTACTGGGTGAACTCTATCATCACCTACCAAACCGATCTTAGGGTTTATTAATGTGTTTATGTTTTTTTATGTGCTACCTGGTGCTGATACCGGGCACAAACCATAAAAAGGTCATCTCACCAAGCTTCATTCAAGCTTCACCTCCCCAAAATACCTAAGTAGCGGAACCAAAGAAAACCCATGCGTCGTATTTCTCGGCACCAATGGTACCGCTATCAAATCCTGAATTTTCCTAACATCATAATTATTCTCCTGTTTATTAACACATTCAGCTACTCCTTCATTAGCCGTTTAACATATTTACTCTAAAGGGTAAGGATTTGAAATGATTTTACCCTGAAAGGAATTTACATATAAAGTAGTAACTACCACGGCAGAATGAAGATTCCAATAAAAATTAAAATAATATCCATGTACCATTACATACTATATACCTAGCGACCAAACACCACCAAAAGATAGCAGAATAATGAAAATTCCTCCTTCCCTACATTTTTCCTTTTCGCCCTTGTCTTTCCTCCCGATCCGAGAAGCTGACTGGAAGAGAAAGGACACGATTCACCAACACCAGTTACTTCCATGATGACGGAGGAGAGGGATAAGGAAGACAACGGGGAAAAATTCACCTCAACGCCGGCAGCCATTCTTGCAGAACATACGCCTAACGAGAGATACATTGAGAAAATTGCTTCAAAGAACTAATAGCCGGGAGCGGGAAAATGCCTATCCAGATTCCACGCAAATATTTATATCAATTCATATTTCAATCAGGGAAAATGCCATCCCAGATTCCATGCAAACATTTTTTATCAATATATATTTCAATCAGTCGCACTTCTACGCGTCTTCCTCGCTACCCCATGAAGCGCCCATCCCTTGAATTCCACTTGGGTAGGAAATTTAATGTAAAAGACTTCCTTATTCCATATTTTCCGTAATAAAAATGTCATTTTTATTTTTAATAAAATATACTTTCCACTCTCTTCCTCAATAAAAGGAAAAGTTAGTTCTTTTTTTCGAACACCTACACAATCCCAACCAGAAGTACAGTTCTTTTGTTATCCTAGCGTACAAATCACAAATACGATTCCGTCGCGATTACCAGAGAAATTTCTTTAACAATGCTTCCTTTCACCAAAACATTTTTCCGGATGATAAATTTAATGTCTCATGTGAATTCGCTCCTTGGGCACTTGTGCCTGTTTAAACAGACGCGACTGTCAATTTCCTGGTTCTGACACTCAGATGTTCTACTCTATAAAACTACACCTTTTTATTACATAGTAGCCTGAAAGCCACCGTTAGGGCGTGTGGAAGAGGTTGATTATACACCAGATTACCCTTGAACTGAAATATCTTTCTCTCCTAGCGGGTTCAGATAACGTTATTATGATCCCTTATCGTTTGGGGGAAAATGACGCCTAAAATCTATTTGTTCTAAACCAAATCTCTCTAATTTTATTGATGTTATCTTTCCTACCATAATAAGATGAGGCTAATAATATATTTTCAACATCATCGCCAATCATCCTTCGACAGACATCCTTCCAATTTACGCAAGAGATATAATCTGTAATTTACCCTTCGCTCCGTGAGTGATTCCCTAGCAAGCTCCTCTGATATTTTTCATCAGCTCCTCAGTTTATCATTACAATGTTAAGCAAATCTGGCTCCAGTACGTTCCAATCCTGCACGCGATCCAATTCAGCAATCAGTCCAAATTCACGAGGACCGCATATACTAGAAGTATATTCTTAAGGAAGCCTGAAGAGCGAAAGACGACAATTCTCTTTGACCAATTCATCACATTTCTCCAATACTCTTCTAATAAAGACAGAATTCGAGGCAAATTATGGCTAGCTGGGATTGCAAATTACTTTCCCCGCCGCTCAATCAATCACGCTCAGCATAGCATCAAATTCTTCCGATTCTTTCCCAATTTTATCTAGTTTTTCTCTCTCTCTCTAAATTTTTCCCATGTCATTATTTTCTCAAAATAACAAAGAAAGTCCCGTTTCTCCATTCACGAAATCTGCTCGTTGGTCATAATCCTAACCTCACCGCCGCGATCTTCATGCAAAGAAATAGCAGCTGATACGAAAAAACAAATATGTTCGCAAGGTGACGAACACTGACGACATACTATAGGTGTCAACAACACGGCCGGTTGGCGCCGAAGGACCACGTGTCACCGATCTGCAATCGGTATATCTTTGATCCGGTGTACATCACAGCTGATAACGAGAGGCCAAGAATACACAAGGCCACGATGAGATGGCCACGAAATCCATCAATCTGAGCACGCATGGACTGTAAAGGTGTGTCCTGAGGCACGGCATGCCGAGAAACGAAGGGCGATAACGAGACGGATGCCGGTGAGTTAGGTCAGTAGTACGCGAGGATCAAACCGGTGCCTTGCGATCTTCACCCGTTTGAATCGTGACATATGACAACGAGAGAAGAATGATATCTATCAAATACACAAGAACAAAGTCGCCAAAAAACGAACTATAGGCTGAAAAAAATTATATAGACAGAAAAAATGAGTGTAGTGCAGACAAGGGTGAGACATCTTACCAGCACTGTTCTACGGCTTCTTGAAGGAGAACAAAAAGGATGGGAGAAAGAATAGGAATCAAAGGAAATACATGGAATGGGGAAGAAATTTATTTAACGTTCCGCGGATAGTGCCTCAAATGTTGCCAGAAATCGAAAATACCTGCAGGCACCACTGTACACTATGGAACAAGTATGAACGGCAAGGATACAACATGAAAATTGGCAGAATAAAATTTCTGAAACGTGGAAAAGTAAGCTAAATATACTACCTTGAGCGAAGGGAAATAATGACGTATTTTATCACAACTGGAAGTACATATTCGATGAAAATGGTTAGACGGTCATCAAAGTGAAATCGTACAAACTAAGAAGACGTTTACCACGAAGAACAAGTTTCCCATTTTTATTTTTATTTTTCATTTGAAGCGCGGTTGGTACCACTCCGTAAATATCCAAAAATCACCATGCCCCTTGAAGTACTTTCCTTGAACGATGTCTTCAGGAAAATAATATTTTAACCATTACCGCCGTTAGGTAAGGACAAAGGTCCACGCTGGCCTCTTAATCATTTTCGGAACATTTGCAATTTCCAGATACACTATCATTTATTTATTTAAACCAGACAATAAAACATTCCATAAATATGAGATGAAAGAAAATAATGCACCCTTAAAGGTAGGAGGAGAATGGGGAGGTAATGATAAATGAAGAAGCTTCCTTTGTCTTTTGCCCGCTATCGACGTGATGAATCTGATGTTAACGTCCGTATGCACTGAAAACGTCTTCAATGGAGCGATATAACTTTTAAAATTCAAAAACAAAACCTATCAATCTTATCGACACTGAAAAATTTATTTATGACTAGAAAAAAAGGCAATCGAGACGATGGAGATTCAATCGGAGGCAAAGTCATTGGGTATTAAAATCCTGTTTCTTTCACTCATTTTTTAAGACTTCCAACAGTCTCCCATTTTCTGTCATCAATCTTTGCAATGCGTAGACAGCATTCAGTTCTTCGGAACTTTCACCTAAGGTGTCAACCCTTATTTAAAAAACTTAAAGAGCATATTGAATACAGTTAACATTTCAGGAACTTCGATGAACGTTTCCAATTTAATCATCAATGTAAACATATTTAATACGCAGAAATGCTTCGGAATGAGTATATTTTTCAAGGAACGTTCAAAAGTTACAGTCCTGTCTTGCGTAAGTAACTTTAAACTTAAATATAAAAACGTAAAAATGACTGAGCAATTAATTAATCACATCATAAAATTCCCAAAGGTGAATAATAATCATCACAAAAACAGTAACCCAGGAAACGATTTAGGGCTCCCTTAAGAATTTAAGACGCTCGTCTGAAACGTTCTGGATAACACTTGAAAAAACTTTCGGGATAAAGAAATATCATATAAAATGTAAACCAAACTAATACGTACTAGTCCCCAAAGACTTTATACGTTCTTCCAAGCAAACGTCTGAAAACCGTATTTTATAATTCATTCTTTAAATGTTAATTTTCAACATTATGTACCACATATTGCTTACGAAACCTCCAGCATTTCATGTGGGTAAAGTCGGAGGTATCGTCGGGCATAATGTTCATTGGAAAACATATAACCTAATCAACATTGTTATCGATGGAGTGCTACCAAATTATATACGTGACGAAGATAAGAGATTGTCCTTTTAGGAGAAAGATTAAATTTAAGAAGACACGCTAGTCTAGATAAGAGAGGCAGACAAGAAGTCTACCCTTGCAATGCAATATTCTTCGCCATTGGATCATAAACCTATATTGCCTTAAAGTACTTCCGTTGGGAAATAAAAAATTTTGAGCTCCAATTAATAAAATGTTCGACTGGGTTAATTATACCTCCTTTAACCAATCTTCCTAATTCTCTTTTTTAAATTAGGCTAGCATAAGATCCGCATTTAAGTGGATCATAATTATAATAAGAAAACTTACTTAGTTTTCTCTTTGTGTGAAGCAGCATAATCGGGATTTCAGCAAAACATAACCACATTACTCTCACGATTCAGTCTAAATTTGTAAATGTCAATCAAAACGAAAGGTTAACAGCCTTCTTACGTAAAATTACTTTGAGGCTTTACTTAAGGTAAGTTATTATATGAAAAATGACTGTATATGAGTAGATGACATACATTAAAATGCACGAATCATTTAAATGTATCACTGACCTGCGCTTTACGCGGACTTTACGTTTTCCTATCATAAAATATTCTTTTCCACAAATGTGGGCTCGAAGACTTCGGACATGAGTAGGAAAACTAAGTGTTAGTTCTATTTTTACCAAAACGCCATAATCCCATCATCCACGAAAGCTCACAGGCCTGTACTGGATTTCCAGCCACCATTTCAAACTACCTCTGCGAAGGACGCTAACTGCAATTGAAATTACTAATTATTTCCGATCCGGGCGCAATTACAAGTAGAGAGTTACGAATAGGTTCCTGCAAATTACTTTGGGAAGATTTTGTTAACCAGTTTCACATGCTAGACAAGGTTTAAAATCCTATTCATAGGCAGTACACAGACTTAAGATAGTTTTCTCACAGTCTCTAACCAATATTAAACACATTCGTAGATTCCTCACTGCCTCCCAACCTATACTTCCGTTCTTTCGACAAAAATCATTCTTCAATTTGTCACAACACCTGCCACCTTTCGTTCCACCCATAATCCCTATTCATTCCCAACATTTTCCATCTGCCACGATCTTCTTCACTCAAACATCTTGTAAGGTTTCTCCCCCACTTTTTCGGCCTATTCCGAATTTTACCTAGGAACTTCCTCCCTTTCACCACCATTCGTATGATTTCGCCTTAGGTTTCCTTTCTTCCCAACTTAGGTCCCTCTATTCTTAGCCATGCCCACATCTTAGAATCCTCTTTACATAAGCTCACTTTCTGGTCTCATACAGCGGTATCATAACAACAAAGGCTCACGTTATTTACCGATATTTTAAATCATCAACACCCTCCGCTTTGCAAATGCTTCTTTCGCCGAAGTAATCCTCCTCTTCGCGCCCAGATTTTACTACAACCACTTCCCTCCAAAATACGGCCCAAATATGAGAATAGCTCACTGTTAAAGTAATACTCGATCCAGCATACGTAAAATCGAGTATTCATTCTAACGTTTTTCACACATGCCACAACCAAGAAGATACTTTTATGCATTTTAAAACACCGAGGCTTGAAATATTTGCTAGCAACCAATTAAATTTTCCGCCCACTTCCCAAACCGCACTCTTGATAATTTCATCGTTTTCAATCGTTCACAATGGATATTCAGGGATCGCAAGGCTGTCGCAAATGAATCTCCATTCGTACGCTGCCGGTCCTTATAGACCCACGTCACACTCGTTCGGTTTCTCTGGCTGGCGCGAGTGAATGAAGTTGGCCGGATCAATTCACCGCCGGTCGCAAGAGGGTCGTTAATCTGCTTAAGCACCACTATTGAGGACAATTTTGGTGGGAGCGGTTCCTCTCACCCGACATCGCCTCAATTCTACGAGAATCTAATGACCTCGGGAGCATTTAACTGTCTCTCCTTGACACGCGAGAATTCACCGCGGGATTGAGAAATATATTCGACTATTCCAGCGTTATGGAGCTCACCTCCCTGTGGGTCACTGCCCGCGTTCAACTTCCCCAGTGCTGATGACGTCCTTATCGATAGTAAGCGCGCGAGTTAAAAAAGCCTGATTATGCCGGAGAAAGTTCGCGAAGGTGGAAATGAAAATACGGCAGAAAAAGGGGACCCTGAATGCAGAGCGGTACATATGGAGACACTAATTAAATTAGGCGTGATGATACTGGTCATTCCATTTAGGTCTCGATTGCAGGGTACAAGAAAACAGGAGAAAATTTTAATAAAAATACCTATTTCCATTCAAATCGGTAAATAGAATTTAAAAAGTTTAGAAATGAAGGTTTCAAGGCATTCTACGAAGTATTCCTCTTCCCACTCTTAATAATTTGCGGCCATTCCTTCGTCCAGCTTCTAACATCAACCCTTTCTTTCATCTATTAGGGATTCTCTCATTTCCCATCCATTGTACCTACGTGTCTACGTACGTACCACCTTCATTGCTGTTTTTACTTCATTACTGCGGTGACACATTAAAGCCCTTCATTATTTGTCTAATTCTATTGTTTCTTATCCTTTATCATTTTATTTTTACCGCTGACCTTCTACACAAGTCCATCTCGGTAGGCAGAAATTATCCTTCGGATTTTTCTTTTACAGACCATACTTCAGAGCTATAAGTCACAATGGTTTTAATAACGGTATTTTAAATCCTGTTTGTTTTAGTTAGAGATCAACTGGTCTCTCAATAGACTGTTCAAAAAAATTCTTACCTTTCATGCACCGTACTGTTATGCCCGTAGTCACTTTTCTATTTCCTACAACGTATACCCCAGAGCATTTATACCTTTTCAGATCCTAATATTCTTCCCAGTTCCTAAAATTAAATTTTATCGTTTTCCTAAAATACACATTATTCTGTTTTAATAATGCTGATTTCAAGTCGCCAATATCGATATTACTCCATATCTTTTCCTGTCAGACATCCATATCATTGAAAAGTATGCATTTCTAAAAACTAACATGCTATATGTACATAAAATTCCTCCACGTAAAAGTTGCTGTTAAAACGTTGCAAAAATGTATTCTACCCAATTTAAATAATATATGTGTGATTCTCTTCGTCGCAAAGCCACACCGTTAGCAGATGATACTGCTGTGAGTCACTTCATGGAAATATATAATTGTACAATTGCTGGGCGTTTTTTGGTTTACTAAAACGTCAATACGAAAGAATGTCACAAAGTTGCACCGGAGACTACTTCTAAGAGGGCTTGAGCAAGAATTCTGCTATACCAGCTGCCAAATTTGGTAAGGTCAGTGGGTGGGACATAGTTCCTTAGCGCGTGTCTTCCTTTTCGTAAAGCAATCCTTCGATTTTTGCAAAGTTAGAGTAACAACAAAGCTTAGCACATATAAAAAAATGCCCCCCTTTTTTTCTTCTCTACTTTTCCGTTCTGATATCTTCTCCCATTTACTTAGTATCACCACTACCGTTCCACCTTTGCATTCCTATTCTTACGAAAGAAGGCGTTTTTAATTTAACTAAACTGAGGTTTATTGAAATGAATTTTTCTATTCCGTAACGATGGCTAGGGATTAGTAATCCCGAACTGTTGACGTATTACGAAGAACAAAATCCATCCCTAAATAAGTTTCCACTCAAACGTTTATATTATATATGGAGAGCCAAACCCTTTTCTGTATATTAAATACCATTAGCATCAATACAAGATTGTTTTTTTGCGTCAATGTTGTTCTTGCGATTTATTTTTCTGCCTTATTATATGCTTTACTTCCTGTGATTTCGTTAATTACCTGATTTCTTGATATTTAGGTCAAAATAACCTAATTCGTCTTAGCTGAAGAATTTAAGCATATGTTTTAAATAGAGAAAAGTTGTGTAGAAAGCTAGAAATTCAGCGTCCAACCAAGGTGTTGACACCAATAAATAACGACGCAGAAAAAAGATGAATTCAAAATGCCGCGGCAGTAACTTTTGACGGAGTAATCCGCTTTATGTCCATTACAATTAAACAATTTCAGGGTGTAAAATCATTCACCTTGACCGGGATCCTCGAATATCTTGATTCTTCAAATGGTCCCGGTCAAAGCGAATGATTTTTAGGCCCTGAAATTGTTGCATTGCAATTGAAATTTCTCATTTCCTCTAGGTAAACGGTTTTTTTTAGCATATACCCCCAGAATCATAACTTCACAAAAGTACTTAGTTAAAAAGACGAAAAAATAATACACCAAAAATACTTAAAATAATTTGTTTGACGAGAAATGCACGCAAAAATTATTTACACCAAAGTATAAATGCACTGACCCCCTCACCTCATACACAAATTTCAGTCACCTCGTATTACTACAATTGGTGAGAATGTTGAGAGGATATCCGCAGGCATATGGAAAGCCATTTCGCCCATTTACACGAGCCCACTAAAGTCTATGTTACTCACACAGTACACATAGTATAAAACAATGTGTCCAGCGAAGGGATGTCTTAAGAATCCTTGTTACATTCGGGTTCTTAGTGTCAAAACGTATTTTTAAGGACAAAAAAAATAAACCTGTTTCTGACCAGATTATCGTGGAATTCCTAATTAATTAGTGGGAAAGGAGCGTGAGCACACTGCATTTTCTTATTAAAAATATTTTTCACGGTTCCGTTACGGCGTAACATCAATAGTTAGGGAAAACATGAAGTTTACCCTTTGGATATAAACTGGGTGGGGTGGAGTGGGGAATGGAAGTGAAGGGTGGATACCATGTTAGAGGGAAACCACGAAATCCGCCATCCACGAAATAAATGTTTAAATGAGAAACGCTGTTTTCGTCCCTTTACCATTCCAACGAGATTCAAGTTTTAAAAAATTGTGCTATAACATTTCTTCAGCGTGTTCATTTCTGCGCTATATCGCTTCTATAAACCATAACAAGGAATGTGCATATTTGTACTATATGTTTGGGAATAATTTTAGAGTCGTGTTACTGAGTGAGGATTTACAGGCTGAAAGGAGGCACAAAATAATTTTTTTTCACCTAAGCATTATTTTTAAGACATAAAATAATCTTTGCAATGCCAGTTTTTCTTCGTTTCATGTTTTCCAAATTAAAAATATAAAGGGTCGCAGACCACTGTTAAATACTCCATCGCTGGACTCCCCGCATTTCTTCCGGACAGGTAAAACAACAGTATACGCTCACTGATATTCCGAGTGACCTCGAAAGGAAACACGAGCAGTGAAGCACTCGTATTTAAGGAATCGTGAAGCTAGCATGTCGGTTGGTTGTATGTTTAATGATAGAATCGTTGAAAAAGCTAAAAAAGAAAAAGGCAAAATTTACACCTACGATTACTCCTCGAATTAATAAAGGTGACATTCGTTAAAAAGAGGTACAGGTATAGCAAAGGGTATAAGGGATAGGAAGGCTAATTGATGTCACGTAATAAGAAGGTTATAGATGGTTATAGACGGGGAGATTTAAGAGAGGAGGTTAATTTTGAATTCAGAGAGACCTACCAAGAAATGAATCATGAGGTATAGGATCTAGGAGCCTGTCACAAAACAATTCTATTGTGACCTGTGTTAAAGTGCTGATGACGATTGCATGAGTACACCACCCTTGTCGCATTTCTCGCCACTAGAATAAAAATTGGCTACTTATTAGGCCTAATGGCGCCGAGATAATCTAATTGGCAAATTATCGATTAACAACGCCTTAGCCACGTCTAATAGTTCGTCTTTGTTGACCGTTTTAAAGAGTAAAAATATTATATCAATACCATCACAATACCAATCCACTTCTTAAAAAGATGAAGATTCATTCATCCAAAATTCGAAGTAAATAGAAACATCAGCAGGGCAAATAATTTCAATGGAACGAGATGATTTTATGAACATCTACAAAAAATCACGCCAGGCGCGTCAAGGGCGCGTGGCAGGGGGTGCCAGGATAATATTTAAACTATAACTTGAATTCGACAACCTGATTTATATTTATAAAACCTGGTGATAATAAGAGAAGAATAAATGTACTTTTTATGTCCCCAAAATTTGCTATCAGAAATACTCCTAAAGTCACGTCCGAACCATGAAAACCTATAATATAATCCTTCATAGAAAAGTTGTTCGAATATCAAAAACTATTTCGCTCATATATTTTGTAAATACTCATCTTAAAATGCAGAAAACTACATAGTTTTTTTTGTTACTACTATGGAGATCTAAGGTGAAACTGAAGAATTGTAATTCATACAGTGACATGTTTTTCTTGTCTCGAAAACAACTGGTAGCCCTGCCCATCAAAAGAAATGGGGACCCACATCACAACAGCGCGATGCCCCGTATATTTCAAATGCACAAAGCATTAACCCAGATTGATCGCGGGCGTACCTATTCGGTGTGGACATTACTCTTTGGCATAACGTCATTAAATGGATCAGATTTTACCAGGCCATTTTAAGAAGGAAAACTTGGAAATCTTCAGCAGATAGTTAATACGACACATGAGAGCGAGAAATAGCGATTCAGGCAATCGTTTGTTTCTCTTACTAAAATCCCCACCGTAGTAAGTATCTACCCGCATTATGCCAACGAGGGAAAAGCTCATAAAATCCAGTAATGGTTGATGATCCAAACAAGTTTGAGCTACCATGGCAAATCGCATACGCAGGCAGGCAACATTTTTGAAGAGGGGACGCACGTAAAACAAAATGCTGGTAGGAATGAATTATGGGAAAACAACCGAATCGAGATACGCGTGAACGGATCACACGGTTTCATAACAAAAATCGCAGCGACTTGTGCAGAGAATGAGGGAGTCAAGTTTTTGGGAAAGAGTGGTTTTTTATGGACAGAAATTGAACATAAATCCATTCGATGTCAAAATACTTTAATTTGTTTTATTTAATTTATATTCATTCTTGCACGATTCAATAATTCTATTTGTTGTGCAAATACATAGGGGGTGAAATACAAGTAGCAATGCATCAAGAACATTCGTGGAGAATCCATTCAGGAAACAAACCACAAGTACGTAACTCTGGAAAATAGTTTTCGACAATTTTTGGGTCAACTGGAATATATGGAATATTGATAACTGCTACCTAAAAACAAAAAGTTGCCATGGTAGAACGTCACATGTAGAAACGCAGGTAGGTTATGAAATCAAATCCTGCTATTGTGAGATGTTAGCAACGAAAAAAACATTGCATAATTGACGAAGGAGTGCCGTATGAGTGACATAAACAGGTTCACGGCGATCAGACCCCACTCTCTAGCTCCCCTCTCCGCGGCTGATGCAGCGATCGGAGGAGTAAATGCTTATGGTGACCGGAGCCAGTCGGGACCCGAGACACAATAAAGGGAAATTGAACCCATATTGAATACAGCGATGAGGACCCCGAAGTGGAACCCTCTCTCAGACTTGGGCCCTTTGTTCCGGGCCTTCCGCCACAAGGGTCGGCGAGGACGCACTCACGTACGCACAAAATGACTTAAAGATCCCTTACCCTATCGAAGCAAGAGTCAAAAAGAGGAGGGAAGGAGGAGAGTGAAGAGAAGCGGGCGACGGACTCCAAAAAAACAGGCAACTTCCTTCCAATCGATCCATTACAATACCTAATATTCTCCACACCTTATTATTCACGCCCCCCCAGCGTGATAGGAAATCGTATTCTGGTCATTCACGACGAAACCGCACCGATTCAGGACGGATAGGTGAGGAGGGTTAACTGGTAGTGCCACACCATACACGGGTGTGTAAAACAAATCCCTTCAGATAGGGGAGGGGGGCAATAATTCCGTACCCTGTCCCCCTTGAGACTCCACTGACATTCCTGGTACAAGAGGATATCGCGCACAGCATGGTCCAAGGGGATCCTCATATGCGAGATCGAGACACTGAAGGGGAATCTATCTGATGGACGATAACTTGCGCCGAGCGCTATCTAGGAACTAACTTCTCCTTGCGCCTCATCACCCTCACCACTCACAACACGATTTTCCTCGGTGCGCGATCACGGATCTCCCAACTCAGCTCCAGTGATTCCTGGAGCACCAGGGTGTCGCGTCACCTTGTATTTGTCTGCACATGAGGGATGGGTATGAGATTTTCGTTGTCAATCGGATAAAACACCGAACGCGTGAACTCGCGTCCGTTATCCGTGATCGCGTCCCTTGCTGCTAGTTCACGCTCATCTGCGACACCACCCATCATTTTCACCGCAAGGAGACATTTCGCGAGTCAGTGACGTCTTGAACCCAAAGACCCATGTCCTCCCTCTTCTCCACCTCCCGCTCCTAATTCTGTTTCTTCAAAAAACATTTAACTATAGGGTACACGACTAGCTCATATAGAATCCCACGCACCCTTCCTAATTCCCCTGCCCATAAAAGAGGCGAATGGTCCGAGCATTATTCGCCACTTTGGAAGGAAAAGAAGAAAGTCTCATTGAGATGACGTCACCCGATGCTGCAAACAAGTGTTTTCACTTATGAGAGTATACAACAGGCAAATTCTTTCACCAATCGGGCACATTTAACCAACTGACCATTTTCCACCCGAAGAATTAACAAGTGAAGCGTTTACACTCGCTCAATACTATCGATGTATTCATCCAAATTCAAACGTCGAGTTTCGACCAGCAAACGAGCGAACCAGCTATCGGGGTGGAATGCCTTCGGCTCGCTTCGAAAAGAGATGGTGTCGGGGAGCTGTTTCACCGACCAAAGGAGAAATACACGACACACATACTATATAACAGGAAGGACAGTAGGTAAGCAATCATATAGTATAATAAAGGATAGGAACAGTGCGTTTCGTGGCACGCAGAGCCAGAAGAAAGAGACGAGCCACATTGGCCAAACACAAATTCAAACACGAAGTCCCGCCATCCGGCGAACAAATATTAATTGATTAATTAACTATATACATATTATAAAATAATAATATATATTATTATTAGGTAATCTACCGGTTAAGGTAGGTTTTTGGATGGACACAACTATCAAATAAACATTTTGTAACTCCAAGCAAAACCCAATCCAGCAACCTACTCTACATCATGTCCCTCTTCATCTCTATGTACTTCTTTCCTCCCTTCATCCCGTCCAACATCCCTATCCTGTTCCTGCCCTTTCCTCGCTTGGCCAATATTCTCCCCTCTATTACCTTCTTCAACATTCCACTACCGCTCAATACGCCTTTCATCCATTTTTCCTGCCTCCATAGGATTTCTCTCAACAAACACCTCTCCTCACCCACCATCCCTAGTACTTCCTCATTTGTTTTCCTTTCGGTCCATTTCACCTTCTCCATTCTTCTCCACAACCACATTTCAAAAGCCTCCAATCTACGTCTATCCTCCTGTTTCAGTGACCACGTTTCCGCACCGTACTCGTACTCCATATCCGAGTTTTTACGAGTCTTGTCATAACATCCCTACTCAACGTCCCCGTCATCAACTCCCTCCAATAATATATATAAGTATATAGTATATATAAATCGCCACCAACACGCCCCTTAACCTTCTCTTTCAATCCATTCCGAACCTTCCCTTACGCAAAAAAACCTAACCGGGAAGCCACTGCCCAGGCGTGGCGCCAACTTTTGGCGGGAGGGCCAAAACAAACGGAGTAGGGGGCGAAGAGAGCAGCAGGAAACGGGAGAGAGGCGGGAATGAAAATCCCGAGGCCAGGCAATAATGTGAGCGGAATTTTTCTCCAACGTCGTCATCTTTTTTACTTGTATACGACCGTAAAATCCACATACCGCCAAACTCGTAATTCCCAGCTTAGGGTGATCCAGTGGGCCAGTGGAACGTTGGGTGGAAGGGCACTCACGCCCTCCCATCCCCCCCCCCATCCTTCAGCAATTCGCGAAACACGCCAAAGAACCCGAGAGAGAAAATACAACCTTCCGGACCACTTGAAAGGCATTTGAGGAGCACTCAACTTCCAGATACATATTTCCATCGAGCTACTTCAGCTTTCAACGATGCTTACGTTACTGGAGACATTTCGACACTGTTACCGCCGGCATCTTTGCCGATGAAAATACCGAGGGATATCGTGAATAACTGGCATGACATGTGCGAAATTTGAATGAACACAGAGAAATCGCGATCCTGCGAAATAATGGCAATTTGATTATACTCAAAACAAAATTCAGCCAACGATTGTGGCTTAGCCTCAAAAGTAAGCCAAAAGTAGAACATATACAACGGAAACATTAAACACCACATAAACATGACTCAAAAGAATACTTTGTATTTCCACATAAATTATTTATTCTGACAACCTAGGTTTCAACGCGTAGCGTCATCATCAGGTTTCACCAGGTACGCGTTGAAACCTAGGTTGTCAGAATAAAAAAATTATCTGGAAACACAAAGTGTATTCTTTTGAGTTGCTTCCACAAAGTAAATCTGGAGAGTACGCCATATAAAATAAACATGACATGGGCTTTTCTCGTTTTGAAACAAAATGAAACAGGAAGGATATTTTTCAAACCCTGTAAAAACAGGAACCCTTCCTTCGAAAGAAACTTTTTTCCGGACACGTATTTCGTTATTTCTTCCTAACGGAAGCTATTCCTCTCTTACGGGCGAGATCTTCAAGTTCAAATTTCAACCATGGCTTCCTCAACCACAGCTTCCTATTTCAAGTCTACCAAACTCACCCCATTCCTGGACCACGCGGGAAATATCGAGAGTGCATACATGCGACGATCCCGTAATTGCCTAACTTGGCAACACATAATATGCAAAATGAAATGGGAAGAGAAAAAGGTCAGCGGAATCCCAAAATTGAAAATGGATCGACTACCAAGTACTGTGGCTGTAAGCATTTATTTGCTCGTGCTAACCAAATATTTTGCAACTGCGAGAAGTCAACACTTGCGCATAATGAGGAAAATATCTCTGTTTATCCGAAGCAACTGGATCACTGGGATACACTGTGATTACTCGAAGCAGTGGCATCTGAAAGAATTATTAGTCGGGACTGACACAGGAGATAGACACACATATCACCAATGATTCTTTGATCAAACGATCAGAAACTAGTAAACATCTGAATGTAACATATAAAAGAATGTAAAATGAATCCTTTGAAATACATAAAAATAAATACGAAATCACATAACATCACATTGACTTAAGATTGCAAATTTATATAATTTATACGACTTAATTCACTAAATTGGCAAAAGGACTCGGATCTTACGACTTAACTGTTATTCACACATTAGAAACCTCCCGTAGACTATTAAAAATTAAAAATCAATATTTCATGAACCAGAAAAGAATGCTGACAAAGGATAATACGAAGGTATTGACACGAAAAATATCCATGGAATACATCTGTAAATGGAAAATAGGCTGACTTTGAGTAAATCATTTCCTATTTTTAACATTAATCTATTTCGGCATCAACACTTACCCCGCTAGCCACCACTAGGATGTTGATTCCATACCGAATTTACAACACCAATGTTTTGGTCAAATGTTAGTCATCAATAAAAAGACAAAAAATTTCAATTGATGAAGGTAATTTTAACAACGGCATTATACATTTCGGTACCCAAGTGCAACACACGTACTTCTCTACGCATACGAGGCGAACTGTTCGAACCAAGTACTAACAATGTTGATAAAAATTAAAAGTAATAATAACAATAAATTATTTTTCAATTTTTTTGATTTTGCTTATTTTTTATCAACAGTATTAGTTTTCATTTTTACGGCTTTTTCACATTTTACTCGATGGTGGCCAATCGGTTAACTAACCACTACTACATTTCTAAGCCTCACTTAATGATACCCTACGTAACAATAAACTCTTCTTCAATCTCGCCAATACTTTCTTCCTCCTTTCATTCCAACCAGTATTCGTCCAAAATATACGTATACTCTTTTCCTGTTCCTACCTCGCCTGCGTATTTTAATAAAATTCTCCACTTAAGCAGGCTTCGACATTCCATCTCCTATCAAAATGCTCTGAATCCAATTTGGATGTCTCTTTGTCATTTCTCCCAACTTCTCCCGCTCACCACGCATAGCATTTCTCGTCTGTTCAGTTCACATTTGACGCATAGAAAATAGTCTTAAAATCACGAGAATGAATATAGAGATATTCATTCAAAAACCTACAGAATTTCTGTTTTTCGGCCATCAATATGATAGCAAAAAATTAAAGTTCACGAAAAGATTTCCGAAAATACGTTGGACGGATAAGAAAAAGAAATACAAACTGCTGGGAAGGAGTTGGAGCTGCTGGACGAAATTCGATGGTAGAATTTGCGTATGGAGAAGACATTGAAAATTGTTGAGAGATGCTGAAGTCTATACGGGATAGAGGGAGAGCAGGCACTTACGGCGTTGTGAATGGAGGCAGGAAAAATGAAGAATCGAAGAAGAAAATAACACGGAACGAGGGCCATTGGGTCCGCAAAAAATTTTATCCAAAACGTGAATTCTTTCTTCCTTATCCTTCAGTCGTGATGTGCTATCATTCTAATTAATAATATTTTTCCAATTACACCTGCTCGCCGCACCTCACCATCATTACGAGACTAGATATGCATACGTAAAGGGTTGCATGAGAAAATACGCTAACAGAACAATTTTAATAAAACAAACATCTGAGGTCATAACATATATATTCCAGTTTTCGGTTAAGTTAATTTGATTCGGTGAGCTCACAACTAATGGCATGAGTACTAAGCAAAAAGCAATGGACCTCACGTTAATGAACGGCTTATTTTTAGCAACTTTTAGGGCTCCCACATTCCTACTCACGGTCCCTCAAATTCGTTGATGTATACATACATCCCATCTTTACCGGGTTCAACTACCTTCCTCGAGGACTCACCAAACTGGAAACCTCCCCGCAACATCCCACTGACCCTTCCCCTCCCCACATTAAGTTTTCGCCCCAAATTATCTCAATACTGGAGAGCGGGTCGAGGGGGGGGGGAAGGGGGTCATGTTGAAGAGTGCTCGGGAGAAGGAGAGGAGATGGAGAAAGGAGTAAGCTGGAGCGGGGATTTATTTACAGAAACGAGATTCGTCCGAACGATTATTCGGGTGTTGTGCTCGGTATACAGTAGGTGCAGCCACTTCCTTCTCTCCCACGTCTCCTCTCCTCAAAGTTTCATTTGCGATTACTATTCAGTTCCTCCGCTCGGGACTATATTTCCAGAATAAACAACCGTCTACTTCTTCCCCCGTTCTTTGCGTTTTGGGGAGATGTGCGGGGTAATGTGGGGAAGGGAAATTGAGAGGAGAATAGATAAGAACAAGGAGCTACGAGGGACCAGCCGAGGATGGATAGGGTCGACGGGATACTTCAATCTTAGATGCTGGAGCTGGAGTCCATAAAGTTTCCCTGATTTACAGGATCTAGGTTAAAGAAAACACTTACTAACCTTATTCCGAATATTAGTAGTAGTTACCTGGATATGCGACCAACATTTGAGGGTAATTTGCAGCATTAGAGGCAGGCGGGTAATTTGGTAGAGATTTGGATGTTCAGGGAGTGTAGGAAGGATGAAGAGAAACCATACATCGGTAATAGCCCACAACATAAACGAAAGGCAGGGAGTCCCGAGTTCAACATCCCATTCGACGGACTGTGTATCCACTTGCATTGCTTTCCACATAGTCCCCCAAGTTGGGATCGGGATACCAATTAAAAATCCTATCACTTCCGAAGCCGGACTCTCGGGGTGGGAAGCCAGTGCATTAGCCACCGTAGCATCGTGCTCAGAGGGAAGAAAATTTGATTTTGTTTTCCTCCAATCAGAACGCTAACTGATGAAAAAAAAATATTTATTATTATTTCCGATAGGGGGTCTATGGGACAGAGAAATGTACTCTGCAAACCACCACTAAGGCGAGTGGCAGTGTGTAATTCCACCGCAGGCACGCAACGTCGAATTAAGTTTTGCTATTCTCCCTCCGTCTTAGATCGTAGGCTTTTGCGGGGATTGGGTGATGCTAAGCTAATGCTTTCGAGGATCGGTGCGTCCGGAGCGAAAGAACGTTTCTCTCGCACAGCAGCGGGCATCCCTCGGGAGGGGAGTAACACTTGTCGTTTGCTTCCTGAAGACGATCCCTTCATAAGAAACTTTCGAAAAACAAGTTAGTAAGCTCCTCCCTCCAGTTTATCGGTCACCCCACCCAAACATTATGTGCCATATACACGTTCTTCGTCCTCTCCTTTCTATCGTATTCCATTCTAAATTCCTAAACTTCTATTAAAAGAAATTTCTAACTTTCCCCTCTCAACACATATTTAATAAATGAATTTACACGAATTCATACTGCAACGAATTGAAAAAAAATGAAAAACTATGTTTTGCCAAAGTCTTAACAGAACCGTTTCTATGAATGAAAGGACAATCTTGTGGTTCCTGTCTGCAACCGCAGGTCGCCCATTACACCTATTCGATCCAGTCAAGTAGCAAAATTGTTGAGCTCTCAAGAAACATGAATCCGAGAAACCCTACATAATACTATTCAACGCTATATGAACATATACAACAATTATTTCGTAAATACTTGTTTTAAATTATCATTTTTTCATTTAATTGTATTTATATAGTCTTCATTTCAGCAAACAATATCAAAGTTGCTTCCAACAGTTTCTTTTAAACTTTTCAGAATTTAGCACTGCTGTAATTACCTCTAAGAAACAGTAATGAATGATGCCTGCCTACGTAAATTATCATTTTTTCATTCAATTGTATTGATATACTATAGTCTTCATTTCAGCAAACAATATCAAAGTTGCTTCCAACAGTTTCTTTTAAACTTTTCAGAATTTAGCACTGCTGTAATTACCTCTAAGAAACAGTAATGAATGATGCCTGCCTACGTTACGCAGGTGGTGCGATCCGCTTGACACTAGCTGACGTGAGATTGCATTGCGCGAGCCCGTGTACACCATTAAAAGTAACTCAGAAGGGATTTCCTTCGTATTTTTACATCTACAAGTCTACTACATCATACATAAGTCATACCACATCTACAAGTCATCTACATCTACTATTTATTTGGGCTCTAAGATGATACAAAAGTAGAATTGAAATTTTCTACAAGGAAGTTTGGTTTGCCACCTTCACCTACTTGCTTATAAAGAAGCTAACATATATCGAGGTTAGGATGGAAAGTCAAAAACTAATAAGTAGGGTTAAAAGATGAATCCTAAAAGGTTTTATTTACGTTACCGTCTACCATTTCGTACATGGAAACAAACAACCAAACTCCAACTTGCTCAAGATACTCAAGTTCTTTATTAAATACACGAAACTTCATATTTAGCATCTAGGCGCATTACTCCAAAATAAACTAAACCATAATACTGACTAATAATAAATAAGGTTGACATAATTAGCATTAAAACAGAGAGATTGCTAACCTCTTGGATAATAATGTCGTGGTACGGAAAATATTGTGAACAAAAAGAGAAAATGAAGAAAAAGAAAATAATTTCTGAATGAAAGTATTTTTCTTCATGGAACGGGGCATAAATTCAAAATCTTTGCCGGCTTGAACGACTTTGCGACCTGCCCTGAGGTTTGATAAGTAAGACTTGAATTTTATAGCGCTTAGCGGCACCTGAAAATACACATCAAGGTAAGTTTCACTACCCAAGGGCAGATCACGACGTTCCATATGACTGTATAAGTATGTGACTGTGCCCAGACTAATGATTCAAAAACCTTAAGGACTGTACCTGAAAACTACAGCACAAATAGGAATTTATAAGAGACTTCCGTGCAGCATATTTATCTTTTTCTTGATATTTTTGTTTTCATTTCCTCACTCTTCCTAAACCTTCTCATATGCCTGTTCTTTGACTTTCTGTTCGGGGCTCATTAAACATTCACCCCGTTCAACTAGAGTCTTCACAATCCAATATCTCTCAACATTTCTTCCATTCACTTTTGCTGCTTTATTCGAAATTCTCCTTAAAAACTTCCTCCCCCGCCTCTCGCTTCATGTATCGCATCTTCATCCTTCTACACGTCCAAAGACTTTTTTCCTCCATCCTTCTCTTAACCTAACCCTCAAAAGTTTCCAGCATGACCTCATACTCTTCCCTCCAAAGCCAGACTACGGAAAAATAAAACGCTTCACTCCATGCCTAAGTCTTCATACATATTTTATTTACACCATCACTCATGAGTTTCAATCCTAAATTTATTTTTGCACATGCTTCTTTCCCTGTCTCAATTCTTCTCCCAATGTCCCAACTACTACACACTTTTTGTCGGAAATACTTCCAAAACACGTTCATTATTTTCCACATATACTAATTTATGCCCTCCTTTGATTTTTACTTTCCCTTCCAATTAACTGAAGATTTCTTTGAACTAGTTTTTTATGATGCATCTTCATCTAGTATTTTCCCGATGACTTTGTGATGGGATCAATAATGAATGTTAAACTTAAGCTATTTGGTCAACTTTTAACTTTTCTCCATATACGGCGAATAAAACCGGTTATGCTAAAATCCTAATAACGATATGCTGAGAAGTCTGGATTTTTGAAAGACATGGATTACTAGAGTAAAATTTAATTTTTGCAATAAATAGTTTGTAAAACCCCAGCTCACAAATGTGTTTCATATGGAATTTAAACAAAATCAAAAATATTCTGTTCCCTCTAACCATAAATTGTGATGAACTAATATAAACCACAAATTTTTTATCGAGGAATACTTTTAACATTGCCGATAGACTTGGTCATGGCATTCATATTACGGAAGTCTTTGTGAAAAGTTCAGCGTGAAAAAGATCAAGGTTCAAAGATGATACAAACGTGCGTTTCCAATTTGTTTGTCGGAGACATACAAATAGAGACAAACGACTTAATATTGTTGACCTTTGCGTCATTTAAGGTTTGTAATAAAAAAAAACAAAATTAATTGGTTACTACGATCAGGATGAGCGGAATTTGAGGAGGAGAGCTCTTCAATTATTTGTTTAAAATTAGCTAGTCCACATTTCTCAATTATCTTATTACTATTCAGTATTCCATTGGGTAGAAAAGGAATGCATGGGAAAGAGCTTACGCCTACTATGCCCCACATCCTTACAAGACACTTAAGGTACCTGGGATACAAAGATACACACGTATACGCACACGAATTGAGTGAATTCAAACATTCTCTGTCTATTAAACTTTTTAATCGACTTCGAATCGAAGATAAAAATTAAAACCTGAACAGTGGATTGCTCAAAATATCAGGTGAGCGGTTGATATAAAACTTAATTTATGATGGAATATTTGTTGACAATAAAATTTAAAGAAAAACTATAACTAAGGACACCTCCTTTGCACTTAAAATAGGAAAGAATGTAGAAGAAGTGGTGAAAAAAACTGAAAAATTGAGTTCGGAGGGATTAAAATTGATCGGATGGAATGAGAAGTGGATGGGTCCTTTCAAGGAATAAACCAGGAGAGATATTCCCGGATGCACCACACAAATGAAAACGATTTGTCGATTTAACGCCGTACATGACCTCATAACACGATCTACCACACATTTCGCCTCCGCCGAATCTTTTCCTCCATGAGCCATCTTTTAGGTGAAAAATATAATTCCAAAACATTTGGATGGGAGAGTGAAATTAAATACAAATTTAAACGACATTAAACAAGTTCCCGTACAATGTATGAATGCGATATTAACTTAACATCTTCTTGGATTTTGTATAATAATAACGGCTACCCCGCAGCAAGAGCTGTTTTTAGCAATACTAGAATCACTTGAGAATCTATCGGTAATTGCAGCAATGCGGGAAACAAAACTCTGTTGGAAGAATATTTTACTCACGCACCTTGCCAAACTTTTTATTTATTTCGTCAATTAATCGTACCATAGAACTAAGAATAATCATAGAACGATAACATGTGATTTCTTTACTCCATCGTTAATAAAGCTTTGTTCACGTAGGGTTTTTTTCACGAAAAATTCACCTCCATTTTTCCAGTGGTTTATTCGCTTCTTGCTCCGTTCTGTATGGACTCCTGAGTAACTGCCTGACACAAGACTACTCCTGACATAATTAATGGCCTTCCGTGGTTTCAGAGCATTTCAAAGTGAATTTATAATGGAATCTTGCAGTTAAAGCGTTCATTCTTTAACAAGTAAACTTAGTCTCCAATCTTATGCTATATTACCCCACAGTATTATTGTCCTCAAGTATACCCTTCACATCATTTTTATGTATGTGATACTCGTCACGACAGATGCAATCCAATTAAGAGAGGGCCTATGAAAAAAACCCCTGATGCAATGATGTCACCGCAAAATCCAATGACGGGAAATGCTAAGTCTACGTAAAGAAACGCGCGGAGTATGAAAATTAGACAATGGTATTACACCTATTTTCTGGTATATTCAATTCAAAGTATATGATAGTTAAGACTTTTGTTTTCCTAGATAGTATATTTCATATATTTTCTTCAGGTACATATTTGATGTTAACCAGATAAATAACCAAGCACCCGGAGCAAACAAAACCACAATAAAAATCTCTTTGCCAAGGATAAAATTTTAGAGAAACCTCTAGGAATACTGGAAGAGAGCTACGAAGGTGGTACGTTGCGATAGCATTTCAAGAACAGTACTGCTGCAATACTGAATAGGACGAGGGCTTAGGGATGCAAAAGGTATCGAATCGAAATTTATGGTGAAGCATGCGTCCAAAATACTCGTACTAACATTATGCAACCAGAAAATGGATGGAAGTAAAAACTGATGACGACCAATCGGAAAACCAATACGAATTCAGGATGAAAAGAGAAGCAAGACAGTGACACACTAAATACACTATGCATTCCAAGAAGCTATTTTTGAATAAGATATAAGATTCCTACATTTGACTGTATCTTATTTCGACTGAAATCAACTTCTTACAAAATATATCCCATCCTGGAAATCTGTCCGTGTTTCTATGGACAACTTCAAAATATTTACATATTTTTAATGGAAATCCTTAAATTTATTTCCAAAAGATTACTTCATAAAAGGTTTCCCCCTAGAGGGAAAAGCATCGCACACATTTCGGCTGATTTCCGAGACTTCTGACGGACTAAATGACAATCGTGTGGAATTTTGTGAGACATCCATATACCGACATAGCAAAACTATAGAGAGCACCAACGCGAGTAAAGTGACAAAATTCAAAATTCCATTTTTGACAGGAAAAACGGTGTACGTCATCCTTAATTACAGACGTCCAGGATCACCGAATTTGACTCAAACAGTAAGCAAACAGCGGAGTAATTTCTAAAATAAGTGAAGTCTTCGCGAGTGTTTCAACATGTCAGGTGTTCGACTGCCAGATATTTCGATGACTGACTCTGCCATCACCCTCTGAATGATGAACAA